>CM065716.1:72922135-72947135 GCA_033310375.1 Conus canariensis | reverse complement strand
ATAGGAATGATCAGGGTTTTCCGCCAGGAGGGCAGAAAGTACCCTGGCGTCCAGACATAATTGCAGACTTTCAGAAGGGTTTGGATCGATCACGACCCAGCAATGGTGGAATCGCGAGAGAAGCAGCCGATCGCGCAAAGAATTAGCGTAAACAAGGATACCTCGCCTACCAAAGCCTCACACGGCAAGTGTACCCAGGGTCTATAGCGTAAGCCACAAAATGAATAAGCAAAGCAAGCAACACACAGCAATCTGAACACAAGACAGAAGAAAGGCGAGACAGAGCACAAGACTTATCTTGCTTGGACGGCAGGCCGAAGAAGAATGAGGTAAACAAGCTCACCTCGGCCTTCTGCGCATGGCGGAAGTAGGATAGGCGTTACTTGACTGTCTTATTACTGCATTAGCCACAAAAATCTTTGGCCTGGCAGAGCTGACTAACTGCCGTTGAATGCTATGGTCTGACATGGTAAAGTATATGACGCCAAATGGTAGATTGTAGACTTCAGAATTGTCCGAGGTGATGCTACATGGAGATTTCTCTTTCAGTTGTTTGTTTTTCACAAAAGCAGCAGATTTACTTGAAGAGGACAAGTTCTGTTCAACAGTGGAGGCCAGCAGATTGGCAACAGCTTGTTTGTCAGTTATCAGAGCATCAGTAAGTTACAGGTGATGATGTGATGGGTTGGTGCTTTTCCATTTGATTTTCTTGATAATTTTCCATATTTTTTTCTTAGATGTTTTGGATGTCAGCTCGGAACTGAAGTCTCTCCAAGACTGACATTTAAGTTAATGTAAAAGTATGTCTTGTTTTGGCTCGCAGTTTTTGATGGGCATGAGCGCTGGACACTGATGGTCTGTGATAAACACAACACTGAGCCCATTTTCATCCTTTTATGATTTGTTGACAGTCAGAATTAAACCAAGGTGTTTTTGACATTTGAAGTTTATTGGAAGACAAAGGAATAGAAGTTTTAGCACACTTAATAAAAGTGTTTGTTTGAGTTTCAGCTGGGTCTGGACTTCAAAGAATTTCACTTTTGTGGAGTTCCTTTAAAATATTTGCAGCAAAAAGATTCCAATTGGATTTTTTATAATTAAGGTGTTCTGGAACAGAAGCATTTTCATTTTCTATAGATTTTAACACAATGGGAAACTGGTCACTTCCATGCAGACCGTCATGGACAGACCACTCATAATCCAGGACCAGCGAGTACACAGACATATTCAATACATGGAAGTGCACCATTAGAACAATGCACAGATGTAGGAGAGCCGTCATTCAGACAACACATATCCAGTTGACAAAAAAACACCCTCCAAAAGGAGACTCCAGGATGACCCATCAACACTACCCCAAAGGGGATTATGGCCATCAGAGTCACCCAACAGCAAACATGGGTGTGGAAGTTCTTTGATCAGACTGACAAGGTCTTGACAACTAATTGTGATAGAAGGTGGTAAATATAACAAGCAAACTGTGATGATTTTATGAAGAGTGACTCTCACAACTACTGCCTGAAGAGGGGTAGTAAGAGCAATAGGGCTAAACAGCAAAGATTTATGGATAAGTAGGGGAACGCCACCGGTTAATCCCAAAGTGGAAGGATGTGCAGGTTTAGAAAGAATATTGAAGCCAGGAAGAGTGAAGGTCTTCTGGCTTTGAATTTTCATTTCCTGAAGAGCTACTACTTGAAGTTCAAGAGCACAGCACAGAAGCTGTAGCTTCTCAAAATTAGTCTTCTGTCATAATAGATGTATGTGTATATTATCATATATCTATACTTGAAAAATCCAGCCAATATTACGAGACCTTTAATTTGCATACACTTCTAACAAATGAAGATGGGCAAAAGAAGGTCCATACATGCATTACTCATTCAGTTGAAGAAAATCTGCAGACATGTTACACACTCATAGAGGGTCAGGCCTAAGAAAGTCTGCATATTCAATACGAACCCTTGAGGAGGTTTAGGCACAAGAAAGCCTGCACATATGTTCATCTGTTTAACTGAAAAACCATTGCATTCTTCATTCAACAGGTGCAGTCTGGGTTTGACCCGATGAGCCTCAGACTCTAGTGCACCACTTAACCCCTTGGCAATAATAATATACAACTAAATTCCCCATTATAGACCGTCTTCCATTTTGGTCCCTTCTTCTTTTTGTTTTACTCATACAAACATACACACACATTGGCAAGCACACTACTACTTACATGCCTACAGAGGCAGGACTATTAGGGACAGACTCAGTGAAAGCAGATGCTGCCAGAGATGAGGGCTGCATGGTGAAGTGTGACAAAATGTCGTCAGCCTCTCGAGGAAGGTCATCATCTGTGTACTCTGCCTCACTGTGCTTTGGACTTGCATCATCCTTTTCCTGAAATAACAACACCTGATCCTCATACTCATTTTACTTTGATGTAACACTGTCCATTTTCATATGTATACTAGTGAGCATTATGCATTCATTTACAAATTGTTCCTTTTCAGTTTGCCTCTTCACAAAAAGGAATTTTACTACAAATAGTAGTAGTTTTACGAAATACCCATCCTAAAAAATGGCAATGTTTCATGCCTAGTAGCAATGAGGTACTTGTTTGGACAGTAAGTATGAGAAAGTAACATTAGCTGATTAGGCACAAATCTCTGTGTGCGCATGAATGTGTGCATGAATGCATGTGCATATACATGCACGCATTTGTAAGCATATTGTCTTTCTCCATGCATGCATGTGTGCATGCGAACACGCATCTATTGGGGGTGGGGGGGGGGGGGGGAGTGTATGTGAATGATCATGTACTGTGTGCACATGTTTTATGCATGTATGTTTTTGTGTGTGCAGCTGTGAATGTGCATGCAAGCAATACCTTAAATAAAAATATATATCAATGCATCTTTAAATATCTTTGAGTACATTTATCTTCACATGCATAAATCTTCCTGTTCATTTGTCCATACTGTGAATGACAATTTAATTCACTTTTCTTTTTTTAGCAACTGAGAGTGGATGGTAATATGTTTCCCCTAGTGCTAATACTGACAAAATAAGCTTTATAAAGGAAATAAGATAACATACTGTAGTGTTCTTCCGCGTTGGTCTCTGATTCGATCGGCCACGTGATCCTCTCCCTATCAGGACACACCAGAATTAGCAATGTGAGAGAAGCACTGACGTCCACTTGAAAAAAAGAAAAGTTTATCATCATGCTGATCATCATAAACATTATTTATCACCATGGTGACATGAGGAATAAGATGCTTGAAAATAACAAATCACACACACCTTATTCACATTTCCTAACACCAAATACACCCACCTTGTTAACACTTCCAAGCTTCAAAAACACCTCAATTGCAGTCTCTAACCTTGAGCACACTCACCTCATTTACAGTTCCTAGCTGCAAAAACACTCACTTCATTTACAGTTCCTAACCTCAAACACACTCATCTCATTTACAGTTCCAATCCTCAAAGACACTCATCTCATTTACTGTTCCTAGCTTCAAACACATATTCCATTTCTAGTTCCCAACCTAAGATACACACTTCACTCACACTTCCAAACATAAAGCATACAACCCACTGACAGTTCATAATCTCTGAAACACTCAACTCATTTACAGTTCCTAATCTCTAAAACATGCATCCTATTTACAGTTCCTAATCTCTAGAACATGCTTCCATTTACAGTTCCTAATTTCTAAAGTACAAATCCCATTTACAGTTCTTAATCTCTATCACACATCCCATTTACAGTTCCTACTCTCTGACACATCCCAATAGCAATTCCTAATCTATAACATACATCCCACTTACAGTTCCTAATCTCTACCACTCACCTCATTTATAGTTCCTAACCTCAAACACACACGTCATTAAAAGTTCCTAACCTCTAACACTTACTTCTTGTAAAGTACCTAACCACAAACATAAACTTCTTCATCCATGGGGGGCCGGAATAGCTCAGTGGTAGAGCGCTGGACTCGTAATCTTGGTGATCCTGGGGTTGCGGGTTCGAGTCTCTACCAGGCCATTTCAGTACAGGGGGATTTTTCCCTCAGAGTTAACATTGGTTCTGACTCCATTTCCCACAGAGTCCTTCGAATGAGACTATAAACCAAGGTTCTGTGTGTGAACGCACGCATAACATCTTGTGCACACATCAAATCCCATCACCAACTTTTGGAAGAGATGGCCAGTTTGGCAACTGGTATGGACGACATGTTACACATAGCATGCACCTTCCCTGAAATTGGAGTATGGGTGCCTTAATGGCGGGATAAAAAAAGTCATACACACAAAACTCCACTCCCTTTGTTGGGTAGCTGGGATTAATCCTAGCCTGTCTATACAGGGACTGTCTGCAGGAGTACCAGCCTGCGTACGCAGAAAAAGAAAAAAAACCCTTCTTCATACATGAGCTCTGGTCAGTCTCATCTCATATCAATGAGCTTTGTGATCTCTGCGACATCTCACTCCTTACCTCATGAGCGTCTTCACCCTTGATCTCTGCAGGACATTTACCCTTACCTCTGGAGCGTCTTCACACATGATCTCTGCAGGACATTTACCCTTACCTCTGGAGCGTCTTCACACATGATCTCTGCAGGACATTTGCCCTTACCTCTGGAGCATCTTCACACATGATCTCTGCAGGACATCTACCCTTACCTCTGGAGCATCTTCACCCATGATCTCTGCAGGACATCTACCCTTACCTCTGGAGCGTCTTCACCCATGATCTCTGCAGGACATCTACCCTTACCTCTGAAGTATCTTCACCCATGATCTCTGCAGGAGATCTACCCTTGCCTCTGGAGCGTCTTCACACATGATCTCTGCAGGACATTTACCCTTACCTCTGGAGCGTCTTCACACATGATCTCTGCAGGACATCTACCCTTACCTCTGGAGCGTCTTCACCCATGATCTCTGCAGGACATCTACCCTTACCTCTGAAGTGTCTTCACCCATGATCTCTGCAGGACATCTACCCTTACCTCTGGAGCGTCTTCACCCATGATCTCTGCAGGACATCTACCCTTACCTCTGAAGTGTCTTCACCCATGATCTCTGCAGGAGATCTACCCTTACCTCTGAAGTGTCTTCACCCATGATCTCTGCAGGAGATCTACCCTTACCTCTGGAGCGTCTTCCTGAGCGTGTATCGCTAACATTGGACAGGACGCTGCTGGCCGGGGAGAGGGGCTCTTCCTTTACAGACAACTCCTCATGGATAGAACTGGGGCCCTCATTGTCGCTCTTCTCCTCATCCTGAGACTGAACACACCCATGATAACTTAACAGCACAAAGATTTAAAAAAAAACATTGCTAACACTAAATTCAAATGGCTCTTCTCACCTCCCACTCTTCTTCTCTTGTACACAAAGTGAAGGTGTTCTTTAACTTTCCAGATGACCAGTCTGATTTTTTTTTGTTAAATCCCTTTTTTCTACTGACATTTACAAAAAAAAAACGAGAAAAATGGTACATAAGAGGGGTGTTTTCAGGAATGCTACTTTCTCCAATCCTCATATGCTAGTGTCATTCATTTTTTTACTCATAATAACCTGATATATCACTGATCCCGTGTGGCACTAAAGTAAAATTTCTTCCCAGTTGGTTTTGTGGCACATGGCCCATGACAAATTGCTAGGCTTTGTTCTGTGCTGGACACAGAGACAGAGACTGGGTCAGACACACACTTCCGCCCCGCTCTTCCTCAAAGGCTCAAATAAGCAATAGGCAAGCAAAACCAAGAAAAGACAAAACACCAGCATGATCAGGAAAAGAAGACCAACAAAGCGAATACTGATAGTGCCAACTAATAAAAACTCAAGCATCCAGAAACATGAAAAAAATCCTCCCGTAAACAAATTAATGTTAAAGGCAACTTAAACAAAGTGCCAAGACAAAAATACACAGACAAAAGAGGCAAATACTGGCAGGGTAGACAAATGAATTAGTGACCAAAATCAGAGCGGATGTGTTGCCACACAGGCAAACACTACCAGCATCCCCATTTTCACTCCCAACCCTACCTTTCACGAGTCATAAGCTTCTCTGTCTTCAATCATGTCACAGGCAAAATCTGCCAAAAGTAGTCTATATCTTCTAGCAAGCATGCTTGTCGACAAATGTCAGGGATCATGACACTTCACCAAAGGGCACAACTGTCAGAATGAGCCAAGACTTCATGTACCCATATATCCACTATAGAAAAAGTTGTTTTCTGGCCATAGACATAAGCCTGGCAAATAACGTGCCAAAGCCAGGAGCTTAATCTGACCACATCGTTGAAGAGTGCTTGATGCGCCTGACTCTGTCCTCTGAAGGTACATCTTCTTTGCTCTGACAGGAATTAACCTGCTACACATTTGATCACCTGGGCCTAGGACTGGACGACAGGGAGAGGGGGTGGGGGGGGGGGGGGGCAGCAGAGGCATGGTTACTGTCAGGGGCTGCTCTTTGGGCTTCGTGGTCTTGGCTAAAAATGATGGGCACGATGAGATTGAGAGTATGACTCAGCCATCATTATGCCACTTCAAGGACTACGGGTCCCTAGAGAAGAAAGGAACCTCTCTCAACTCTCCAGGCAGAAGCCATGGTGACTAAAAGGCAAGTCTTCAAGGTGAGTTTCCTGACAGATCAAATGCCGAATGGATGAAAGTCACTGGAGGCCAACTACTCTAAGACCAGCGGTAGACTCCAACACGTAAGTGAACATCCCTTCCCATGAAATCACTAGAGCATCCACAGCATAGACTGAGGGGTCTGGAAAAGGAGATTCACAAAATTAAAGTTGTTTGTTCCATCTGGTGGCGACGAGGTCAATATGTGGGGTTCCCATGACCTGGCAAATCAACCTGAACACAGACTTGTTTACCATCCATTCAGCGGGAGGACCTGACCTTTCCTGGAAAGAGTGTCCACAAGAACATTTACTTTGCCTGGGATGTGCCTTGCATGTGGTGAGATCTTTGTGGACTGACAGAACAGGTATAGAGAAACTGATAAGTTGTTCAAGAATCTGAGTGAGAATCGCCCTGATTCTTCCGGTATGTCACAACTGTGCATACTGTAACAACAGTCTGTTTCTCAGAATTTGAGACCAATTGTGTCGGGTATGAAAGACTCATCATCCGAAGAACATTTATATGATCTGTCACTTCCTGGGAGTCCAATTCTGATCCGCTGGATGATCTCTCTTGATGAGAGAAGATGTGCATGTGTGAGTGACTGTGTGCATATGTGTGTGCATATATGTGTGTGTGTTTTTTTGTGTGTGTGTGTGTGTGTTTGTGTGTGTGTAAGTGTATGCATGCGCGCGTGTGTGTGTGTGTGTGTGTGTGTGTGTGTGTGTGTGTGTGTGTGTGTGTGTGTGTGTGTGTGTGTGTGTGTGTGTGCGTGCGTGTGCGTGTGAATGTGCAAGTGACAGTGCATGCATGCATGTATGTGTTTACTTCTTTATTCACTCTCCCATTTCTCAAATTCTTAAAAGGAAAAAAAAAGAGAGCGAGAGAGAGAAAGAAATCAACTGCACTATAATGCTTGTGCAACATCAAACACTGATGCGAAGATTGAAGTTGTTCATGAAAGCCCAAAGTCAGACAATCCTGATGTTTCCATATACTCCCTTAAGTTTAATGTTCGATTACAATTTGAGGCAAAGGGAGAGCACCAGAAAACAAAACAATTACTGCCTTGATCTAGCTGATAAATCTAGTTGCTTTGTTTTTGTGGTAGATGTGCCACCCCATCCACCATCCCACCACGTCCCGAAAACTAACATTCAAGAAGATCATACCACATATTTTAATAGTATAAAGGATTGTTTCATCAGCAGTCAACAATTTCTCCACAGAGAGTGGAGGTCTGGCCATACAATACGCATAAACATGCAAAGTAACAACATTTATCTTCAGACACTAACGTATGTCTCTCAACCAGCCCTGTCCATCTTTGCTGTGATTGAGAAGCTACACCCACTTTCAGTCATTTTTCACATGGTTTTTGACAATCAGACGTAGACAACTGAAACTTATTTTGTCAACTACTTCATCTTTTTGTTCCCACATGGAAGGACTGTCTCTTGTGTGCCTCATTTAAGAGGAAGTCACTTTACTAATCTGAGACTTTTGTACTACCCGACTGAAGAGTTTCAGTACTCATGATCATTTTTTTTTTTTGTTTGTTTACAACTGAAATTAACTGGATGATGGTTAAATTCATCAATTATTTTCTGTCCAGAATCTTCATGCTGTATTGCATATGTAACACAAACTAAAGTCTATCCAGGATGAACCAAACAGAAAAATACATCACTGACCAAAAGAATCTTGGCACCAAAATCCTCAAATAAAATTGCACTGAACCAGAGATTGCACAAACAATCTCCAATCTGGATATAAAGTTTTCATTTTTTTTCTTATATGGATTCCTGGCTTAATCGGGAAGATTTGCTCTCTTTTAAATGCTCAAAGCTTTCCAAATACCCTAAATGGAAAGGAAGTAAAGGATCACCCTCAACAGGAGGAAAATGGCAGAACAGAAGCAACTTAATAACAGTGGGCAGGCATTATAAAGAGGAGATAAGATAAGATAATGTTGCTTATAGCCCAACCGACCGCAAGGGGCCACATCAGGGCTGTCACCACGTTAAAATTTATAAAGAGGAAAGGGTGTGAAAGGTTTAAACATATATACATATGTATGTATTTAAGTTATTGGGTATCCATCAACAAAAAGGTAACTTTTCAAAAACAAAATTAATAGCAATCAAACACCTCCAGCTCCCCATCTAATGACATTCAGCTCATTACTCTCTTCAAGCATTTGACTGTTCTGCTTTCTTTTTCACTCTTTACTTTTCCTTAAAAAGAAAAAGATATAGATAACAAATTAAAAGAGTTGCAGGGGAAAAAAATCCTGAAAAAGTGAGAAAAAAAAGTTTGTTTTATGGCACAAGACACATACTTCTGCATCTATATCTGTGCCAGGCTCTGTCTTGTGGTCAGCCATGTCCTCTGTTCCCTCTTCTTCCGTCTTACTGCCCACCTCAGCAGCAGCTTTCTGATCAGAGGAATTGTCACTGGATGTCACACTCTCCTGGCTGCTGCCTTCCTCCTTGATCTCTGCAAGAACAAAAGACCTTTCTACTGTTCGACTTTGATAAGCATGACAATGATATTCAAAAATGGATGTATGTTTGCGACTCAGCCAGCCCTGTACACATGAAAGAAAGAAAGAAAGAATAATGTTCAGTTCTTGTCCTATTGTTCATATGAATTTAGATTTCCAATATCAGGATATTATCATTGTATGGTGAGTGTGTGGAGTCCTTCCACTTTTATGAATGCTTGTGTTTGACTGGCCAGATGAATTTAAGTTCTGACATTAGCATGTAAAAATCTTAGATTAAGATTGTAAGTCTTTGTGATGGTTCTGACTGATGCTGCAACTACATGCGGACAAACTGCTTTTGTTGTTCCTGATGCAAAAATGTAACTTTTATGCTTGTTAATTCAAAAGGACAGACATGAGATACAGGTACAAAACTACCATACTGTGTATCATAATGTTTGATGAACTAAAACATCTGGTACATAGGTGGAAAGAGTTTGTGAGCTTGACTTTTTTCATTTTGAATACAATGGTGTTTGAAGAATTAAAAACCTCTGGTACATAGGTGGAAAGAGTTTGTGCTTGACTTTTTTTTCACAAATAAAAACTATCTTTGTGGATGTCCTGAAGATTTGCAACAGGAAAAAAACAATTTAAAAAAAAAAACGTCTTGGATTGTAGACCACCTCCAGGACTGATTACATCAAATGAAAGACAAATAAATATGAATAGATTAGATAATGATGTATAAAAATATATACATGACCAGATGAATACGTGTTTAAAAGGGGGTGTGTGTGTGTGCGTATATGTGCGTGCACGCAAGCATACGTGCATGATCAGCCATGATCATTACCTGAAATCACCATGTAGCTGCAAGAAAAGTAACTACTTTCCATAATCATTACCTGTAATCACCTCATATTTACACAAAAAGTATTACTTTACATAATTACCTGTAATCATCTAGTGGCTACAGGTAACGAATTTTCCATAATTGTTAACTGTCATTACATTGGGGTGACAAGAAATGTAACTGTTTTCCACAATTATAATCTGCATTATCTAACATGCACATAATAACTACCTGTATTTACCAAGGGGCTACATAAAATGCAGTACACTCTACACTGACCTTGTTTGATGGTGGGGACCTCTATACTCTGTTCTTCTTCAGTCAGCGTCTCTGGTGCCTCACTCTGTGACTCTTCTTTAACTGTCATATGTCCCACAAATACACATGTAAGTATGCGTAACTTATACACATAAAATTTTCAACACATCATCTCCACAAAACAACTGGATCATGAAAAACAAAAATCACAATGCAAAGAAGTCTACTCATGATGTGTCTGATGTTGCTGTCAATATCTCCATCATTGTCACTTGCTGCAGCTCTGTTGCACAAACAGTTTCTTCACTGAAAGCTGAAGGCTTTAGAAGATGAAAGCATTTCAACATGATAAGAATGAGCTGTTTGTGAATGACTATTGTGAAACTTTAAAATGAATATCCAATGCTGGTTGATCTTGTGAAACTTTGAAATGAATATCCAATTCTGGTTGATCTTATTGTATAATGCTGAGAAGAGACCAGTCACTCATATTTCACCTAAACATAAAAACAACAACAAGAAGGTGAGATTAATTTAATTCACAGAACTTTTACAGATCACTTTTTCCAGTATCAGGTGCATTTTGGAGTTGTATAAGATACTGCATATTTGTTGTAAAAATTGTGTGTAATGCACAAGTTTTATTTGTTGTAAATCTATGTACAACAAACACTGCAAGTGTACAACAATGTAAAACATATGCCACAGGTGTACAGGCACAGATCTACCATGACAAGGTCAATCTTTCCTGTCATGATATATTACGAATTAAAGTACTTATCCTTATTTCCCAGACAAGTTCTGTTTGTTCATTATTACGTTTCTTAGACTCATCGAAAGGTAAACATTTTAAGTTGTCGGGTTCAGTAAGGGACCACAGAGTCAGGAGTCAGGTCGCACACTCACCTTTCAGCACAAGAGCAAAGAGTACACGATGTAAACAACACTTTATTCCCTCATACACACATACACATTCCTATTAGGACTCGGGGCCTATCACAAGAGGGAGAATAGACACAGTGTATGGAGAAAAGAGGGGTATAGAAGAGGAAAGAGTTAACTATCCTGCTGGGCAAAGAAAAAAAAACACGAAAATAACCATAGAACACCCCGGGGATACCTGCTAAGTCCAAAATGCCTAACCCACTATTACTAGTCCCCCACCAAAAGAAGAAATAAAGCCAGAAACATGTCTAACACACAAACAGGGCCTATATCCTCACAAAAACGGTTACTCTTTCACAAAAAAAAAAAAAAAAGACTGTTGCTCGCTGGCAGAGTGCTCCTAAATGGGGTGGGACCACCCCCGCTGCAACGCCTCACACCACAGCCACACTGACACCAGGGTTCACTCAAACTGATGTCCATAGAGGAAGAAGTCTTTTGCAGCTCTAAAGTCGCACAGACACAAGAAGACCCCTCTCTTGGAGATCTTTTCTCCGAGTTCGATGCTCCACGGACCAGTGGACTGCTCCCTCATCAGCATATGTAGCGAAGCTTAGGCAGTCCCTGGAGATGGGCAGGGGTGCCTCTGCTGATTCACCATATCAGGTGAACGTACATCAGGAAGAAAACTGAAAACCCAACCCTGCACTGGGGATCAATAGTGTGTTCACACATGTCTGTTCTTGGTCAGTGAGAGTTACGGGGAGGCAACAGTGGGGGCGGGCGTTGCTACCCGTCGTCAGTTCATGAGTGGGAGTGGGGTGTATGGAGAAATCGTAAGATCCACATGATATTTATGTTAGTTCTAAAAATGTCCCCGCAGTTGTTTCAGGCAGTGCCTTAATAATCATATATTCCGTTTCACCCCAAATAAATTCACCGGGTCAGAAAAAAAGTACATCTTACAATATCACCTTGCACTCATGACATTTTAAGACAAATAAAGCACAGAGTAACATATGAGCAAGTACCATGAATACAAAACAAGAC
The DNA here is from genome assembly GCA_033310375.1 of Conus canariensis. NCBI lineage: Eukaryota > Metazoa > Mollusca > Gastropoda > Neogastropoda > Conidae > Conus > Conus canariensis. The sequence goes on along the minus strand of CM065716.1, from coordinate 72,934,956 downwards.
AAAATGAAACAAGACGAAACCAGACAAGGAGCAAGCGCAATGAACAGGTGCGCTGAGGAGTGTCACTACCCATCCGCTACAATTTCCACACTGGCCGTGTGTCAGCATCATCGTGCATCTCGACTTGCCTGCTGGTTTATCTGGGCGCAGCGTCCGAAAATGTCTGCTCATGCCGATGGGCAAAACGTCCGAAAGCGTCTGCTAATGATCAGTCATCCTCGTAGCTTCCTTACAAGGAAGTTTCCGTAAATATCTCGCCAAATCTTGTTCAGATTAAAGCCACAAGACTTCCGCCACTTCCTGTCCCGCGTTCTTTCACTTGTGGCTTTGCATTGAGTAGAACAAGGCAAATTTCAACATGTGGTGCGAGTGAAAAAGTTCGGCAATTTTCAAGATAGATCCCTTCACCGATTCTGAGAATGAGGAGTTTTTTGGGTTTCGTGCTGAAGATATTGAACATCATGAAGTTGAAGCAGGCTCAGATATCGATGTGAGTGATGTTAGTAGTGTGCACACATCAGATTTGAGTGACTGGAGTGATACGGAAGACGATTTCGACGACGATCGTGATCAGTTGGGCTGGAGTCAACAAACACGACAATTCGATGTTGAGGAGTTTACTGCTCAAAGTGGAGTAAATATTGACGCTTTTAAGGCTGAGAATGGTGCTCAGGCTGATTTTTTTTATCAGTTGTTTGTCCCAGAAATATTCACAACAATTGCTGAGCAAACCAACCAGTACGCTCGTGTGAAGATCGCCACAAAACCGCAAGGCGATCCTTTGTGGACTGATGTCACACCAGTTGATATCAAAGTGTATCCTGGCCTTCAGATTCTCATGGGAATTCATTCATTACCACGAGAGGAGATGTACTGGTCATCTGATGACAGGCCAGGACTGCAAGGAAGCAACAAAGGGACAGCTTTGAAAAGATATAAAAAAAATACCTGAATATTTGCACCTGGTTGACAATGCTGAGTTACTTGCAGTGAATGGTACATAGTGTGAATAATGAACTGTTTGTGTGATCTGGTTGTGGATTGCTGAGATTCATTCAAAAACAGTGAAGAAATCAACACCAGGTAGGAAATATATCATTCTTTATTCAAGTCTGCATGTCTTACTTTTTATTTGAATGAAATCCATGCTTTCTTTCCAAAGATATTGCCTTTTGAGCACACACACTCACAGACACGCCCATTTCAGCCATTTTCTGTGCCCTGCAGGAAGTAAACAAACTGCCATGTTGTGCCCAGCAAAGGGTTAATATTTCTTTTGACCAAAGGGAACTCGTTTGTAAACAGTTAACCCCTGACTGCCGCTATTTTGTATCAGTTTTGCACTTCTGTGTGCCGGAGCAAAATTTGACTTTTTGCGGTAGGTTCAATAATTTGATCAGTGCTCATTTATTTGTGGAGATATCTCTTAGATTTTTGGCAAGTTTTCTTCTTATACCCAGGGCTATAATATCTGCAAATAATATTTGATTTTGTTCATTCTGAGTATAATAAATAATCTTATAATTCAACTTTTTAACAAAAATTATATTTTGCAAGCATACAAAAACCCACAGCAACAAAACGAAAAACATACAAACCCAGCAAAAAGTGGTTTTAGTGTTTACTGAACACCTGTGTAAATATTTGGTAGTGAATTTACAACCCACAATTGTTGTTTTATATGATAAATTTATGCATTTCTGGGGTACAGTACAATCCAGGTATCAAGGGACACAATTTTGTTTTCTTAGGTAGGTTCACTGATAAGCCCACTGCTCTTTCAATTCTTGACGTATATCTTAGATACTTGGGAAATTTTCTTAGGTAGGTTCACTGATAAGCCCACTGCTCTTTCAATTCTTGACATATATCTTAGATACTTGGGAAATTTTCTTGTTATATCCTTGGCTACAGCCAGATGTCACAATAGTTTGATTTTGTTTGTAATGAGTAGACCAGAAATATATATAATGATGAATGTTTTGTTTGAAAAACAGTCACTTTTAGAACATAAACAAAGCTATAGCACTAAAATCACAATGAAATACCACAAAAACTGGTGTTAGTATCCTTTGAACTTCAGGACAAACATCTGTATTCACAATAAAGCTTGACAATGCATAAAATGTTTAGCAACCCACATCATAGGGGGCACTCCAGCCCAGGTAACGCGGTAAAGAAGATGGGAATTGCACATTATCCACAGCATCAGTCTGCACATCTTGCAAGCCTCTTGGGAATTGGTCTTGTTTAGCAGAGATGAACTAACAATAATAACACTAAGTGTAACTTCCAATTATTCTGTCAGTTTTCTTTCACACGTGGTTTGGTTCACTCATGAACTAAGTGCGATTGATAAAAAGCCATCACCACAGAAGGTAATAAATAAAACATTGCAAAACCAACACCACACCAAAAAAAAAAAGGGACTGCTAAAGATAGGACTGAACTACAAAAGGCCACACCACAGATGATGAAAGCACACTAACAACTGAAAAATACACCGGTGTCGCACAGAATACACCACACCACAGAACCTATGGACAGAAGGATCAGGATCCCACACTACTGCCAGTAAATGCCAGTTATAGTTGACTGACACATATTTGGGTACACACACACACACACACACACACACACACACACACACACACTGTGCACAAGCACCATATTCAAAAGCAACACACACACACACACATGTACACACACACACACACACACACACATACAGCACCACATGCAAAAGCACCACACGCACACACCATGCACAAACACTACACAAACACCACACACACACACAATGTATACCCACACCATGCACAAGCACTGCTCTCTCTCTCTCTCTCTTTCTCTCTCTCTCTCACCACACCCACACACATCATGCACAAACACCACACACACACACCCACAAAAACAACTCCATGAAATCCATAGGCTTGAAATTGCCAATGTTTACCTTGATACCTGGATCATCCGTGAAAGAAAGGTCGAGATTTGGGCGATCAGCACTGGCCTCTGTCCATTCTGAAACAAGTTCAGACTGACGAGTGCTACACCCTCTTCCTCTGCAACGCCCCCTCACACTGGACCCTCGCCGTTGTCCTAACCCCCCTCCCCTTCCTCGACTCTCCTCCCGACCTCTCACAAAAGGAGGGGAGGGGGCACTCGACATAGACGGAATCGGCTCGTCACTCTCCAATTCGGCCCCACTTGCGCCGGTATCACTCGGTTTGAAGTCGGGGATCAGCTTCGTCATCAACACCAGTCTCTGATAGCAAAGGGTGGTGTTGATTGCGATCGCTTTATTCCTCCTCCAAATCGCTTCATTCCACTTCTTTATGTCTTCATCATCTCTTTCATGGTCTCGGATAACTTCTTGAAGCACTTCGAGAGCATTGGATCGTTTGAAAACAGCACGCGCCTGATCGAACTGCCTGCTCGACTCGCCATCTTCAACCGAGAATGACTCAGCCGAACCTTGCCGAAGTTATCGTCCGAACGGACGCGAGCCGGTCAGTCAGCGACCCGTGAAAGGGAAGAAACTGTCCTTTAGGGTCCCTGCAACCGTTTAAACCATTTTTTCTCCTTGCCTCCCTTCTTTAAATTGCCGAATTTTGATGATGAAATTATCTCGAACGCCGTTTGTGCAAGGGCACACAGCTTTCCCAAAACCATCACGAACGCCGTTTGTGCAAGGGCAGTCAACGGGTTAATACATTATGGATTAAATTATCCACTCTGTTACAAATAATATCGAGCGAACATTAACTCACTCCACTCTGACGTATGCTTTAGCGGACGTCCCGCGCACAACACTTTCTCTCTGACATCCGGGACAGCAGACTGCACATTAGCATATTTTTAGAGCGAACGTCATTCAGAGTTATGGTAACTGAAGCATGCCATGTGATAGTCTCATTGTCATACAGCAACCTTTCAACGCTGCGCGGGCCACTTTCTGATGTATTCACTGACCACTAATCTATTTTCACATCAGTCCAGTCCTGTGTTTAAAGTGAGATCACAATGGCGTCTCAGCCTTCGACTTGTGGTGTGAGAAGCAGACAGAAAACACGTGTTTACAGCTTACGTGAAGCTGTTGAACTTGTTCAAACTGAAGGATCAGACCTTGAAGATATTGAACATGATGATGACAGCGAATTTAGCCTGTCTGAAGATAAGATAAGATAATGTTGCTTATAGCCCAGCTGACCGCAAAGGGCCACATCAGGGCTGTTAAAATCAACTCAAAAGTCATTCATTCACACAATCCTTTAAAATACATCGAAAAACCCATCCAAAAGTTTGTTAAAAATCTTTCCACTGTAAAATCTCAGATCCGATGAAAAATGTTAATCTCTTTCAAGAACTCAAAGATTGCGTCAGGCGGAACGTCTCTGAACAAGGTTTTCATGGAATCTGCTGTAAAATGTTTGTGTCTCACATCGTGCAAGTCCCAACACTCTAAAAGAATATGTTTCATTGTGAGTGGCACATGACATGGAATGCACCACAGAGCTTCTTCACTCTTTAAAAGGTATGAAGGGGTAAAATACGAATGGCCGGTGTGCAGCCGGCACAGAACTGTTTCTTCCTTACGACCACCAGACGAAGATGAGAGGAACTCCTTTAGGTTTGGACGGATCTGAAAGAGTTTGTTATCCGTCTGTGTATTCCAATCCTCCTGCCAGAGGTCTCTGACATAATCATTAATTTTGGGTTTCAGATCTGAGCAGGGGATGTATATGTTGGACAATTTCTCTGTTGTGGCATTCTTGGCCAAACAATCAACCATTTCATTCCCTCCAATGCCAACATGACCAGGAACCCAAGCCAGAACAATGTTGTAACCATCCGCTTTCAACTTGGTAAAAAGTTCAAAGAAGTGTAAAAGTTTGGGATGCTGAAGGTTGCAACCAGCTATGGCCTCCAAAGCAGACAGCAATCTGACAGAACCAGAAAGTCTTTCTTTGCTGATTGAGAGCTTATCTTCAATGCCAGAATCAGAGCAGTAAGTTCAGCAGAATAGACAGAAGCATCTGAAGGAATATGTTCCAACAATATTTGAGGAGGAGCACCAGGGCAATAGGCTGCACAGGCCACTCCATCTTCAGACTTGGAACCGTCAGTGAAAATTTTCTGATAGGATGGAAATTTCGAACAGAGGTCAGCATACAATGCCTTGTATGCCAGAGAGCTGGTAGACTCTTTGCGAAAAGCTGCAAGATCAAAACAAATCTCTGGTGTGAAAAAGGTCCACGGGGGCTTATCTGGAAACTTGGAAAAATCGGACACAACTCCTAGGTCTAGACCTGCATTCTGCGTGTGAGGCTGCATACGAAGACCAAACGGCGGAATACAGTTAGGGTTGTTTTCAAATTTACTTTGGAACTGAGGGTCAAAGACACAGTCATAGGCAGGATTCTCCGGTTCTGAGAACAGTCTGATATTGTAATTCAAAGACAGTTTCAGCCTGCAGTTGGACAGTGAGGGTTCACCTGCCTCTGTGTACAGGCTGTACACAGGGGTGGTGCGGAATGCTCCAAGACAGAGACGAAGCCCTTGATGGTGGATAGGATCCAAGAGTTTTAGGTAAGACGATCTTGCAGAGCCGTACACAGCACAACCATAGTCCAGTTTGGAACGGACCAAGGCTCTGTAGAGGTGCAGCAAAGTTTTCTTATTAGCGCCCCAGTCAGTGTATGCCACGACCTGCAGAGTATTCAGAGCTTTCTGGCAAGAGGTTTTGAGGTTTTTAATGTGGCTGAGAAAGTTGAGTTTTTGGTCAAAAATAACTCCTAGGAATTTGGCCTCTTTGACAGCTGGAATGGTAGCCCGTCTGAAGAGTGTGAAACTGGGCTGGAAAGTGAACATGATGACGTTCAGAGAGAGGAGTAGGAGAGTCAGATAGTGGGGGTGGCGTAGCTCAAGGCGATGCATATGCAAATAAACCACCAACAGACCTGAGTGGGGAAGATTTTCTCTGGTACATGGCGAGAGACTGGCATGGAGATTTTTCTTTTTTTCCATTAATACCTCCATACACAGGCCAGTAAACACGTGGACTGAAGTTGCAAGACGTGACTGACCATGCCCCCTTGGGTTTTTTCGACCAGATCAGGTTCATGCTTTATGCCAAAGTATTTAGTCATTATCATTTACCCTGTGCGTGCGTGCATGCATGCGTGCGTGCATGTGTGTGTGTGTGTGTGTGTGTGTGTGTGTGTGTGTGTGTGTGTGTGTGTGTGTGTGTGTGTGTGCGTGCGTGTGTGTGCCTCTGTGTGTGTGTGTGTGTGTGTGTGTGTGTGTGTGTGTGTGTGTGTGTGTTTCCTTTTCAACTCTGTTCATGTACATATGGACAAATATGCTGAACATGACAAATTTTCTTTTTTTATTGACAAGAAGACTGAGTAAAGTTGAGATTTTGATCATGACGCTGTTGTTTATTGAGACTGAGATTATGATCCTGTTGATTGTCTGACTTGATAACCACCAAAATGGATCCAGATGAAGTGGGGGAGGTCAACACAAGGACAGGCAGGAAGATGAAGTCCAAAGCTGTCCAGGATTACATTGTCAACATGGCAGGAGTGGACCGCAGTGACCAGCTCATGGCCAACAGTGTATGATTGAAGTTTGTTCATTTTTGATACTGTAGAAACTTTCAAGTACTCATTGTGTACATACTGCGAGCATTCTAAAGGAGATGTGTATGGAAAAAGCCCTTTTTCCAAGAGAAGCATAGGTTCACACCTGTTTATACTTCCAACTAACCTCATCATGAAAGATACCCCATCTTCTTCCTGTGACTGACAGAGTACTGAATAAGCAAGAGCTTTTTATGTACTTTGTTTATACAGGTACACAGTTATTATGTGTCAAAATTTCAAGAGTGTGTGTGTAGCCATTATTTTTTAGATTCTTTTCCAATGCTAAACAACTACCCAGTCTCGTGAAGAATGCTGAACGACAAACTACAAAGTACTCTGTCATATTTCACTGATTTTAGTTCTTTTGCTTAGTAAAGAAACTGGCGAGTAGCTATTTTTTACAATCTACTGGTTTTTCAAAGTGATTTATGATGGAAAATGGGCCTTTTTTCAACAACAGAGAAAATTTCACTCATATGCCTGTGTAACTACCTTGAGTTTCACAAAATATAAAAAATAACCCCTTCTTCATCTGGCTACAGGAAGAGTATGGTATATGTTACAGCCTTGAAACTTTGCACTGACCTGTTCAATCACACAATAATCATGTGTCCAAATTTCAAGTATTTTTGTTGTGGTATAATTCTTTAATGATTTTTAGAAAAAATGTGTACAAACGCCCAGTATACAGAGGAATGCTGAATTTCATATTGGCCAGCAGAGAGTGAGTTGATATTGGAACCCATATGGCTAGACGAACTAGCATGTTTCCACACTCGTAATAAATTCAATTATTAACTACGACATGAATTATTAACACAGCTACCAAACCAATACAGGACAACTAGTCCTCTTCAAAGTGAACACTTCCCCGAGTGGGACTACAGGTAATAAAGAAAAGATTTCCAAAACGACCTCCTGCTATTTCCCATGAGGAAAAACAGCAAAGTTCCGACTATTAAATCAACGCCTTTGCAGAGAAAAAAAAGAGAGTAACAACTGGTTCCAAAAACAAAACAAAACAAAAAAACAAGACCTCTAAGCTGCTATCATAAAAAATAATAAGAATTCCGACTTGTACTGGCCTTCCCTATCTACACATAAATACAAACTCTTCCTGTGCTTACCAACAGGATGGTGGATGGGGTAAAAAGAAGAAAAATAATGGCAGGACCGTCGCCTCACGCCTGTGAAGACGGGACAACCCGGACCTCTGTAGACTTGACCACACAAAGAAAATAAAAGCAGGACTGTCGCCCCACACCGGTGAATATGGGACAACCCGGACCTCTGTAGACTGGACCCCAATGAAGAGGCCTCAAAGAGCAGGAATGGTCGCTGACAGCTTCCAATGGCAGAGACTATTCTCTCCAATCAATGAATGACTCAAGAGTGAACAGCAAATCACCTACACACACTCTGCTAGCACTAGAACAGTAAACAGCTGTCGTAAACGTTTGGAGATACATGCATGCTTCATAAGTTCCCCATGCCACGACGAGCGACACACCACACTGAGTAAAAGGTTGGGAATGGAAGAGGAAGGTAAGGATCGCACAGACAGCTTGCTTCACCTCTCCCCTGGTTAAACCACTCAGAGAGAGGGAAGGGAGGAGGCCATCCATGACATAAGTGAATGGGATGAATTTATTTTCTTTTTTTAATGAGACAGCACTAATATCAGTATGGTTTTGTGACCATGTATCTTTTGACATAGTATGCAAGGTATACATAATGTATGCCAATCTTGAATCCTATGTTTATTATGCACTTGTATTATAGTATAAAGGTAATTGCATCCAATCTTTGTATTATCAACAATTCTGTTTTACCACGTACCTATCTTATAGCAAGCAGGTGCATGTCTGTGAATGCTGATCTACAATTCTCTTTCATATATGTGTTCTATTATGCAGGTACTTGGATGCTAATCTATATTTCACCATACACCTGTGCTGTCAACCCCCCCCCCCCCCCCCCCCTCAACCACACACCCCTACCCACACTCCCCCCCAACTCCTATCACCCCCAGCCCTCCTTTTTCGTCCACTCCTTTTTGATTCCAACATACCAGCAACTGTAGTGGAAGCAACAGATGCATCATCAGCATCCGACTGCTGGCTGTTGACAGAGGCAGAAGGGGTGACCTCGATGGATGGAATGTCTCCTGCAGGTTCTGTTGTTCCAGTGGCTAGACACCCTCCCTCCTCAGCTTGCTGCTGTTCCTGCTTCATCACTTGCTCCTTTTCCTGCACATAGTACCAATACTCTTCACACTGCCAACAAGTATATCCTTAAGAAATCACAGACAGTTCCTTCAAAATATTCCAAAGCATACTGTTCAAGTCTCACCGGGAATATAACAGCCTGACATACTGATTCTCACTAAAGATATGGCAAGACAATATTCATGTGCTTTGTGTGTGTAGACTTACATGTTGTTCACTTTCTCTAATAAAGCAATACACATTCATGAACTTGCATAAACAAACATCTGTTATATCAGTCTGCATAGAGCACCTTCTAAACAAATACATGTATTTTCTTCTTTTTATTACCTAGATTTGTATTAACAAGCACAAAATTCTAAGAACTTTCAGTGTCTTTACTATTTCTATGCAAAAGATGTGTGGAAAATTAATATATATGTGTTTTAATAGCTACTAATTTTGACTAAGTGTAACAATGTGTATGAACCTCTTTTTTTTAATACTCAATATTTATGACAAAACCAGCCGCCGTGGCCAAGTGGTTAGCACTGCGGACTCCCAGCTGGGAGGTTGTGGGTTCGATTCCCATCAGAGTCACATGGAATTTTTCTTCCCCAACCAGCTCCTATGTAGAGCTGATCACACAGTCGAGTTTCATCCACCTAATGGATGAGTCTCTGAGAGTGTTGCTCAAATTTCCTGACCAACACTGCAGGTGTCTGTAACTCTCGAGCCTGGTTGACAGCAGGATATATTATGAAAGGAAGCATAGAGTGCAACCCTGTCATGCAGCCTCGGACCGGAATGGAAATCCGTAGCATCATCTTTATCATCTTCATTCTCATCGATCAGCATAAAAAAAATCTCAAATTCTGTGGCCCTTCATGCCCTGCTCTCATGGTGACCTCAGTTTCAATGTCCTCTCCACATCTGTGGCCTTGGTTTAGTTCCGTCAGGGTCACCGTATAGGCGAGTCCATGGGGGCTGTCGTTGGATGGACACAGTGGCACCCTCCGGAGGGACAGCCCACTCATGCCGGCTCTGTGACTAAGCAATTATTGTCGTCAGTAGGGGGCTTAGTAGGTGGTGTCCTGCGTTTGTTGGATCAGAAACAGGTGCCACTGAACACCACCGAAGTGACTCGCAGCAGTGCAGTGTCTCCTCTGGTGGGTTGCCATTTGACGACTTGATACTGACAACTCCCTGTGGATTGCCGGTGCCAGGGCTGCAGTGGGACTGACCAGGCTGTGGCTGTGGATGGAGTGTCAGAATGAACAGCATGGGTGCACTGCCACTGAGGTGGCACAGAAGATGGGACAAAAAAAAAAAGAAGAAATATTTATGATAAAGTACATTATTGAAATTGATATATACAGATTATTAAAAAAACACTAACATTTACAAGAATGTAACTCAAAATCAATCAGTAATATTAATATTCATCATCATCATCATCCTAATACTACTAATAAAACTAATTAAAATGAGCACTTATATTAACACCTTATCCCAAACAATGAGCCCTAAGCACTTACAAAATATAATTCTAGACTATACATTGACACAGATTGAGACACTCTAACAATGACTTGTATTACATTGACACAATAACCTTTACACCCTATCACAATCACGCATGCCTTCTCCAAAATCTTTCCATCATGGACAGATGCTATAATAAAATCAGAAACAAATTGAAATTTTCTGGAATTTGGGAAATATACAATATTAGTGATGCTGCACAGATACAGGCATCACCAGGGCCACAATGACTGACAGAATCACAGAATACACACTTGCAGATCATGCACAAGCAAATGTTTTCCCCTTTCTGTCTTTGCTATAAACATGGCTATTGTTCATCATATTTCCTGAAGGCTCTGATTTCTTTCCCTTCTCTTTTTTTCCCTTACAGGCAGGAATTGTTATCAGACTTCTTCATCAGTCTTACGCATTCTGATCTGCTTGTCACGGCTAGCTGTCTGCTGAGCACTGTCTCTTCTGCTCAATTCAGTCTCCTCCATTGCAGAAAGGTTATGGACTAATGTGTATGTGCACAGTGTTTGAGTTACAACTTCCTATTTGCTGTCAGGTTTTTCCACCTGTTAACAAAAGTGCTCCGGTTTGTTTTGGGGGTGAGGTTGTTTTTCTTTCTCAGAAACATGCAATCACGACCATAATGCCTGAAACAGCCATCAATGTTTTTTTTATTTTTCATGATAAATACAATATGTGACAGTGGGCATCACTACATAAACCACTGCTATCACCATCACACTGCTCTTCAACACATCCAACCAAAAGCAAGAATCTACCAAACAACCACACTCTATCAAAAATATTCTATGCTATGGGTTAAGAAATGGTACAGGTGAAATACATCAATCAACTCATGGTTGGCTTTGAGACTAGTCTTCCCTGTCTCCTTAAACAACCACTGAGATCAGATGAAACGTTATGATCTTGCTATACAATCACCAAAGCCACCCCCCCCCCAAAAAAAAAAAAACAAACACACACACACACACACTAAAACCTCCCTCTCTAGAAGTAGAACATCTGACCCTTGATCACATTAGCTTTAAAAACCTTTTTATAAATGCTTCTTTTTTCAGGAAAATGTTTTTTAAGAACTTTTGTATCTTTGATTAAACAAGATTCACAGACTCCTTTGATTTACAGACTCCATTTGCAAAGATTTCTAGGGGTGTTTATTAATCATACCTCTGTATTTTATGTCTGATTGTCATCTTTGTCAGTCTTTAGAAAGGCAATTTTGCATGCCAAATGTGCAATTGTTATGTTCAGTAATTTGAATTAGACTCATCTTTTTTTTCTGTTCTGCTGATCTCTGCCACACCTCTTCTTCTTGCCCTTCCCTCCTCCCCCACAGTACCACTCCCTCCCTCTCTCCTACATGCCCTCTCAATCCATCCCCTTGAAAAAATGCTAAAATAATGTTCTTTAAACTACTACCCTCTATTCCATTAAACAATTGGACAAGGACCACGCCCTGATTTTGGCCTGACTGGCCAAAAAATATGCACCCATTTTGTCACTAACAGATTGAAGTGCTCTCTGAAGTTGCAAAACGGTACTTTGAAAGTTGGTAAAAAAAACATCAAAGACATAGTGGGGCCAGGATTAAAATATTTGCTTTTAGTCAGTTGGGGTTAAATTGTGCATGCCATAGGCCTCTTCTTGTTGGTCTGATTGGCTCTATGTCTAACTTTCGTTCCCTGGTTGAGTAACTGTTCACCACACTTCACAGGTGATGGTGTCAAATTATCAAATTGGAAGTACACACATGGTGGTTCACTTAAAGCAAAGCTCACATGCAGGTAGCAGGCCGACCTAGTGGAACAGAAGACAAGAAGCTTGCATGTGTGACAACCTGAGAGAGCAGCCCAGCCAAATGAACATTGGTCTCTCCACAAGAGAAGTTAGCAACCAACACCAGCAAACAGTATTCAAGGCAAATTAAGGGAAAATAAAACAAGATGCTGTTCCTGTCTTCTGTACTTCCCCCTTCTCACTTGATTTTTATTGTTTCAGCATCATAATTTTCAAGGGCATTGTTCACACTGTTGAATATCAAGTCAGATTGAGGTTTGGGACATGTTTTTTAATTGGGACATTTATATCAGTCCATAAGCTCTCCCATGTTGAAGTGAGATAAAGATTAAAGGGAATCTTTTATGATCACTGAATGGCATTTGTGTATCTTTTGATAGATCCCTTTCTCATGTGATCTGATTTATGTTCAGGCCTGTTACTGAACATACACAAAGTAGAATAAGGAATTTGTTTGGACAGATACTATAATTTTCTGCATGCCAAGTGCTGTACCAAACCAGGAGCATCCACTGACTTTGTGAAAAAATTAACTAGGGCAATCAATTAGGCACTGGGCAGAAGATAAGATGCAGCCTCAAATATGTATCTTTCAGTAGATCAAAAC
>CM065716.1:72802135-72917135 GCA_033310375.1 Conus canariensis | reverse complement strand
AGAATTTAAAGGAATTGGAGGAGGGCAGTGCCCTAATAGTTCTTGGGGTTAGATGGCGGAACGGAAATAGCTGCATTAGCCGCCACAAAAGAGATTCCCTTTGAACCATCAGCCCAGGTCATTCGGATGTCCCTCAAGTAGAAGTTTATGAAAGGGTTTCCCGAACGCCAAAAGGCTGCCTCCAATAGATGGCGCACGGGGACAGAGTGCTGGAACGCCGCGGAGGTGGCCAGCGCTCTGACCTCATGAGCACAGGGGGATATGGCCGGGAGATCCTTGTACGCCTGGGCATAGGCAGATCTGACGTCCTGGACAGCCATCTGGAGATGGTGCCCGCCGAGATGTCCTTAGAACTGTTGGGGTTAATGGAGATGAGGAGGCGTCTCTGGGATGTGCGCCTGGGGCGCGAGCGTTCCCAGTAGTATCTAAGGCACCTGGATGGGCACAGGTCCATGTCCCCCCCTTTTTCTTGACTGCCAAGGATATCCGCAAGTGAGCGGATGACGATGGAGGGGGAGGAAGAGCCCGGATCCTGGTTTTTAGCTAAGAATTCAGGGAGGAACTTCAGGGAGACAGAGCTGTCCCTATGGAAGGCCACGTCTCTGGGGTCTCCGCTGAGGGCATGGATTTCGCTTCGCTGTCGGGCTGAAGCCAGGGCGAGGAGAAATGTGGTCTTCATAGAAAGGAGGTCAAAGGGAATGGAGGCAATAGGCTTGAAAGGAGGTTTCATAAGAGCGTCAAGAACAATAAAGAGATCCCAAAGGGGTACACGCCTAGGGGACTGAGCCTCCCGTAGGGCCACCCCTCTGGAGATCTCTCTGAGGAGGAAATCATTCTCGAAAGATGGTCTGCCTAGTTGGCGGATGGTGGTGCAGATGGCTGATCTGTAACCCGGATGGAGCTAGCAGATAGCTTATGCGCCGAGGCCAAGTGAGATAAGAAGTTGCCTATCTGGATGTTAGAAGGGGAATCATGGGGAACGGAGGTGTCCGAGCACCAGGAGACCCATCTCTCCCAGTGGTAGTCATAGAGGGACTCCGTGCTGGGTCTGCGCGAGGCCGAGGCTAAATCTCGCAGGTTCTGCGAGGCTCCAGCCCCTGCGAGGATGTCTAGGACGGACCGGGCCCTGTCCGAGTGGGAGACAGGGGCAGATGCTCACACCCGGGCGGACACAGCAGCCAGGCGTGGAGGCGGAGCATCTGGGGGTTGGAGTGAGGGCGTCCGGAGCGGGGTTGCCTGAGCATGTCCCACCTGGGGTTTAGTCGAAGAGGGGGAACATGGGAGAGGGCTTTTAGGTCCGGAAACCAGGACTGGGTCGGCCACCACAGGGTTATGAGGATCAGCTTGGGTCTCTCCAGTCTCGCCTTCCTGATCACTTTGTGGAGGATCGGGAAGGGGGGAAAGGCGTAGGCTATGAGACCCGACCATGACAGGGACGGCTCTGCTGAGTGCTGTCATCGACCTGTTGGCTTCCAGAGACAGACTTTCTGACCAACAGCTCTTGGACCTGGCGTCTTTGTCTTGGGCCCTGTATGTGGTTTGCAGGGATGGCCTGGCTCTTTCTACATCTACTGATCAGAGCCTGCTGCTGATGAGGAGATCCAACGCTCTTCAGCCTTTCTACCGTCGGTGGTGTTGGACAGCATGGTCCACTCTCCGTTGTCACAGGATCCTTGCTCCCTCTTCGGCCGTGAGGTGGTTGATGCCTATGAGAGGCATTGTGCTGCTCCCTCAACATTGTTATGCTCTGTTTTGGGTGACGCCAGGTTCCACCCTTACCGGGGTGGTCAGCAAGGTGATTCCCGTCAGCAGTCTTCTGTGACTCAGCCTCTGACCTCGTTGTCTGCATCTGATTGTCGGGGTCGTGGTGCAGCTTCTCGTTGCCCTTTCGTAAGGTCACTGGGGGTGGCCGCCGAGGACGGCGGTGACATCTCCTTTCCCTCTTCTCCACCTTCCTCCTGCCCCCGACCCATCACCAGCCTTCACCACCTCACCCTGTTCACTCTCTTCCCAGCTCGTCCACCGGTGGGAACTTGTCTGACCCTCTTCCTTCCAGCCTGGGAGAACCTGCTCCAGGACCAGGAATAGGTTCTCTCTGTAGTATGGGAGGGGGTTAGGCTGACCTTCCACAGTCACGTTCCTCTCAGGTCGACGCCGGCTTGGATTCAGCTTCCACGGTCTCCAGACAGGAGGTTAGCCCTCCGCTCAGACGTGAGTGTGCTCTTAGTCAAGAAGGCTATAGAGGAGGTGAACAGCACATTGAGTCCAGCCTTCTACTCCCACATGTTTGTGGTTCCCAAACCAGGCAACCAGTGATAGATGTCTGTGCTCTGAACAGGTTGCTAGTAAAGCCGTCTTTTCAGATGGAGACAGTCAGGCTAGTGAGAGAGTCGATATGCAAAGGGGATTATGCAGTCTCTATAGATCTCAAGGATGCTTACTTGCACGTTCCCATGCATAGACACACCCTCAAGTATCTGAGATTTGCAATAGACAGCAAGATCTATGTCTTTCGAGCAATGCCATTTGGCCTAGCCACAGCCCCTTGGGCATTCACAAGGCTCATGGATGCAAATGTAGCCAAGCTAGGACAGTCTCTACACTCGAACATTTCGAACTATCTGGACGACCTTCTTCTGAGGAATCAGAGCTGGACACACTTAGAAAGAGAGTTGAACAAGTTCCTTCATGTCCTTCGTTCTGTGGGCTGGGTTGTGAACATGGAGAAGTCAGATGTAGTACCCTCCAGACAGTTTGCACATCTCGGGATGCAATTCGACACAGAAGTATTTTCTGTCAAGCCAGTGCAGAAGCGTATAGACAAGATAGTGGATCTAGCCAATACACTCCTTGGTCTAAAGATGGTTTCACTCGTCTAAAGACGGTTTCACCCAGACAGCTGACCTCTCTTGTGGGTATGATTGTATCTATGCAGGTCCTGGTACCGTTGGCAGGACTTCGCCTTCGTCCTCTTCAGTGAGTCTTTCAGGAGCTCTGGGACCAGGACTCGGAGGAGTGGGACTTTCAGCTACGTGTATGTCAGTCGCTCAAGGAGGTCATTCGTCTGTGGCTGGATTGAGCGTGGCTCTCAACTGGGGTTCCGATCAGGTTAGACCCACCTGGCCTCTCTCTGTGCACAGATGCCTCACTTCAAGGTTGGGGAGCTCATCTCATTCCCAGCTTCCAGCAGGCTGCGGGCTTTTGGACTCCAGAGGAATCTCCTCTTCACATCAACGAGCTGGAGATGTTAGCAGTGACCACGGCTCTTTGGCACTGGAGAGAGGTACTCAGGAATCGGTCGGTCACAGTCCTCTCGGACAATAAAACAGTGTGTGCCTACATCAGGAGGCTGGGAGGTATGAGATCCAGCAGCCTTTGCCAGAAGGCTCTGGACCTGCTTCAAATAGCTTCGCAACTGGGCATCCAGATCATTGCTCGTCATATCCCGGGTCATCTCAACGTCATTGCCGACGGGCTGTCTCAGAGGACCCCGCTTCACACTGAGTGGATGCTCAATCAGGACATGTTCCAGGATCTGTTACAGCGATTTCCAAGGATGCGGATAGATCTCTTCGCGACTCGTCACAATCATCTGTTGCCAGAGTTCGTGTCCCCCTTTCCAGATCTGGCAGCTATCGCTGTAGATGGGATAGCCTTTCAGTGGGAAGGAAAGGATCTCTACACCTTTCCTCTAACAGCTTTGGTGCCCAAGATCCTGACCCATCTGCTCGAAGTCGACTGTCTGATGACTCTGGTTGCTCTTCTACAGTGGCATCGTCTGTGGATGTCGACACTGCGGCCGCTCCTCCTGGAGCCCCCTCTTCAGCTTCCTCTTCATCAGGACCTGCTAGCTCAGCCAGGATCGGACCTTCTTTATCAGGATCTCACTAGACTCCACCTTCATGCCTTTCGGCTGCAAGGAGGTCTCTCCTGGCGAGAGGCTACTCGAGAACTGTGGTGGACAGGTTCCTCTCCTCTCGCCGCCCATCAACAGCAGGACTTTATAAGACTAAGCTTATTGTTTTTGAGAAGTGGTGTTTGTCTAAGGGGTTAGACCCCCTCCATTTGTCTTCTCCTCAACTGTGTGATTTCTTTGAACATTTGTTTGTGGATAAGAAGTTACAGACAGTCACTATCAAGGGCTATAGATCAGCTATATCCTTTGTGTATAAGCTATTGGGGAGAGCTGATCCTGGTACGGATTCTCTCATTTCAGCGCTAATGTCAAACTTTGATAATGAGAGGCCGAGTGAGTGACTCTTTTCCCTACATGGTCGATAGACATTGTCATTCGTTATTTGTGTTCTCCAACTTTTGAGCCTCTGGAAGAAGCCTCTTTGCCCTGTGTGACTTATAAGTTTGTTTTTCTGTTGACCTTGGCTTCAGCTCTCAAAGTAAGGGAGGTCCATGCTCTTTCTGCAGATAATGACCGTTTGCACCATAATGTTGATGGCTCAGTTACTCTTATGACTTTTCTGGGTTTTGTGGCCAAGAACAAACTTCCTGAATCTGGTGCTCAGATAGAGACTTTGCGCCCTTTGCCTGACAGGCTTGAACAGTGCCCAGTACCTGCTTTGAATGTGTACCTTCAAAAGACTAAAAGCTTGAGGGTTGGTGGGGAAGCTTTTTCTTTTTTTTTTTTTTGTTGTCCCAACTTCTGCGCCACCTCAGACACAGTGCACCCACGCCGCTCATTCCGACACCCCGTCCACAGCCACAGCCCGGTCGGCCCCACCGCAGCCCCAGCACCGGCGATCCACAGGGAGCAGTCAATGTCAAGTTGTCAAGAGGCAACCCACCGGAGGAGACACTGCACTACTGCCGAATCACTTTGGTGTGGTGGGGAAGCTTTAGTTCTGTCACTCAATCAATCCAAAGTCCAGGCCAAGTTTGGTCTTATCAGCATCTGGATAAAAAAGACAACTGAATCCCGCCTACAAATGGTATGCAGGACAATTACAGGCAGAAGAGGCTAACCCCACATGGGCGCATAGGACTGAAGGTGGCATGGACAATGTTGGGGGGGGGGGGGGGGGGGGCTGGGAGAGCACTGGCTGCTCCTGGTTTCTCTCCAGCTAAGACCAGAGCAGCTCACGAACTCAGGGCTATGGCTCCATCTATGGCCTTGCATAGAGGAAAGCCATATACGGAGGTGGTGAAAGTCCTCAGCATCGACGTTTGGATGCTTCTACCTGCGGCACCTAGGCTGCTCAGAGGCGTTGCATCATCAGCCCTTGTCTCTACCATGCTGAATGTATGAATACGTTTTTTCGTGATGTTCTTCTGGTGTTTTTGGTAGGTGGTTTGGTCGACCCCTATTTTTTCTCTTTAGGTTTCCCTTTTCTATCCTTTGAGAATGGGATATTAAAGGAAAAAAAGGAAAGGGGGGGGGGGGGGGTGTTAGTTAAGGGATTCCACATTAACCCTCCAATAATCACCAATTTAGTCAGGGGTCGATTTGGACATGTTTAGAAAAGAAAAAAAAAAAGAAAAAAAAAAGTAAACGGATTGTGTCAATTTTCTAATTATTTTCACTGATTTGCATCTGTTTTATTGGGATTACCCACCTCCTTTTCAGGAGACGGCTATCTTGAACTAACAACACGTAGCCAAGAAATAGGTAATTTTCCCCCCTATTTGGAAAATTAGTATTTTTTGGTTAGTGTTGTTAGTTCAACACATAGGCCCTCCCTCCTCCCCGCTAATCCATTTTTTTTTGGGGGGGGTGTCTGTGGAAGCTTGCCTTGAAAAATAACTGACGCGTCATACTTGGGAGGTTGCTGCTATTGGTCGTTTGCATACCAGAAGTTCATTCTCACTGGATGAATTCATTATTTTTTCAGTAGGGTTGCACACCATAGTTTAATATTCTGGCGAACACCTTGCAAGCAAGTCAGATGTGGCTATCTTGAACTGGCAAAACTAACTAAAAAATATTAATTTTCCAAATTGGGGGGAAAAATTACCTTTTTCTGCCAAAGTATGTGTATGTGTGTGTGTGTGTGTGTGTGTGTGTGTGGTGTGTGTGTGTGTGTGTGTTTGTGTGTGTGTGTGTGTGTGTGTATGTGTGTGTGTGTGTGTGTGTGTGTGTGTGTGTGTGTGTGTGTGTGTGTGTGTGTGCGTGCGCGCGCACGCATGTGTGTGTGCACGTGGCTGTGTCTGTGCTTATTATCTGTGTGTCTGTGTGCGTCACAGATCTGTTTTCCCCAAAACAGCTATTGATATACTCTTCAACTAAATGAGTGTACTTTACACAATGAATGTATATAATATCTTCAGATTTTTTTTGCAAAAGCAAGCAAAGGAGTGGAGGTGGTAGGCTTTAATTTTCATCTGCCTTTATGCAGCAAGGACTGAGGGATACCTGATCTTATAGCAGACCTGTTTACCCTTTCTGTAGCTATTCAGTATTCATGGCACTGGTTTTAAGTATTTTGAAACAAAAATCAGTATTCAAATACCACATATCTAATTTTGTTTCTATCCTGGGTGTAAAGTGGTGCAATTTAAATTCTGAAAGGAAAACAGTTCTTCCCCGTAACTTTTAGCAATCAGATACCTTTACATCTTTTTGTTAACAGTCGGGTACCTTTACAACTTTCTGCTGCTTTTCTGTTTCTGTTTTTCTTTGTTTTGAAAATGATTCACCCCCCTCACTTATTCAGCATGTAAGCATGTATATAAATACACATAATCATCTTCTATCTTGCAAAGACTTTGCACCTTTGACCTATACCGATTATCATAGTGAGCAAAACAAGGTCACATGTATCTAAAAGCTCAATTCATTAAGGATAAAACACCATCAGTTCTGTAATTACTTTATCCACAGTCAGACATGTTTATCAAATGTTAACTCTTCCAAGAATCTAATATTGTTACTCTCAGTAAACCAACCAGTTTTCAGTTACCCTAATTTGCACAGCTATTTGTTGTGCGAAAAAGCCTATCCTCTCTCTCTCTCTCTCTCTTCTCTCTCTCTCTCTCTCTCTCTCTGTGAGAGAGAGAGAGAGAGTAGGGTGGAGAACTGGGGTGGGGTGGGTCATGAAACTGTTATTTCACAAAAATGTCACATAATTTTTTCTGGCTTGAATTCTTCTTTCCGTTTAAAAGACATTACTTTGAAGATAGTGTGATCTATTATTACTATCATTATCATTATTATCAACATCATTACTATTTTATTATTATCATCATCATCATTATTATCATTTACAGTATCATTACTAAATATTCTTACAAAGAGTTGCAGTTAAATTTTCCTTCAAAACTTGGTTCAAACCTAAATCGCTATAAGGACTGCTGGGGGAAGGAAGGTAGTGGAAGGGAGAAGGGAGACTCAAGACACATTAAAAAAGACGATACTAAAACGTGTATGTCTTTTCATTTATAATAATAATAATAACAATAATGATAATAATGTTACCAGGAACCCGACACGGAACACACAAGCATGTATAGGGAATAGAGCCAGTCATATTGCTGTAACCATACAATCAGACAGCGTCATATGCAAATAAGAAGCGCAGGGGGATGCTGAACTTTTGCCGAGAAATGAAGGCAGCAATTTCAGCACGAATTTCATGCAAACTGCCATTCATTTTGAAATAGAAATAGAAAGGATGACACAGATGTGTTTTATCATGACTTTGGTATAGAAATAAATTCATTTTGTGCAAAACCATTCAGAGACTGACACAGACAAAGCTTTATTTGATTGAGGAAGGCAAATGTGTTGGAATGTTCAAGTGCCAAAATTGCTAATTTTTTCACTCCTTGCTACGCAAGTGTCTGCAGTTTCCATGGCAATAAACACAACTGTTGAGTTCTGCCAAACGTGGCACCCAATGAAGATCATAGCACAGATGGATGAAACAATAAATGTCTGCAACTGTTTTCGGCGATAAACAACTAAGCTTATCAAGTTCTGAGATCACAGGCTGACAAACTGCTGAACTGAGATTGATTCACAAATAAGCAGAATTTCCTTCGTATTTTGACAAGCTTTTTTTTGTGTTTTATTCAGCAATATCGTATTTCCATATCTAACAAATTTTTAGCACTAAATGCAGAGAAATCATATGGGTAAACAGGTCTGTTATAACAGCTACAGTAGAAATAGGTTCTTCCAACACAAATTCCTTTCAAACTTGATTCATCAGCATATCTTGGCACAAACTCAAGCCCTTTCGCCATTTTTTTTTTTTTTTTTTGTCGATCCTTCAGGGCTTGCAGTTGCCATTATTTTTCCTGTAAGGTGGTGTGTTTCTGAAGAAGTAGACACAACCAGACGCAATTTCACTATCAAGAGTAAGCAAGAGTTGTTATTCTTTGGTCAAAGCACACCAAATTACCACCTTGGTTTAACTCGCAATTACTGCTCAAGACCTTCGTCTCAAGCTATATTTTCAACGCATTTTTTGTTAGTTCATCATACTCATGGTATCTTTGCCAAACATGTGTACAAAATATGATGAAATCATACAGGTTAACCAGGTCTAGTGGCTGTGCAAATATGTGTGTGTGTGTATGTGTGTGTGTGTGTGTGTGTGTGTGTGTGTGTGTGTGTGTGTACGAGTGTGCGTGCATGCGTGTATGCGTGTGTGTTATGTGTGTGTGTGTGTGTGTGTGTGTGTGTGTGTGTGTGTGTGTGTGTGTGTGTGTGTGTGAATGAGAGAGAGAGAGAGAGGAGAGTGTGCATGAATATGTGCATGCGAGCATGTTTGCATGCATCCATGCATGTGTGTGTTTGTGTGTGTGCTCCATATTCTTTCCTCTGTTATCACTGTATGTTTGTGTACATATGTGAAATCATGGGCAAGTCTAACTCTGTGCATGCATGCCTACCTGTGGACATGTGTGCATGTTTAAACACATTCAAGCACTTGTATAAATAGAAAAGTAGGCTTTTTTCTCTGTGTGTGTGTGTGTGTGTGTGTGTGTGTGTGTGTGTGTGTGTGTGTGTGTGTGTGTGTCTGTATGTGTGCATAATTGGAATCTGAAAAAAAAAAGTCCACAGTCACAGTACCTGCAGCTCTTGTGGCATACATTTCCTTTAGTTTTCTCTCCTCTTCTTTCTTGGCCTCTTCTTGTGCAACTCTCTCGCTGCCAAAGGACACACACATCCCAGTGGATCTACATTACATGGAGTTCAGAAACTACAACAAACATCATTTCTTCATTTATGTGCAGTGAGAGAGCGCGTACTGTGTGTGTGTGTGTGTGTGTGTGTGTGTGAGTGTGTGAGTGTGTGTGTGTGTGTGTGTGTGTGTGTGTGTGTGTGTGTGCGTGTGCATGTGCATGTGTGTGTGTGTGCGCACACACATGCATCAACAAATATGTGTGTGTATGTATTTCAGAAACACTTATTGCTTACAAATTTTTTAAACTCTCAGACACCAAAATATCTCTCAAGGGCGGGAGCAGTTACTCCAAGTTCTACTAAAAAATCATGTCATAAAAACATTCTCATCCTCGTTATGGTGCTAGGAAAAGAGGCATTTTTTAGTCAAACTTTCAGTAAAAGAAGTTTTATGATATACTTACCTGTCCAAACAAATGCATCATTCCCAATTGTGAGAAGCATCTCCATTTTCTCAGGATCCCTAAAACAGGAATTTTACTACTAAAAGAAATTTTTATGAAATACCTACGTTTTATCCACACATGGCATGAAACAATGCTATGCATCAGGATTCTGGACAAAAAAAAAATACTTTGGAGAAGCAGGGAGCTAACCTAACCTCTATTCCTGTCATTGTCATTGTGTATTCCACCAAGTCAGCTAGAGTGATCACCCTTAGTAAGCTCACAACATTATGGCCTGATTGAATGAGTTCAGTTTTCACCCCTTTTCCAACTAAGCAGGGAGGTGGGAGGGTGTCATATGCACATGTTATGTTGATTGTAATGTGCACATGCTGCTTTGCATATAACTACTGGTTCTGAGATAGCAGGTTGGCTGGCCTTGTGGTTTTAAGTGAAAAGTGTCATGTGAATGCACGTCACTATTCTGTTGGCTGTGGCCTGTGTGAGTACTGGTTAGGCGCACTGCGCGCGCTATTGAATTCACCTTTAGGATTTGATAATCACTTGCTCCATGCCAGCCGGAGAAGTCGGAGGGCCTGATGGGCTGTTTGGACTGAGGCCAGAGTGAGCCTGCGTCGCGTTAGAGGTATTTAATTATCCATGTTTAATTAGGGAGAAGTGAAATATATGAGCAAAAGTAAGGAAGACGTTTGTATTTAAAAGAAAAGAAAAAAATAATAAGAACAAGTGTGGTTAAAGTTCTAACAATTCTTTTTATTAAAGAATGGGAAAAGAAAAGTAACATTCAAAATAAAAGCTTATGCATAGGGGAAAGGTTACTGTTTTACATCTTCATGTTGAGGTGAGTTCCCCTTTTTCTTCTTTAGTAATTATAGAAACTGTACGTGGTTCCAAGTGTGTTGACAGATTGGCTGTCTCACACGGGCCACCGACCTACGGCCTTGGGGTGGTCCCAGAGGTGCCGGACGAAGTCCCCAGCCCAGGTAGGGTAGCGGGCCACTTCGCAACGAGCCCCAGACCCTGAGGAAGGAGCGTTTGTATAAGGCGACGCCCTATTCAGCCCGGAGATGGCTGTCCCCTGTGTGCCTTCCCAAGGTTAAGAGGGTGACCAGAGAGTGAAATTTATATTTATCTTCCTATAAAGAAACCTGGAATATGGAAGCAGTGTATCTACTTTCCTGTAAAGGAATTTTGAATGTGGAAACATTTGGGTGAGAAATATTTAAAGGCGTGGCTGAATGGAACTGATGTTCCAATATTTCCTTAAAGGAGAGTGATAACTGATTAGACACGAGTGGGGAAGGATACCCCAGAACTTCGTCCTAGAGACAGTGACGCTCTTTGTATTTTGGGCTGGATAGTGAATGATTTTTATGTGTCTCCTCTGATGCGAAGGAAGGATGTTGGTGCATTCCCCCTGATGTTTACGAATGATGTGATACATCTCCCCCTTTTGCTGGTGATTGATACTGATTCATTCCCCTTATATTTATAAATTCCTTGATTGTAAGGGAAGCAGCTGTTTCTTTTTCCTTCTTCGTGGAGTGGAGGTATAAATGAAATTATTTAAGTGTTGGTGTTTGATTAATAATATTTTACTCCTGTAGACGGAGGGGAAACAAACCTTTCTTGTGTTTATTATTTGGCGCTCCTTGGGTGAGAGGAGTGATTGCGTGTGCGTGCGGAGTGTACTTTGGGCAGATGTGCATGTGTGTGTACGACTCCTAGAGTATGACAGACGGCATTCTTGAGTTTGGACGGATACCTCCTTAGCATAGCTGCTCTAAACCCTCTCAGGGTGCTCACCTTTCTTCCTGAATTCTGTAAATCTTCCAGGATGTGGGCAACATCTCCCACTTCAGCATTCGCCACAAACATGCCAATCTGCTTACACCAGTTTAAGAAGACCTTCCATTTGTTGTCATACGCTTTCAGTGCAAAAGGTATTTGCCTAGCCATGATCTTTTCCATGCATGAAGGACAGAAACGTCTCTGTCCAGAGAGGTCTGGCCAGATACAAGACTGGCCTTAGCTGAAGAGCTGGAATAAAGGGATGTGGCAGCTGAATGTCCCAGCTTACAGAGGACTGAGTTCAAACATCTTTCAGAGCCCAATTAAAGGGACACAAACCAAGGTAGCCCAGAGAAAAGGCAAGACTGATCATGGTCTGAAAGCTGTGAAGTCAGGCTGACTGAGCCTGAAGAAGGGACTGGGGGAATGGATTTAATCTCTCTGCCCTGGAACCTGCACCAAGTTCAAGCCCATAAGGAAGTGCATCCTCAGATGTATGAAATGCTAAGATCGATTCTGTTGATTCTCACATTCACCAAGAATCCCAGAGAAGAGGGCGTCTATTCCAGAATAGAGGTCTCTTGACAGGACCATAGGGTTTTAAATCTTCTGAATCAATAAATCCAGATAATAGGTGAACAGAAAATCCCTCATCTGACTGCTGCCGTAACTTTGTCCCAGACTCCGGTCAAAACTCATGGACTAAGGGATGGGCCAAATGAGACGGCTCTAAAGCAGAAAATGCTCCCTTGGAAACTGGAATGCAGGTACTTCTGGGATGCAGCATCTGACAGGTCTGGATTCATTGCCCAAAGCCCAATTCCCTAGAACAATTGACGTCTGTAACCTGCTGACCATTTCCATGGAAAAACTTGGAGGGAAAATGTAGAGGTTTAGCCTGCTGGGGTCTATTACTGGCTTCCACTTCCCATTCTTTCTTGGAACAAAGAAAACAATGGCGAAGAAACCTAGAGGAGTGAGCTCTGTAATAACATCTTTCTAGAGCAAAGAGCCTACTTTTTCTGAGGAACAGAGACACTGGATGAGCCTGCTGGGATCTTGGTCCAATCTGAGACTAATGTCAAAAGGGGAAGCCCAAAAGGAAATTTTTCTTCTAAAATTACGTTTAATCTAACATACTTACCGTGGCTCACTAATGCAATAAGCGACAGCGGTTAGCTATCCCCGCCCCATACACAATAAAGTCTGTACGGACAAGAACCCTGAAAGGGCCTGGTGTCTTGCGCATGCCCAGATCATTCTTTTTTTCCAAGGTTACTAATACCCTGACTGTGAAATCCTAAGGGAACCAGGAAGGCAGGGCGGAAGGGAGGGACTCGGTGTGAACCACGGTAAGTATGTTAGATTAAACGTAATTTTAGAAGAAAAATTTCTTTTAAATTACACATACTGCACTGTGGCTCACTAATGCAGAGTAGCACTACTAGGAAGGAGGGCTCACCTGGTTGACGTCTGGAGGAGTGAGAAGAGCCAGGGTGTGTGGCGGAGATGGGATGCTGAGCCACCACAGCAGAAGCAATGCCCTTGGAACCATCGTTGCACAGACGGGAGACATCATGCAAGCAGAACTGAATAACAGTGCTTGGGGAATGCCAATACGAGGCGTCCAGGACACTTTGAATGCTGGCATTGTGAGAGACTGCCAGCAATGAGGCCCATGCTCTGATTTCACGGGGCCTTGGTGAGAAGACAGCCAAATCTGCGTCAGGCCTTGCGTATGCAGCTTTGATTACTTCTCTAAGCTATCGAGATTGATGAGCATTTGATGTCCTCATAACTTTCATTGTAAGAGAAAAAACAGGAGGCACTGCTTAGAGCAAGAAGACTTCATCTGCTTTCTATACACTCACAGGGCGCGCACTGGACAGAACTTATAGCGTGGTCTTCATCGTCTGGGGTGAGGATAGAAGTCAGAGGATGAATGGAGATAGGAGGAGAAGGAGAACCTGGCGACTGATTTTCGGCTAAGAATTTGGGAAGGAGCCAAAGAGACATCAAGCCATCAGGTTCAAAGGCTATGTCCCCGGGAAGCCCACCAAGAGCATGGAGTTCACTGCAGCACCTCCCCAAAGCCAGAGAAACGGGAAAAGCTGTCCTGAAGGAAAGGAACTTCAGAGAACACTCCCTCATGGGCTCAAAGGGAGGGAGCTTCAGCAGACCTGTCTACCTCAAAATCAAACCATTAGTATTCCATGGAGTAAATCTTAGTATTCCATGACATAAAAGAGTATTTTTCTTACCTTGAACTTTAATATGGATCTTGTATCGCGCAATTCTTGCAGCCAACTCACTGCGCTGTACTCACACTAAAAAACTCACACCAACTAGCACAAGTGCTATACACACACACAAACACACACACTGCACGTATCTAGTTGACCATCTCATTAAAAAATATAATAATAACAACAATATTTTAATGCCCTCCTCCCTTTCACATCCCTCCACCGCACGCACGCACATACACACACACACACACACACACAGTGACAGACAGTCACACACATGTATACCCTTCATACAGTTTTCATTTTCCATCTTTTTCTTCTCTTTGTACTGCCACTCCACCCCCCCCACCCCCCTTCTCCCCCCGTTTTATTTTGGGCGGTAGGGGTGTGGGCAGGGGGAGTGGAACTAATTAACAGTAGAAGTTGAAGTGACAGACTCACCTTGAGCAATTTTGCTGTCACTAGTGTCTGGAAACATCTTCTTGAATAGGGAACAAGACGATCAGTGTTGACAGGGACAGATTTGCGTCAGCCACCAGCCTACACATCATAATCATCATCTCAGCATTTGTCGCCTGCTGCTCCTGGTCCCCCACTAGACTTCACCTCGGCCTTTTTCAATGCTTGTACAATTGAAGGTGTTCCTTTCACCATTTCGGGTAGTTTTTTTTTATGTGATTTTGATGAAACATGCTTTATGCAGTCATTGTGCCCTCCATGAGCACTACTAAAACCCGTTTCGCACAAAGTGCACCACACCAAAGTTGGACCTTTATTGAGCTTGGGACTAAGCACTTCCAAGTTTGCATGGTACGCATTCAGGAAAGTTTGCACCCTCGTTTTGGCAACCTTCTTTTCAACATCTAGCTCTTCATCACTCTCATGAACGCGTAATTTCGCTGGTGGCGGCATTCTCTTAGTGAATATCTGTGTCAGTCGCTCACTATGAAAGATGGCCGACCGTGGTGTAAGCGAGCACGCGCAAACTGGAACTAGGGACAATGACTTGCGTCTTCAAACAGGAAAATA
Organism: Conus canariensis; assembly: GCA_033310375.1. Classification (NCBI taxonomy): domain Eukaryota; kingdom Metazoa; phylum Mollusca; class Gastropoda; order Neogastropoda; family Conidae; genus Conus; species Conus canariensis. Next base: position 72,902,517 of record CM065716.1, on the reverse strand, counting down.
GTACTTTTTTTGTAATCTATGTTGCCGATTTTCGTATTTTGTCCTACTCGGCGTATTATCATATTTTCCATTCAAATTTAGTCAAATACGCTAAAAAATCGTAGGGTAGGCAGGTCTGCCTCGGAAGGAGATGACTAGAAAGAGATCCTATGCCGGGATATGGTGGGGGGGTCAAGATTCTTGTAGAGCGGCTTTTCTGACTCGATCCCACAGGAGGGGGGTCGTCCACAAAGGAAGGGCCGCCTAACTGGCGGATGGTGGAGCAGATAGCTGCCCTGTGACCCCTCACAGAGGAGGCTGAGAGCTTTTCTTCAGACGAGAGAAAGGTGAGGTAGTTAAATGAAAGTGAGAGGCCATGCTAACTGAAAGTGAGAGGGGGAGTGGGGCAAGACCACATGGGTGGAGCACCAAGAAAGCCAGCCATTCCAGTGGACACTGTAGACCCCCTGTGTGCCCGGCCTGTGAGCTTGATCCACAAGGCCAATTACTGCGGGGGAAGCACCTTGTGTAGACAGCGCGTCCCGCACAGTAGCCAGGCATGAAGGTTTAGCACGTCTGGATTGCTGTGTGGAACGCCTGACCGTGGCTGGCCCAGAGACCTTGTATTCAGAGCGAGCTTTATCAAAGGCATGTGGGACAGGAGCAGCAGGTCCAGAAACCACACTTGGGCTGACCAGCGGGGAGCCATAAGGATCAGCATGGCCAAGTCTTCCCTCACTTTCTGTAGAACTTTTCCTAGGATGGGGAATGGAGGGAAGGCACAGCCTATCAGGCCCAACCACGGGATGGACAGAGCGTCCACAGCCAAAGCATCCGGATCCCGAACTGGAGATACATATAGCTGGAGGCGGTGGTTGAACCTGGTGGCAAACAGGTCTACTTTTGGTTTTAATCACGCAGCCCAGACTGATTCTAGGACCAAATGAGCCAACATCCATTCCGAGGGTAGGATCATGTGCGACCTGCTGAGGGAGTCTGCAAGAATGTTGATCTTCCCTGGAATGTGCTTGGCAAAGATCCGGATGGACTGATCCTCACACCAGAGCAGAAGCTGTTCCGCCCTCAGGGACAAGGAGAGGGAGTGTCCGTCCCCCCCCTCACCCCCCTTGCTTGTTGACGTAACAAACCATGGTTGTGTTGTCCATGCTGAGGAGAACGTGTTTCCCCCTCAGAAAGCGAAGAAACTCCCTGATGTGGACTACCTGGGACAGCCTGGACTGGGAGTGCCATTGGGTCACTGAGGTTTGGAACCAATGGCCCAAAGGAACCAGAAGGTCCCAAGACTGACATCTGGGACCAATGCCTCCGAAATAGGCATTGGAACTGGCATTTGTGGAGTCGACCAAGAGGTACTAGGGGGGGCCAATGATTCCATTAATCCCAGAAGGGAGGCCAGCTTCCTGGCTGGTGCCTGATCCAGAGACAGGAGGTGGGCTAAGAGGACCCTGAGGTGTACTAGGCACTGGGGGGGGGGTTGAAGCTACCAACCACTTGGTTGAGTCGAAGGACATGCCTAGGAACTGGAATTGCTGCTACAGGAAAAGGTCTGACTTCTCCTCATTGCGAACAAACCCCAAGTCTCGACAGGGGTCTACAACCTGGAGAGCTTGTTGGGAGCACAGAGTGCTGTAGGGGGCTAGGAGAAGCCAATCGTCGACAGGCTTTGAGGTGGATTCCCCTCTCCCGAACATGAATGCCATGTTCCAGACCACCTTCGTGAACACCCATGGGGCAGGGGCCAGACCAAAGGGAAGTGCCCTGAACTGGAAGGCCCAGTCCCTCCAAACGAACCGAAGATACTTCCTGTCCCTTGGGTGAATCAGAAGGTTGAAGTATGCATCTTTCTGGTCGATGGATGCCGCCCAGTCACCCGGGTGCATGGCATCACAGATTGACATGGGGGGTTCCATCCGAAAATGGAGGTCGCGGAAGAACCTGTTCAGGGGCGATAGGTCCAGGAAGGGCCTCCAACCCCAAGAAGCTTTGATGACCACAAAAATTCAGCCATAAAAGCCCGGAGAGAAACAGAAAATGACCTCCTCTGTGGCCCCCTTGGCTAAAAGCGAAAGGACCACCTGGACTAAGGCCTGACAGGCCTTGGGATCGCGAGGAGGAGTGAAAGGAGGAGGAAAGGGCGTGAGAGGGGCCTTTCCTGTAAGCCATGAAGGCAACATCCCAACCTGATCACTTGCAGGGCCCACTGGCTTGTGGGAAGCTTTCCCAGGCACTGAGGCGCCCGGGCATACTGGCCACGGAATAGCCTGTGGGGGGTGATGGCACAGGTCAGGGGTTAGTCACTGGGGGTGAGCCAGCTGTAAAGAGGCAGGCTTTTGGCCCGTAGATCGGGTACCTGATCAGCCTTTGGCGGGTTGCCTAGCCCAAGCCCCTTTGTGTCCGAAGGATCTAAGGGTCTTGGCCGGTGGAGGGTCCTGGGAAGAGGTCACAGGAGCAGGGTGCTTTGCCATGGGGAGGGAAGGACCCAAATTGGATAAAGGGCATGATGGCAGATGGGTCTGCGGACTGGCAGAGAGGGGAGGACTCCGAATCTGGGTCCTTAAGGTCGGATACCAGACCTCCCAAGAAAACGTCCATCACTGAAACCACCTCCAGCCCCCTCCTAGCAGTCTCCTCCCAATCTGAGAGGCATCGCTCCGGAACAGAGATCTGCCGTGGTTGAGAACGAGATCTCCCCTGCAAAAGGAGGAGGTCCTCTTGGGAAAGGGAGAGATGGGAGTCTGGGATAGACTCATGGACCATAAAGGCCTTCCATGCAAAGGGCAGCTTTTCTGGCTTGAGAAACTTCCCACACGCTGACACTCTAGGAAAGTCAGGCACAGAAGCAGGTGGAATGTCCTGCGCCCCCTGCCTCTAACCTGCTTTGCGCCCTCCTCATAGAGCCGGCTACTATGCCTGGCTCTCTTAAGAGAGAGGTGGGAGGGGCCCAGAGAGGCAGCGCACCCAAGGTGAGCTCCACTGCTGAAGGCCAGAGAGCCCTGGCCTCTTGAGAGGTGGACAAAGCTGCCGGCACGTATGAGGTCAGGAGGGCTACTGAGTCATGAAAGGAGAAGGAAGAGGGTATCGTTCTCATCCTCTGACTCTGAGTCTGCCAGCTCTGCACTGCAGGCAGAGGAGGTGACCGACCTCAGTGTGGACGTGTGTGGGGATAAGCCCGACGGATCTCGACTGATTGATCCCGAGGGAACCCTTGGGGAGGGATCTGCCACCGGGTGGGCCGGAAGGGCAGGCGAAGGAGAGGCCTGCGCTGCTGGAACACTGGGCCAAAAACCGAGCCACCATGAAAACCCCTGGGCAGGGGACTGAGGAAATCCCATGGCCAAGAAATGCTGCCACTGAGCAATGTGAGGGGTACATGGTGCCCAAGGCTGAGGGCTCTGCCCCAGAAAGAGGAGGGCTGAAGCTGTGCCTGCTGGCCCAAGCCGGCATAGAGGGACCCTGGGAGGCCAACCCACTGCAGGTTGCCCGGCAATTGCCAAGGAAATCATGCATTCTGTCTCGAATGGGAAACACAGGTAAGAGTGGGGGCGAAGCCAGGCAACGGCGGAGAAAGCGAGACAACTGGGGCTGACTGAGCGTGGGACACCTTCAAAGGAGGAGTTGTCTCCCTTAGCTCACCCGATGGCTGCACTGGCACGAGTGGGGCTAAAACTGGGAGAGGGGATGAAGAAGGCGCTAAGCCTTCAGAATTCGCATCACCTGACCCTTTATCCCCTGAACAATGGGGTACCTGCATTCATGATTGGGCCATGATGATGGAGACGTGTGCAGCAGAACCTCGGCTGAACTGTACACGGGATGCAGGGACGGGATCAACAGAACTGCAGCTGAGTCGATCACCATGAGAAATTAACGGGGGTGAGCAAGGGCTTGCCATCACCTCAACAGAACCGCAGCCGAGTTGAGGTGACACTAGGAAAGAATGAAAAAGCAAGAAGGGAGAGAGAGTGGTGGTGAAGAAAGACTTGAAGAGATCGACGGACGAAATCTTCCGAACCCTCACTTTGCCACCCAAACCCTTCATGTACGTTTCTACCTTAAGCAAAAGCATACGCAGGAACACCAAAATCAGCAGCAACAATCAATCAATTGTGAGAAAAAGTAAAAATACTTAGCTGCTCGGAGCGAATGAGGCTAACGGGAAATGACTGCTGAGAAAAAGGGGAATGATCTGGGCATGCGCAAGATACCAGGCCCTTTCAGGGTTCTTGTCCATACAGACTTTATTGTGTACGGGGCAGGGATAGCAAACCACTGTCACTTATTGCATTAGTGAGCCACGGTACAGTATGTATAATTAAAAGGAAATCTTAAGGCCAACCATACCACAGACAGTAACCCAAAACATCTGACAAGATGATCTCATGCTGAATAGAAGAAAGGGCGAAAGAAGCGAGTTATATGAGACACAATCTGGCGAAACCTCCAGAGACAATAGGAAGGGCACTGAATAGGAACCTCACAGAAGCCTTAAGGTCCTCTCCTCCCTTTTTCTTTTGTTATAATTTTATCACTGGACATATGAAATAGATCATCAATGAGATATGGATAAGAAAAGTAAGAAGAATATATATGTCGGGCAAGGAAGACTTTCCACTCTCAAGGCTACAACCTACGTCATTGCTGCAGGAATTCCTGTAGGATAGAGCGCTCTCTAACAGACTGATGAATAGATTGTGCGCAGTCAAAGAATCCTAGTCAAGTATTCATGGTGACACCATGACATTCCCTAAAAAAGTATTTTCAACTCAGTAAGCCAAATGAGTGTCTCTGTAAGGAGGAAAGTTTTCCCAAAGACTGATTCTTTAGGGGGAATACCAGCCAGGGAGTAATGCATGTCAATTAAAAAAAACTGCTTGAAAGTGCCATGAAATTGTGGAAAATTGTGGGACTTTCGTCAGGGCACGAGAAGCACAATTGGAATTATTGCAACCCAGTCCTCACAGAAAGATGACTACATGCATACACACATATCCCCACAGAGGAGGAGGGGTAGGGTCAAAATACAAATTGGAAATTGACATTGATCACAGACCACTTATTACCACCCATCCAAGAAGACAGTGCGCTGGTATTGATAATGAATTGCCTAAGTGGTGTTCAGGGTATAGCACACTTTGTTCTGAAGAGAGAACCTTTTTAGAATGAAAATTTAAAAAAAAACAAGCAAGGAAATAATACATGAGGTGTGTACTTACGCCTCAGCTTCTTCCCACTTCTCTTTGATCTGGTCATCCCACTGTCCAGTCAGTATACACTCCACCTCACGCTTTAACTTCCTGCAATCACCGTCACCATAAATCAGCATTATCAGCATTTCATACAGTCATCCCAGTGTCCAGTTATGTATGCAATCATGGTCCTATGTCCTGTTATCATTATCAACATCACTATTATCATTATCATCATTATTTCAATATGTGACGGCCTCCCACGAATTGATAGATAAGTCGTGCAGGGCTGATCGCCGCTGCGGGCAACAAAGAGTGGTGAGGGTCCTTTTGGGATCAAATGAGATTTTTGCACCAACACATAGGAAAACCATTAAAGCATAATACATTTCACTGATTTTACCTAAATTAAGCTAGAAATGTGATTAAATGAATTTTTTTCACTCCGTGTCATCGATTTCAAGCAGCACTGATTGCGAAAAGTTACTCATTTTCAACAGATAATCGAGTGCACATCCCTAGCAGAACCCCTGGTGTGTCGCTCATCATTCAAAAGCTCAGTGTGTCTATTTTTAGAATCTGTACACAGTTTTCTCAAATAAACCAATCAGAAGGCCTTTAGGAGGCATTCAAAGTCGTACACAAAAGAAAACCTTCCAACCAATCAGCAATCAAATACCAAAATGGCCTTAGAAACTCAGCTGTTTAACCCGTTCCCTGCCTGCTACGAGTAACGTTCGTAGTGAAAACCAAAAATCGCTACGCCCGTATACAAGTACGCCATGCAGTAACTTCATCACAGAAAGCAGAAAAATCTACTTGGGAGACGATCCTCTAAAATGTTTCCACTTCTTCTGCTGATGTCAAGGCACAAGCCCTTTTCATTCAAGTGACCGCACAACTGCCCACATGATATGCAAATTGCGAGTTGAGAGGTATCAGCTGATAAGCATATTCAAGATGGCAGCTCAACCTAGCACTTTGTCAACGCGTTCCGTTTTCAAGCGTTACACTGCGCTTTATGTTTTAGATGACGTTCTAAAGTATCAAGATAGTGATGAAGAAGACCTTTGAGGATCGGATCCTGATACTAGCGATGATCATGAGGAGCAGACGGATGGGAATCAGTACCATCCACTTTTATCGGAGGTAAGTGCTGGTGATGACGTGGCTTGATTTTTCTGTACACAAGACAGCAGTAAAGAAAGCGCTGTTAGCGTCAGTGACGAAGCGGAAATAGCCGAACGCGTGCCGTCAACAAGCACTGCACCCCCTCCTGTCTTGCGGGACGGGGTCGTGGACGTGGTACAGGCTCAGGACGACGGTGAGGGTCCCGTGGAAGCGGCCGGGGGCGTGGCATGGGGCGTGGTCAGCAACAGCTGATCAAAGAATGGCGAGAAAGAAGTGCACAGCCCTTCAACCTTGCTGTTGTTTTGACTGGGAATCCTGATCTGAAAGTCAACTGCACCAATTTTCGGCTGTACAAAGTTCAGTCTTCAGTTCCTTCATGACCAGAAACCAGTTTCAGGCAAGTAGCTCTATTTTTCTTTTGTTGTTGTTGTTGTTTTTTTTTCTTGTTTTTTTTTTTAGACTACTTGATTCTTCATTCCTTGACTATTTATTTTCTGTATTTCTCTTCTTTGCCCTATTTCCTACTGAAACCACATAATTATGGCAAATAATGACTGTATGGATAGGTGGGACTCTGTGTGTGTGTGTGTGTGTGTGTGTGTGTGTGTGTGTGTGTGTGTGTGTGTGTGTGTGTGTGCACATGTGTGCCTAAGCATTATTTATTTCTGTATGCAAGTTTTCCATATAAGTTTGTTCATTTTGTAAAGCACAGAAGCACTCATCCACAGCAGTTTTTTGTTGTTTTGTACCATTGTGGTGTTTTCACATTCATGTTGTGATACTGTTAGTGTGTGTTTGTGCGTATGTGTACATGTGTGTGTGTGTGTGTGTGTGTGTGTGTGTGTGTGTGTGTGTGTGTGCGTGTGTGTGTAGGCTGTTTGTGTGTATGCATGTGTGTGTGTGTGTGTGTGTGTGTGTGTGTGTGTGACCAATTGTGGGTCTGCTTACTGTGTGTGTGTGTGTGTGTGTGTGTGTGTGTGTGTGTGTGTGTGTGCACCCAATTGTGGGTCTGCTTACTGTGTGGTGTGTGTGTGTGTGTGTGTGTGTGTGTGTGTGTGTGTGTGTTGTGTGTGTGTGTGTGTGTGTGCCCAATTGTGGGTCTGCTTACTTATCTTGAAACTTTTATTCTGTATTTCAGATTCTTCTTCAGTTTCTGCACTTCAATGACAATGCAGCCATGCCAGTCGAAGGTGATCCAGGGTACTACTGGCTCTACAAGATTCAACCCATTCTGGATCATCTGCATGAAAAGTTCCGGGAAGTTTATTTTTCCATTCTACAGTTGTTGTTGTTTTTCTCACCTGTGCTTGTGTTCATGATTTTGTCAATGCTGTGACCAGACCGAGTGCCATCAGTGAAAGAAGACCAAGTGGAGTATAGAATGAATCTCAATGTGTGTTTCTTTGAACCACGATTTGGACACACATAAAAAAAAAGAGCACCATCCCCTAAAATTATGAAGCAGGGAATGCAGACAACCTGAGGATTATGTCGAAGACTTCGTACAGCAAGTGATGGATTCCTATACAGAACAACGTGGCAGTAATGTAAGTACATGTTCAGATATTCTAACAGTTCCTACATTATTTTGTGTGATAACAAATGGATACAATGTGTGTATGGGTTTTTTTTTTTCTTTTCAACAGACAATTGTTTATTTTTTGCTTCAGACTTTTTTTTCCATGGTTGTCATTTTGAACATTTACCAATAAATATTATACTATAACAATTTGGACCACACTGTATACTTACAGTGATGCTGAGTAAACACTAACTGAAGTTTTCGTCAGTGTTTTACAGGTTTTATGTGTTGTAACATGTGTATGTGTTCAGAAACTGTTCTTTTCTTGTAAAACCACTATTTGTTACATCCCTGTCCATCCCCTAATGGCCACCAAAAATAGATTATATTATATAGCATCATAGCTTGGGGTAAAAGGAAAGAGAAGCCATAAAGTCTGTCATATGTCAACAAATAAATAAACAGTGATTGAGGTATTGAACCTACCCCAAATAGTAAAATTATGCCCCTTTCTAGTAGAATTGGGGTACCCCCAGTAACATACAGATTGTTACACAGAGGGACATTTATTGACAACATGAATCCCAGGTGTTTGTAATGTTGTTGAGCAAACACCAAAAGGTATTTTTGCTGTGTTTAGTGTGCTTTTATGTGCTGAATTCTTCTAAAACTATCAAACTGAAAACAAAACAAAAACTGTTTTATCACATGTTACCAGTGTGAACCATCATCATTACCAAAAAATCAAATTAGAATGATGTGAAATTGTAAACAAGGGTATAAGGAAGTAATTCGCAAAACATCTAACAAATAACTCAATGAATGGATAAGTAATGTACATGTTAGTTAACATACCGTGAAAAGCACGATTATGCCCCTTTTTACCTAAAAAATAGTACCCCTAATTATGAGCAGATTATCATCAAGAACAACATTCCTTGGGATTTATATGACTGTCATGTGTTAGTGCTGATTTTGAATAATTAGTCACACCACTTTTTCATTGTTTTCACTGATTTTATATGATGCAATTTGTTTTTGTAACCTTGAAAACTGTTCTTTTTGTAAAACCACCATTCATTATATCCCTGTCCATCCCCTAATGGCCAACAAATTCAGATTATTGTTATATAGCATCATAGTTTGGGGTATAGGGAAAGAGAAGCCATAAAATCTAAGTCATATATCAACTAAAAATTAAGCAGTAATTGAGATACTGAACCTATTCCAAATAGTAAAATTATGCCCCTTTCTAGTAGAATTGGGGTATCCCCAGTAACATACAGATTGTTACACAGAGGGACATTTACTGACAACAATATGAATCCCAGGTGTTTGTAGTATTGTTGAGCAAACACCAAAAGGTATTGTTGCTGTGTTTAGTGGGCTTTTATGTGCTAAATTCTTCAAAAACTATCAAATTGAAAACAAAACAAAAACTGTTTTATCATATGATATAGTGTGTGTGTGTGTGTGTGTGTGTGTGTGTGTGTGTGTGTGTGTGTGTGTGGTGTGTGTGCATGTGCGCGCGCGCGTGTGTGTGTGTGTGTGTGTGTGTGTGTGTGTGTGTGTGTGTGTGTGTGTGTGTGTGTGTGTGCAAGAGGACAAGAGAGTTTCCACCCAGGAAACTGAAAAGGAAGAAGAAAGAGTAATGCACAAGCATTTGTTTCTGATAAGGTGTGTTGTGTTAATCATGAGTATATGCTGTTTTATCATAGGATGTCATGAACTGTGAGTCAGGTATGTGTTTGCGCACAGTGCAAGAGAGCTACCTTTTTTCCGTCCAAGAACCCACTTTTTTTTTAAACGCTGGGCAAAATCAAACTAGAAAATACATACTAATTCAATCAATTGTGATTAGTGTATCTGTGCTAAGATAACATTAAAAACAAAAGTATCTATTAAACAAAAAAATCAAATTTTTCATTTTTCAGTGCCCTAACAGCCATTAAATACACCAATACATATCTGCCTGGGGATAAAATTCAATTATTAAAGTGTTTGCAATGATTATTTTGACGGTTTTCCACATTTTCATAAGTTTGCTGCAAAAACAAACCTTGGTTGCCAAGGAAAAATGGTTGGAGAAAGTAGGGAAACTTTAAAGCCATTTTTCTTAAAATGGCTACCGTGTTAAGGGGACACTTTGAAGGGTCATAACTTTTTCATTTTTTAACATACAGAAATTCTTTATATATCCTTGGAAAGGTCTTTTTCTCCTCTTTCTGTTGATAGACATATCTTAATAAGTTCAAAATCTGACTTATCTATCATTTTGTGGGAGTTGGTCACATATGGTCATTTCACTGTCTGCTCACTATACACTCCACGTACACTTAAGCTTCCTACAATCATCAAAATGAACTCTTTATTGTCACAAAAAATAGTCTAAAACTTTACAGAAATGTGCTACTGCTACAGCACTGTAATTTCTTCTGGAAGATGAGATGAACTGTTCTGTACAACTACAGCGCTGCTACTTCTGCAACATAGTTGTTGCACTACACAATTTCGCACTACACACATTATATTAATTTCATCTGAAAATAACCAACACAATGTGCCATACTATCACAATCATTCACAATGCACTGGAACAGGGGCAGTTCCCCTCGCTGTTAACATTGGTTCTGACTCCATTTCCCCCACCCCCCAAAAAAAACCTTTGAATGAGACTAGTACCATATGTGAATGCACACATGACCTGTAAAATCCCATCACCAAAATTCAGAAGTGTAAGTCAGTTTGGCTACTGGTATGGATGACATGTTGAACATAACTTGCACCCTGTACCCTGTGAGAAATTTCAAAAGAATGTAGGAAACTGAGAAAATGATATTGGCTTGGGAAAATAAAAGAACATAACACCACAGGTGGACACCAGGCAGATGGGCTACAGCTGGGGCCAAGTAGAAAAGATTGCCCTGGACTGTGGTTGTTGGCGTGCAGTTGTTGATGGCCTATGCTCTGGCAAGAGCAATGGCCCTAAGTACGTAAGTAAGTAACACCACAGGCAGCTCTTCAGTCGGCTTTATCCAGGTAAGCAGCCCAGTGTGTAAACAAGAGAGTGGATTTTAAAGTCTTACAGTTTGGTCTCTAATCGAGGATAGGCACAATATCAATACTGTTACACACACACAAAAAATTTTAAGATCAATGAAACACTCTATTGCTAAGATTACAATCATCCATATACAATTTTAATCATTTACAATTTTTTTTTTCAATTGTAACAATCATTTCTGACTGACACAATTGTATTGATACTGATCTTCTTCAGTTCCTCTACAAACCTTGAAGATATCTGTTACTACTGTTACAATCATGTCTTGTTACAATCATTACTAAGAAACTCACTTGTACTGTTGCTGATGTTCAATGACTTGTTTCTTAAGTTCTTCTATTCTTTCAATGGTCAGAGTCCTCACAATCTGCTTGGCTGGTACTTCAACCTCTCCTCGATCACCACGTTTTCGTCTGAAATATGACCAGTGAACATGAGATACTGAGGAATGAGAAAGATGGAAAGGGGGGGAGGGGGGTGGGGGGGGAGCATTTACCTCCAACTGTATTCAATCACCATTTTTTTTTTACTCAAAACAGCCTATGAACATGAGGCAGTGTGTTTAGTATGCTTGATGTGCCTCTTCTGACTGATGTTTTCAACAACAACAAAAAATTGTGAAAGTTGATACATCATATTTGGGAAGTAGATAACTTAGTCCACTGTCTTCTGCCCACTACTGGATTTTAATCATATGTAACTTGAGCTGGCACTGAATGCGGCAATTTTTTTTTTTCTAGCTGCACAGAACGCAAAGTCATCCACAAACAGTGAACACTCAGAGCCTTTGCAGATGTTGTAGATGTCACTATTTTGATGCTGTACAGAGCATGGAATAAGATGCAACCCTGGAGAATGCTCAACCCCTGTGCTTGAGCATTGGTCAAAGTGGAACCTGCATGAATTTAGAGAACTTTAACAGCCAGAAACATTTACTCAGAGATAGAAGATGACCACAGAAACCAAGTCTTCCCATAGATCCTTTTGGACTTAACAGCAAAATTAAAGTCCTCTGGATGATACCCACATTCTGATGCAGTCAGTTTCAGGATAATTGTAAAGTGGTGAACCATCACTGAAGGCACTGAGGTCAAGCAAAAAACAAAAAACAAAAAAAAAAGAGAGAGGGATTCCAGGAAGAGACCTTTGGCAGATGTTTTATCTCAGCCTCAGAGGTGAGTGTGCATCAAAATTGCCCAACAAAAAAGGAGGTTGAGGAAGGCCACCAGGAAGAACGAACAGTTGTTCCATGATATCAGTGGAAGAGATCAATAAATACAGATGACAAATTGTCAGTGTCTGTGACTGTGACTGTGTCTTGTACTGTTTTGTGTTGTAGCTACAACTTGCAGATAATAACTCATTTAAACAGGATGGAACAGATGGGATTTGTGCAGGTTTAAACAGCTGGCCCATGCTAATGCAATGACGACAAAAAGGAATCTTGCTGCTAAAAGCAGTGTTATGATATCAATACCTGTCCAATAAATGCTTTGTCTCCACTAGGCATGGAACAACACAGTACATCAGGATTACCACCAAAAATAAAAATGTACACATATCAGCATCTCCTTCTCATCGGCAGGTCCAACCTATCAGCAGCTCTGGCTGTAACAAGCAGCAGAACTAGCAGAAACTGCCAATCTGAATGTGTTCCTACTTCTCTAATACACAATCTTGTCAAATAAAAAATACCTCCAACACCTACAATGAACTTCAAACATGAAGTCTATGTGTATTTTTATGGAATGAAAGCAGCGTGCTTTCATTATGAGCAATCTAAGCACCAATACCAAGCACCATGTTGGCCGAATTGTGTAACGATTCAAGACGCAGCCTGTCCGTGACAGGCAAATGGCAACATCTGGAGATGCTTTCGGAACATGGACAAACTATATGCACAACAATGGTGTTGTTACCATATCAAATATGAAAGCCTGCAGAACTGAATGGTAAAGATTTTGGTATAGTTGCTTTTCTCTTTGTGCCATATTGTGCCAAATACATCCATATACTTCAAAAGCATACAATATTAGTAATTCTGAACACACAGTATATTTAAAAAACACTCATTTGTCTCTTTTTGTTCATGCATACAAGGACACACACACTGCCATGTGAACAAGTTCCAACAAGAATAGGGGGATGCTGTAGTCCAATCACATTCAACATTAAATTTTCAAAAATAACGGCATCAGAGTCCAACAAAATGTCTGAGCCAAGACGCAAGTTTACAATCGACAGAATTCAACAATCCTGAGCGTAATCTTGTAAGTAAACATTTCATTAGTTTGAACCCTTGTCCTGTTATTTTAATGGATATTTTGTTTCTTACTGTGAAAATTATTTTGTATAAGACAATCTTTCATCAGTCAATGAGAGAATGTGCTAAGCTGAGTGATGCTTGTTAGCTCCTGTGATCGGAAGTAATGGCTGATCAACTGTATCTTTTTGAACAATAGAATAAACTTTGTCCAGAATCATTCTAATTCATTTTAAAAGGGTCACAATTTTCATTTAGAGTGAAAATTACAGATAAATGTTGACATCTGGCATAACAGGAAAACAATAACTCTGGTTTGAGACCTTAACCCTCTTATACTTGCAACGGGACAATCCGGGAGTTAACTTCAGGCGCCTGTTCTTCCCGTACCGGGAGTTACCGGGAGCTGTCCGTGGGAATTTTCCATCACGCAGTTATCACGTGTGTAGACACGCAGAGTTGCAGACAGTAACTAGGAAGACTCAGGCATGGCCCAATCATGTGTTGGCACTGTTTGGGGGTGATGGAACCGCGCGTGTTCATTGAGGAAAGGCGCAAACACAGCGAGTAAGTTTGTGAATGAAACCGACCGACTTTCACAATGGCTGCTTTGGCGTCTGCTATGAACGACGAAGAGATGATCGACTACTCGCAAGAGGAGTTAGATCAAATTATTGTAGAAGTGGAGAAATTTGAAAGAGATGGAGAATGAAAGTGATATAGAAGTAGGTAGTGGTGTTGAAGAAGACGGTGAAGTAGAAAGCGACCCGGAGTACGATGTTCCACTCACTGCGCTTCAAACAACATGGCGACCAGCGACACGTGGCGTGGCAGAAGTGCGTCAGTTTCAGGAACCCACTGGGCCCGCTCACTCGTTACCCAACACGGCTACACCACTTGATTTTTTCTTTTTGTTTGTACCTCTTTGTTTTTTTAAGACTGCTGCCGATGAAACAAACAGGTATGCAAGACAAAAACAAGCTGCAAAGGGCGCACCTGACCCTCTTTGGTGCGATACCACACCTGAAGAAATGCGAGCCTATCTCGCGGTCTTGATTATGATGATTATGATGGTCTTGATTATGATGATTACGTCTGCCACGTCTGTGGTGCTACTGGTCTGATGACCCAATTTTCAAAGATGAGTGGATCAGCAGTGTCATGCCGAAAAATCACTTTTTCAAGTTGAATCAGTATTTCCACCTTCGGGATTCGTCCAACACACCTGGGCGTGATCACCCTGATTATGACCCCCTGTTCAAGGTGAGACCATTTATCGATCTTATTCTCCCTTTGTTCAAAGCCAATTATTGTCCCGGCCGTGAAATGAGCATTGATGAAGCGATGATAGGCTTCAAGGGTCGCATTTTTTTCAAACAGTATATGCCAGCCAAGCCAACAAAGTGGGGCATCAAGGTGTGGGAAATGTGCGACGCTACTACCGGCTATTGTGTCGCATTTGACATTTACACTGGTCGTGCTAGCCGTGAAAACCCAAATATCAGTCTGGGGCATGAAGTAGTAGACAAACTAGCGTCACCGTACTACAACCAGAACAGGCACTTGTATTTTGACTGCTTTTTCACAAGTATCCCTTTGATGACACACCTGGCCGCGAATGGGACATATGCCTGTGCGACAGTCAACCGTAACCGCAGGGGACTGCCACAGGAAGCCAAGATGGCCAAACTGAAGGAAAAGGGAGACCTGATACAAATGCAGAAAGGCTCACTGATGGCTACAGTCTACAAAGACAACCGTCAGATTTACCTCCTGAGCAGCAATCAGCCTCCAGGTATGACAACAACAGAGGAAAAGGTGATGCTGACTGTCATTGCTGTGTACAACAAGTACATGGGTGGTGTTGACAAGTCAGATCAGTACCATGCCTACTATCCTGTCTGTCATCAAAACAAAAAATGGTGGCGGTACGTCTTCCACTCTTTGATCAATCTGTGTATTGTTCAAGCCTTTCTCACCTGGGAAAAGTCACCATACGCTCAGCCCCCAAAGAAGGCCCATGATCACCTGTGGTTTCGTGTTGACATCGCTAAATGGCTTCGTGCTGGATTTACTTCCAGAAAACGCAAAGCTGGGCGAAGCAAGGCAGTACCAGAACCCCCAATCGCCAAAGACTCCATTGATCACCACAAAGTGGAGAAGATTGAGGGCAGGCCCAAGGTGTGTCGTCAATGTGTCAAAACTAGCCGTTTGACACCAAAGGGATATCAAGTGGAAACGTCATATAAGTGTTCTTTCTGTCAAGTGCCCCTTTGCTGGCCCAGGAATGGTTGTTTTCGCGACTATCACAATCAAAACGTAGCCCAACAGTAATGCAGCTGTGATGTTTATTTTTGTTTCGCATACCTGTGTTTTTGGTGACAGCTGTGACTGTGACATTTAGTAGTGAGTAGTGAGTGTGTACAGTGACACTGTGCTGTGCAACTGAAGACTGGACGTATGTAATCAGCTGTAGTTTGTAGAACTGCAAAGGCTGATGGAAACACGACAACATATAGCGTATTGGGAAGTGACTGAGTTCTGTATTGTGTGTGACAAGTGACAAGTTTTGTATGACATTGGTGGGACAACCAGTGGGACCTGTACTGCCAGGCAGCGGATGGATCACGTCAGGTAGGCCTCAGAATTTATCTTACACTAACAACTTGCATCAGCATGGTGATTGCGCATGCTTGCATGCTGTAAACTTGATTGTCATCATAAAATGTCACGTGTCTGGTGACAATTTGGTGACAGTGACATGACCTATATCTCTAAGACAGACAAAATATAGTTCAAAGTGAAGTGTATGCTCTTATGAAACTGTCTGCCAATTTTCTTTCTCCTAGAGGTTCACATACATTCCCCATAAGTTAATAATCACACATACCCATTTTTAGGCTGAAACCTGTAGAAGAATCTGAAATCTAGGGGAAGTTTGCAGTCAGAGAAACTGAGTACAAGAGGGTTAATAGGAGCAAATAACTCTGGTTTTTATACCTCAATGAGAAGCGAAAGTAGGAGATGAATTGTCTGAATTTGAAGTACAGTAGTATGAAAAAAAGGGAAAAAAGTTATAAAGAATGTATATAACTGCATAAAGCTACAGTAAGAATGTATTTTCAATCACAATATGAACAAAAATGAGAAGCGCAAAAAATCAGAATAATCAACTCGGAATCTTGAAGTACAAAATGACTAGCTGGTGTGTGTGTGTGTGTGTGTGTGTGTGTGTGTGTGTGTGTGTGTGTGTGTGTGTGTGTGTGTTAACCAGCAACAATCACTGAAAAGTCTTGGTGAAATTTGTGACAAAATGAGCATATGTGTGCTAATTTTTAGTATGTGCCCATGAGTTATAAAACTCAACACAAAAATATGTTCTACATAATTTTAACACACCCTCAGTCTATTGAATACACACAACTCAATTTTATCATTGCTAAATCAAACAAATGGACAGGTACTAATTGTGTTCAGTTTATTTACAACTCTATGCATATGTGTGCAACTGTGTGTATGTGTGCATATGTGCGAGTGTATGCGTGCAGATATGTGTGTGTGTGTGTGTGTGAGTGTGTGTGTGTGTGTGTGTGTGTTGTGAGTAATTGTTTGTTTGTGTGTGTATCTAAGATGATGAATAGTACCAGCTGAGCTGCTTGACAAAAGAATTGGTTCAAAGGAGGAGGACTGGGCAGCCCTTTTGCCAAGTCTGGTTGTAGACAACCATTTCCTGTGGTTGTAAACAACTGTTTGCCACTTTCAACTAAACATACAAAAGAACTGCGGGAAGGCATGTACAGAGTCTCTTTAATGATATTTGCAGATACCAGATGTCAAAGGAGCAAAATCTCTCACACAGGGCTTTAAACGCTTTAGAGGAAAAGAATGTCGAGCATGGTAGAGAAATGTGTACTTGGCTGATTAGCAGTAGTGCCCTCACCTAGCGCATATGTTCGAACTAGGTCAAGGAGGTTAAAGTGGTCAACTAACTAACCGTTACATGATAGTTGGCATCCAGACATGGAGGACTGTCCTGAGTTCAAACCTTCCCGATAGCAAAAGAGACACAAACTTATCCACCAGGACTCTGCAGTATCAAATGAGCGCTAAAGGCTCAGTCAGCTGAAGTTGCTTAATAACCGGACCCTGAAGAACAGGAGTCTTGTGCTTGTTCAGTCGGTACTGCTGTGGGGCACAGTGTTAATGCTTTGTCAGGCTAGTTGAATGCATGTGGACATCATTGTCGTAGCTTTCTATACGATAATTACTGTGTGAGAGTGGTCACCAAAGTCGTCGGGAATTTTCAATGTCCATTTGGTGCGAAGCGGTTGTTTGCTAAGCTATTTTGTAGGGATGTGCGTAAATGCTGATGTGTGGAAGGATGTACATTGTCCATGTGACCAAGATGGTAGAGAAGCAACATGGACAAAGGGGTAGCCCAAAGATATATCCTTTGTGTCCATCACGACAGAGAGAAGAAAGAGCAACACCATGACAGAGAGAAGAGAGAAGAACACCACAACAGAAAGAAGAAAGTACAAGACCATGACAGAGAGAAGAACAGAATACAAGAGAGAGAAAAGTGAGCAGGAATGAGTAAAGTTAAAGGAAATGTGGTCTGGGCAACAGAAGTGGCAGCAAGGTTTTAGGCATATAAAGATAAGGTGAGGAAGAACGACTGAGTTCGAAATCCAAAGGAGGGCGAAAAGGACAAAAAAAGATGATTTCTATGTCGAGTCCCCAGAGATGACCATGGAGATCCAGTCCTGGAACCTGGTGCCAGACAACCAAAGGCACCACCATCACCCATGTTGAAGACAACTTGAAGTGATTTGTTCGAGAACTGTGGTGTGGTGTGCAAGTGTGTGGAAACCTAGCCAGGTAAGAAGTTTTTTTAGCTTAAAACCCAGGATTAGAAATCACTGATCTCTTATGTTTTGATTATTCCTTTTTGTGTAACTGATTTTTCAGGTGTAATTACAAGTAGCTAAAAACTTATTTCTTGTTCTCTGTTGTGTCAGAAGAAAAGTAAATGCATGACACCCCATTCCCAGAGAAAGCAGAATGTTTGGTGGTTGCATGAGTGCACCTATGCGTGTATGAGTGCAGAAATAACCTTGGTATGTTGAGCCTGACTAATACATTAACTTAGTTCACTTAAGCAATACCATCATGATTTCCCCCGTCCTGGACACCAGACAGAACCTGTTCCTGCTTGCAATATAGAGTCACTGATAGTGATATGTACATGTCTTCGACAATTTTCCCTAACAGCATAGCTGCATGTAGAAAATTTCCTCAGTACTGATAAGGAAATTGCATGGACTGGACCACATTCTGAATAACATCAGATGTTCAAAGCATTTCTGTTGACAGAAAAACTGAAAAAAACTCCATCACATTCCTGTGGGGTTATATTTGAAATTGGATGCATTTCAAGGCCAACAAAACCTGGAAATCAATAAATAATGCTTTTCGATGAAATTATCACGTAATGACATAAACTTTGCTACTGCTATTGAGCCAACAATCTACTTCACCATCTGTGTGGTGAATCAAAACAGAAACAAATCGAAAGAAGGAAGACAAGTGATAGAAATACACATTGAGGCGTTTCTTAGATGCCCCATGTGAAATTAGAAATCAGTTAACAATTTATTCCTCTGAGCTTTCTCAATGTTCAGAAAGTTCAAAAACACATTCAGCACCACCACTGTCAGAGTCATGCCATGGTCAAAGCACTGAATGTCCCAAATCTGACCTGGTAGTAGAAATGAGTATCAGAACTGCAGAAG
Organism: Conus canariensis; assembly: GCA_033310375.1. Classification (NCBI taxonomy): domain Eukaryota; kingdom Metazoa; phylum Mollusca; class Gastropoda; order Neogastropoda; family Conidae; genus Conus; species Conus canariensis. Next base: position 72,883,556 of record CM065716.1, on the reverse strand, counting down.
CAGAAGTTCTTAGAGAAGTTACAGAGAGGAAAGAGGAGATTTCTTCTTCAAAGAAACAAATTAATGAACAGGCTCAAATAACTACAAGGCTTCCTTCAAGTCTGAGAGACTCACAGTTTTCAGAAAACATATTGAAAACAAAATTGGTTGAAAAAAAAAGAAAAAAGACATGATATTCTTCGAATTATAGACAGAAAAAAAAACTTGAGCTACAATAAGAACAAGTAGCACTGCAGCAAATAAGGAACTGCATGAAGCAAAATCCGGCAAATGCAGTTACCATGTGTTTGTGAACCAAACTCTGGCTAAAAGAAAGAAAGCAGATGAAAAGTTTAGAGAAGCCAATAACACCTTTCAAGAACTTCAACACGAGCTGTCAGAAACAAATGTAAAGGTTCCAAAAACAAGAAGTGAGAAAGAATATTTTACTGGGCTGGTCATAAAGTATGTAAAGGAACTCACTGGAGAGTGTGAGGTTCTAGCTAAGATGTGCAATAGTGTAATAATGGCTGTTTCACGTCATTTGTTTGGTGTTGATTTGCCAGAACATGTTTAACCATCAAAGACACCCAGTTTGCATTCTGCTGATCAAACTCTGTCTGGCAAACATGCAAATTGAGGATGAAATTTCCAGCACAAGACAGATCTTCATGTCAATGATACCTCATGGAAAACAAACAGGTATGTTGGTTTTCATTGTAACCTCAGAAAAAAAACAAACAAACAAACAAAAAAACACTCTGTTTTGACCCAGCTGCCCATGATCAGCCCAAACACTGCTGGATCTAGCTATAAACAGACTCTCAGAACTGGCTGTTTTGCTTGCTAACTCTGGCATGGAATTAAATAAAATTTTGAAGAAAATGGTAGAGTTGAGTTACGTCTGACAGGGCAAACAAAATGAAGACTTCTGATTTTTGAAAAAAAAAAGAAAAAAAAAGAAAAACTGAATAATTATCAAGCAAGTCACATTGATGACAATATACAACTCAAGTTCTTGCATTGCAATGTTTACTTTCCACTGGATTCGACAACAGCCACAGAAAAAGCCTTATACACAGATGCTACACAGAAGAACTTGGTAGAAAAACCTGGAAAAGATTCCATGGTTGCAATTTGCAACTTCAGTTCTGTTGAATCAGCTGTTTGCAGGTATGTAGGGATGGCCTGTGATACACTAGGACCCAGAGGTAATGAACAATGTGGCCGCAACCATTACTGGGTGACAATTTGCAAATTCCAAGAAGAACTACAAACTTTAATCTCAAATGAGCCAAAAGCACAATCAGGAAGAACAGTTTGTCCTTGAAGAATTCCAAGGGATTATCAACAACTGAAAGCAACAAATAGAAAAAAAAAAAAGAAAAGGCAGAATAAGCAAAAAAAAAAGTTTTTAATAAAATACAGGAACAAGGGGGAGCATGTAGAACAACTAAGGCATGATATTCAGGTGCTGTTACAGACGTTTCATACCAAAGCTGAGAAAATGAATGCGCTGAAACTCCAGATCAGGTTCTTGAAATTGTTTTCACTGTCAAGGATGATCAGCTGATTGTACACAACCTACCACCAACTGCAGTGGCTGACAACCTGATTTCCTACCTAGAGGGACACTCAGGGGAAGGATAGGAAACAGTGCATCAGGAAAAACCTGATCTTGGAATTGAAGAAGAGGAACCATCACAAGACCCAGATGATTCTGTGTTCATGGAAAATGAGTTTGGCGTTTACCATCAGCCTTCTGATGATGAATATATTCTGAATTTTCATTCACTTTCTCACAGCAGTTTTTCACAATGACACATTTTGTATTGGCTTAGTGCACTTAGTCCAATGGCTGAAAATACTTGGACCTTATTTTCCTTGCATTTCCTGCATGGATCAGAAAGAAACAGAAAACCTGTTTAAATGGCTGGAATCTGATTCCATCAGCAAAATCAAACATAAATATGTCTTTTATTCAGACTGGAACATTTTATCAAAGAACAGGGTTTGAAGCATTGGCTCTATCCAGTGGGAAGCCCCAAGAAGAAATAACAACCAGCATATCAAAAAGCACTGTTAACGATCTTACGTCACAAAATGGAAATGGCCAATTTTACTGTAATGGTGAGTTGCATAAAAAATTGTGGCAGGAAAAAGGGGGTGTCATGATTTGTTTATTATTCTGGACATATGCACATTATCTGGAATAGGCTTGATGAAATTCAAGAGCATTTTGATTCTGTTCCCATTATAATGAGAGAATACGTCTAGAATGTGAGTAATTTTTGAGAATGTCATGATTTGTTTATTATTATTCTGGACATATGCGCATTATCTGGAATATATTTGCTTGATGAAATTCAAGAGCGTTTTTATTCTGTTCCCATTATGACAGAATATGTCTAGAATGTGGGTAATTTTTTTCTACTTTGATGTAATTAGCACATATAGGTGAAGGTCAACTCATGGTTGGTTTTACCTTTAGATTCTTTATTCAATACTGATTATTTTGATACCTCAATTTTGCCTGCAGCATGTTTCATTCCTGAGTTATAGATCACAGAGTAATGTTTCCCTGTGTTTGCCACAAAATGACATGCTGAAAAATTAACACTTTTGCCATTTTCTAGGAGGTACAGCTCAGAAATGAACAATTATTGAGCTCTAAAAGAAAAAAAAAGGCTGATCGTACCCATGACAAACAATACCTGCCAATTTTAATGCATATTGGATAAAGGCTGATTGTACCCATGACAAACAATACCTGCTAATTCTAATGCATATTTGATATCAATTCAGAAAATCTGAATGTCCAAACAATTGCCCCATGGCCAAAACACAAAAACGCCCTTCTCAATCAGATTTTGAAGCTCTCTTAAAATATACTCACACTATGGCCTTGAAGTTTTGAATGTGTATTATTTTCATTGCTATCATTAAAAAATATGGGAACTTTCTATATTTGTTCAAGTTAAGTTCACCTACTTCTCAACAGAGCCTAGGCTGCTTCCAATATCTATCCTTCAGACATTCATGAGAGACATAAAAGAACAACACCAGTGGCTAATTACATGGCCAAATGAACTCTGAATAATAAGAAAAAGCATTGTAGCAACCGCTAGCATTCTTATTATACATGTTTGTTGCACATGTGAGGCAAGCCCTTGCATTTGCTGACAGAGGTAAAACAGCCAGTAAACAATCACTCACTTTGGTGTCTCCACCTTCTCCAGCAGACTGGAGTACTGTGTGGCACAATTCTGAAACATCAGACATTATGGACTGAGTCAGTCTGGACAAGTCAACTTGTAAAAAGTCTGCTCTGTTCTACAGCTTTTTCTTGTTTGAACTTGGTTCATGCATCAGTAAGTTGTGTGTGTGTGTGTGTGTGTGTGTGTGTGTGTGTGTGTGTGTGTGTGTGTGTGTGTGTGTGTGTGTGTGTGTGAGTGAGCACACGCAAATGTGCGTGTGAGTGTGTGTGTGTGCGCGCGCGTGTGCAGGCATGCCTGTGAGTGTGTTTGTGGTCCAGTGTGTGTGTGTGCGCACATGCATGTGTCCATGCATGCGTGTGTTACATGTTTGATACAGATGCGTGCATGTATGCTTGCGTGCATGCGTGCATGCGTGCACACGCACATGCGCTTGCGTGCCCGCATGTGTGCGCGCTTGTGTGTGTGTGTGTGTGTGTGTGTGTGTGTTTGTGCATACATAAACATATGCACACCCGCCGAACATGCTGTATCTCCAAATCCTTCCACATCAGTCTGAAAAGTTCCTAGCATTAAGTCACACACAACAGCAAACACACATGCATACTATCTCATATGTTACAAGCCCCTCACATAAAGAATGACCAAATACACGCATGTAAACCCACAAATTCTACAAATTCTCACTACTCAACCCTTCCCTTCACATGCATAGTATGCATACATTGCAAAGCAGAGAAACATACACGAGGCAAGAACCAGTCTGCTGGTCGATGTGGCTCTCCATAGGGTTTGATGGCACGGCTCACTGAACCCCTGCACACACAGCATGGGCTTTCAATGGAAAATAATATCCTCTCCCTAAGTGGTTCTCTGTGATCAGAAAGCTGTAATGTCATACACTACATGCTGTTTCAAAACTCAATAGCAGAAGAAAATTATATATGATTCAAAGGGACTCCAATGTTCAAGCCCTGATGGTGGATCAAAACTAGAAGTAGAACTATGAACAATAATTAAGCCTGGGATAAGTGATTGCTCGCAGCAAGACCAGACAGACATCGGCACACCTCAGTGGTAATTTCTTAATTACATTGTTAATTAGACAGCAACTGAACACAGTGACTGTGTAGAAAGTTTCCTGGATTTGTAGTGATTCCGACAGTATGTTTTTTGTTGGAATTTAACCCCGGAAAGGGCAGCAGCAGTGCAGTAAAAGAAAATGTAAACAAACAATAGGCGCTTGAAATCAGGTGTGTTACTGAATGAGGAGCGACAAAATTAGTTTATCCTCACCCGTCATCAACTCTAAAGTTATGTGCTAGAAGATAGAGTAAGAATGACAGTGATGTAATGAGGGGCGATAATCAGACACAAGTTAGACAGAAAAGACAGCTCTCCTCTGCTTCAGACAGTGACATTAGTGTATGTGAAGATAGACATTTTAAACCTGAGAAGAAACGTTTGAACTTTGAATCAACCAGTGACAATATGGATATACAGGAAGCTCTCGAGAAGATCGATCAACGATTCGATAACCTCATGACAAAAGATGATCTACAACAAATAAAAAACGAAGTGAAAAATCTTAAAGACTGTTTAATGTGCAAGATGGAAGAACTGGAGGGTAGGGTGTTGAGGCAGAAACTAAGCTAGAAAAGGCACACAAGGAAATCATAGCCGAAAAGAGAATAAAACGACAGTTTAATGAACACAATCAGGCAACAGGACAGACAGATTATGGAGAACGAGAGAAATGTCAACGACCTGCAGCAGTACAGCAGACGGTGAAACCTATGCGTGTACCATGTGCCAGAGGCTGATAGGGAGATGACCAAAGACTGTGTGTGGAAGACCTGTAGGTCTTCACTGATGGAGTGGGCATCGCCACCACTGCTGCGGACATAGAAGTGGCCCACAGGTCAGGGAAACGAGGTGGTGGCAAACCAAAACCTATACTGTTCTGTTTTTTCAATAAGAAGAAGCAGGACTCTATCATTTCAAACAGAAAGAAACTGAAAAATAAAGGAACTGTGATTGACGAGGATTTAACATCTGCGAATTACCAACTTTCCACAAAATAATGTGTATAAGCATTCTGCGACAATGTCAGTGTGGAGTACAAATGGGAAAGTAATGGCCAAGCTGAAAAACGGATATATCATTGAAGTGAATATTCACATGGACCTAGATGATGGCCTTTCGACGAGCAATTACTTCTAACATGCTTAGTGACCACAAGGATGCCTGAAGTGACTTTGTCTTGTATGTTTCTGGTGATATCTGCCTTTTTTTTCATATTCTTTCTTTAGCTGCATTTACATGAGATTGTGGTATGTGGTTTGTTTCGTTAAACACTTTTTTCGTCTTCTTCTGCCACGTTCACTTGGTATGAAAACCACAAATTCTGAATCTGATTATCTACATGTTTGTACTTTTACATTATGAAATCATTTGCTGGTTTTGAGTCAGACATGTTTCTTTTCATTTCTTTTTCATTCTTTTCTTTCTTTCGTTCTTTTTTTCTTTCAACTCAGATATGATATAAAAGATTTCCTTATCAAGCCCCTTCTCTCCATCTCCCTCTCCTCTTCTTTCTCTTGTACTGACTGCCCCCATCCGTTCAGCCCGCCACCCTTTTTCAGTGTTCTTGGTCGGAGGCTGGGGCTGGGGATTGGAGGGGAGGGACTTGATTGGTTGTGGTGGGGGTGGATGGTGGCGGGTGTGATCGTAGCAGTGGTGGCTGGGGGTGAGGTGGCAGCGGCGATGGCGGGGGTAGGGTTCGGTGGGGGTAGGCTGGAGGTGAGGGGTAATATACTAAAAATGATTATCTGTAAACTGATCTTACACTTTTTAACCTAGCACTAACATTACAAATAATATGAAAGCTGGTAGTAGGCACACTGTTTGGTTTTTGTGAGCTGTGTGAGAACTGCTTGAAATTGTATTTAATATCATTAGCGGTGGGTCAAGAATATTGCCTCGATAGTCAAACCCTGCCAATGCTGCCGCCCTCTGCACTGTCGGCCCCTTTTTCCTCCCCACACCGATTCGCCCTCCCCTCTCCTCTCCCCTTCTGTCTCCAGTTAATCCCCGTTGCCTTCCTGCAGTCCTTTTCTTCCCTTCATACTAAATGTGTACATACGTGCGTGAACACATGCCTGTGGGTGTGCGTGGGGGGGGGGGGGGGGGGGGGGGGGGGGGAGTGAGGGGAGAAAATTATAATCTATTTTTATCTTCTGAGCTGTGCATCAATAATATCCGCATAATCCTTTTTGACTGTATTTTCATAGAAATAATTTCCATCTTGTGTTCCTTCTTGTGGTGGGTGTATGCTGATTACTCTATAATTAAGGATCTGCGTTAATGATGATTAGTTTTCTTTGCACAGTTCATGCCAAAGACCATCACCACGCAAGATTCAATACCTGCTAATAATTTGTCTTTTGATGCCAATGTGTAGAATTATGTGCATGTGCGTGTGGTATATGTAACTTTGCCAGTGAATCTACAGTTTGTTCCTGATGCAATTATTTTATGTTTGACTTTTCTGTTTTAATGTCATAAATGTTATTTAAACAAAACTTGTAGTAATACATAATTTGTCACATTTTTGGATGTATTGATCTCTGCTATGTGGGTTTTTGCCCCTGTGAAGATGTGTAAAGTGTATATAACATGGGATTCCACTTTCCAACTTCATTTATACATGTATTCGCCAAATGTGCTGATGGGGAATCACTTTCATTTTTTGTGCTTTGTGGAAAACAGAAAACATTCTAAGCTTAACTTGGATGTTGAGGGCATATAGATGTTCATATTTGTCTTCCTAAGTAATTGCTTGCAGAAAAATTAAAATTGGGTCTATGAACTGCCAGGGTCTTTGGAATGCTCAAAAATGTGGAGATGTATTTAAACATCTAAGGGGAAAATCTTATTCAATGTCTTTGTTACAGGACACTCACTTTAGTTTAATCCTAAACTAGAAGCTTATGTCAAAGCTGAATGGGGGTTCAAATGTTAATTTGCCTCACACTACTCTAACTCTCGTGGGGTCGCTATACTGTTTAACAATAACTTTGATTTCCATTTGAACAAGATTTACAAAGACCCACTTGGTAACTCAATTTTTGCTTCAATAAAAGCAATGGACACAGAATTATTGATTGTGAAATTATAAGGGCCTAATTGTGATGATCAAGATTTTTATGTTACATTAGAACAGCATATTCATGAATTAGGGATTGAAAAGGTCATTATTGAGGGAGACTGGAACTCTATACGGCATTTTGCTGTTAACTGCTGTAACTACAAACACAATAATAATCCAAAGGCACAAGAACAAATAGATGATATGATGGATAATTTGGATCTCATAGATATTTGGCGGGAATTAAATCCTGAGCTTAGAAGATATACATGAAGAAGAAACAAGCCCTTTCAGCAGAGTAGGTTGGATTATTTTCTCATTTCGCATATATTATGTAGTTATATTACTGACGTAGATATACTACCAGGCTACAGAACCGATCACTCTTTGATATCACTAACTTCGCAATGTGGTACAGAAGAGAAGAGGAATCTACTGTGGAACTTTAATAGTTCTCTATTAAAGGACATAAAATATGTAGAAGAAGTAAACAATGTGATCAAGGAGGTAACCAAAGAATATGCAGCCCTGCCTTATTGTCGTGAGGTTTTCTTTTATCATTAAAGCTAAAACCAAAACCACACATGATAAACAAATATGGTGATAATGGGTCACCCTGTCTATAACCCCTTTCAGTGGCAAACCAGCTAGTTAACTTGCCATTAATAGAAACTGTTGATTTAACATTAAACCAAAACATTAAAGGTATTAAATTTGGAAACATTGAAAATAAGATATCTCAGTATGCAGACGACACTGAGCTTACTCTACAAGGTGACAGAAAATCTTTTGAAGAATCAATTAGTACCGTTGAGAAATTTGGAAGAGTGTCTGCGCTTAAGTTAAATACAGAAAAGACGAAAGCTGTGTGGTTGGGAAGTATGCGGAATTCATCAGTGAAATTTTTGAAACATTTACAACTGGAATGGAATCCCAAATGTTTCAAAATATTAGGGTTATGGTTCACAAACGATGTAAAAGAATGTGCAGTTGTAAATTTAGAGGAAAAGTTTTATAAAATAAAATTACTATGCAGAATTTCATCAAAGAGACAAAACCCACCACTCGGAAGAGTGGTCATTCTTAAGTCACTTGTGCTGTCAAAAATTATATTGTTAAGGATGCTGCTACCAAATCCACCTGACAGTTTTTGTAATTAAATTCAAAAATTAGTTTACAGATTTGTATGGAATAAAAGGAAAGATAGAATGAATAGGAAAACATCTGTAAAAAATATCAAATCCAGGGGTATAAGTACACACAACATTAAGAAATACCTGAATGCATTGAAATAGACATGGCTTTGTAAAATACAATCAAGCAACCATAAATGGAAAGAATTTTTGTGTCTGCAGTATCCAAATATTGCCATAACTGAAAACTTAGGGTCTGATTTGCCCAAACAAGATTGTGTAAATGCATTTGGAAAGATGTATTTAAAGCATACAAAGAATTTGGGGAAGTAAATCATGCCAAAACTATTGAAGAATTCTGTTCAGAACTAGTGTTCTGTAACAGTCACATTTAAGTTGGGAAAAAGTCAGTTTAATAAAAACTGGATCAGAAAAAATGTTCTTTTTATTGGAAAATTTACTGGATGATTAATGGCAAACTTTTTAATGTTCCAGACTTTCACTGAAAAGTATGGCATGCTGTTGATTTTCTCACTCATCATGGGCTCATATGGGCTATGGAAATATGCAAGAGAAGTAGGACTGGAACTAACACACAAGACATTGAATTATTCAAGCAAGTTATTACTATTTCTTCAACTCCTAGAGGAGCAAGCTATTATTACGATATATTAAAGCAAGATGCAACTGAACCCAAATGTTGTGGTAAGTGGACAGAAAGACTTGGAATTGAAGAATGTTGGCACAAAGCATTTAAGAAGATTGGACATATAAAAGATGTTAAATTAAAATGGTTCCAAATCAGACTGATACAGTCATACACAGAATTTTAGGAACAAACGTAATTCTACGGAAAATGATGACTCTGATAAATGTTCTTTTTGGCATGATCCAAAAAGAAAGTGTACTCCCATGTTTTTTTCATATGTGATCTTGCGAAAAACTTTTGGAATGCATTTCAGGATTCGGTAAATGAAAAGTGTGCCAATACCAACTTATTACTAACAGAAAAGATAGTTTTATTTGGATGTGATGACCATCATAAGACAGACAGTATATTTGACCTTATTCTGCTGCTAGTTAAATTTTATGTCTACAAATGTAACTTTAAAGGTAAACAACCTCAATTTCAACAATATGCTTCATATCTGAAAAGAAGACATGAAATAGAAAAATATGCCAGCTGTTTAGACATGTCTCACTGGCACGATGGCATGCCTCTCCTGGGATAACTTACTGAACTTAGGAAGCGTAGAAATAATGGGTTTTTAAAAATAATTTATTCAGCTGTATGTGTACTTTGTCAAGTTTGCTGGTGCTTGTATGTGTGTACACTGTTTATGCAAAAAGACAAAAATAAAAATATTTGAAAAAAAAAAATAATAATTAAGCCTGAAGAAAGAAGCTGGAAATAAGAACATAACAAAGACAAAATGGCATAACAAAGAGAAGAATGGCATTGACAATATGAGTGGAAACACACCAGTTTTGATCTCCACTTCTCTGCACTGAGCATCCTAAAGCCAGTTTCTCTTTGACCGACCAGTTGTCCAACATTCCGCCTTTCATCTTCGTTTCTGAAACAGAAGCATCATCACTGAGATGTCTTAGTTGCAATGTAAGATTTCCAACTACTGTTTGAAAAACCTGTTTCTTCCTACTTACCTCTCCCAACCAATGCCTCATCCCCACTTGGCATGGAACAAAGCCATACATCAGGATTTTTTTTTTTTAAACTGAGCGGCGCGCAACCCATGCCTCTATTCCACCAAGTCAGCCACAGTGCTTGCCCTTAATGAGCACATAACATTTTGCCCAAATCAAACAAGTTCAGTTTTCTCATTTTCCTTTGCAAAAGAACATGTAACACTCAGCTCTTAGTTCTCTAGCTCTGGTTCCGATGATTTATTGATTTCTTAAAGTGTTCTTTTGAGTCAGCCTTCCCTGCTAAAGAAGAAACTGCTCAGTTGTCTTCTCAGCAAGAAAATGCAAGAAAGTTGCTCCATACTGCGTCTTCACTACAGCAGCACTGTTCAACCACGATGTTTGCCATGTCAACTCTGAATTCTACATCTTCTAAATCCTCTCAGATTTGCTCACAACCCCTGGGAGCATTGTATGTGAAGAGGAGTAGCCAGGTTAAGTGTCTGAGGGCTTCACATGAGTTTGCACCACTGTCACTGGGCATGCCTGGAAAGCAACCAGGGCAGCGCTTGTCCATGGAGAGGGGAGGCTGGGGGTGGGGGTGGGGGAGGGGTCGTGTAGCAAAGGGCAAGCCCCAGAGAATTCTGGGTGGGAGGACTGGGCAATCTCAGACCATTGTCATGAAGGTATCTTTAGTGAGAATGCAGGAGGACGTGTACTGAGTGGTCAAAAGGAGAGTGTTTTGGTTGATTGTGATGTCTATGATTATGATGATGATTATGTTTCTATTCCACTGAAAAACAATAAGTGATCTGGTGTATCATCACAATAGCATACATAAAAACATATTATTATCCTTTAGTTTGCTCTACCAGTACTGGTTTTAAAGTCAGTATTAGGTGATGTTTCATCTCCTCCTTAATGCATACTGCAGTTTTACTACTGTATCTCCTGGATTAACCAAACAAATACTATTAATTCCTATGAGAAAAGACACTTTGTAATCTCACTGACCCTAAGGTACTGTACCCCTTTCATCCAGCTGTTTAGATGAGGGTCATTTGCGAATTTTAGACAGTTGGGGTAGGCTAAACACTTTTTTTTCCCCTATAGGCAGGGAGATGGGGGAGGCGTAGGAGGGAGGTGGGGGGAAAACAGTTGTGGATTTGAGTATATACACCTCAACAATTGTGTCATTTGCCACAGGCTCATCTGACCATGTTTCTGCAATTTGGAGCCACTGTAAGAGCAACATTTTGAACTGCCGAAACTTTGAGTGCATGCTCATGGACAGAGAAAGGAAATAACTCTACCTTTTTCATGTTGTATAGTCTGCTATACTTATTGCAATGCAACATAAATAACAGGCCAACACATTCAAAATAAGAAATAATGTGTGTTAAAATGATGCATAGACTGATATTTCTGTGTGTCAAGAGTTGAACGTCTCTGCTTTATTCACACATACATGTCTCTTTGGGAACACTGATGATTGATAAGCAACTTCAAGTGTTCTAATTTTCTATTGTCCTCCATTTCCTATAATCTAAACCAGTATTCAATAGCTTTCATGACTGTAACCACTTACAATGGATACTTTCCTAACTCTTCATAAATTATTGTGTTAGGCGTTTACCACAGAGAGAGAGAGAGAGAGAGAGAGAGAGAGAGAGAGAGAGAGAGAGAGAGAGAGAGAGAGAGAGAGAGAGAGGAGAAACTTTTGATTAAAAAAAAATTTGAGCCAGTACTTTTTTTTTTTCTTTTTAAATAAAAACATTTAAACAGTAAACAAGTGGGGTATTTTTTGCTCCCATAAGAAAACCTAACACAGAGTAACTTTTATTCAAGACTGGCATAGCCTTTTAAACTTGAATAAAATCAGACAAATACATAGACGAACAATCTAATAGTGGGGGAAAAAACATGCGCAGGCCAACAACTGAACTGTCTTCATAGTAATGACTTGGGACTTAAGGGGGGGGGGGGGGGGGGGGGAGTTTGAAGATGGAGAAACTGGGAACATGAAATTAAGAAAATATGTTACAGATATGAAAACTCTTCACTAGCTGCATAAGGGAACCATCGCAATCCCTTTTGAAGGCAGATATATTTGTATTGCCTGCTCCAAGGCCTTTCGTCCGCTGGGTCGGAAAACATTTATGTTAGCATTATCTACCCCTTTTTGATCAGTATTTTTCATGAGTTTGGTGCTTTGTGAGGCAAAGTAAGGGGAAGGGGGAAGGGGACAGGGTGTGGAGGAATGGGGCATGGGAGGAGGGGAAAGGGGAAGGGAATGCTCACTCTTTCTAAAGGACAATTTTACATCAATTTTCATTTATAATCATAACCACTTACCGGGAGTAAGGGTTGGGAAGGGGAAAGGCAATTTTGGATAGGGGTGATATCGACACCATCCTTTCTTAGTGACAATCTTAACTTTCGTTTCTTAAAAAAAGCATCCGTTGTTGAGAAAGATGTGTAACATTAACAAGCTAATAATAGAGACAGACAGACAGACAGACAGACAGAGACAGACACACAGTGACACCAGAAGGAAAAGAAAAAGAGGGAGAAAAAGACAGACAGACAGAGACAGAGATATGGAAATAGTTTTCTGTCACCGAAAGGAAAAAATCTCCTTTCAGAAGCACCTCCTATGTAAGAGCACCTGCTCTGCCAAAACAGTGAAGCTGGTGTCTTGAAATCTTCAGGCACTGAATTTTTCTTGGTCCTGATCAAGCACTCATTGTTTTTGCAACTAAAAGTCCTGGATATATGAATGATGGAAAGAAGCGTATGCATAGGAAGGGAAGGGAGGTTGGCATGAAAGGACATGTTCCCTTGTGTTCATCTCAAATCCTTCTTTCTTCCCACGGTACATGGTGCTGAAGTCATGGCAGTGGAGTTTACAAAAGGCACGATCAAATCTTAAATAAATGTTAGGGAACCGCCCAAAAAATGTGGACAAACGAATCACAAAACAAAACATGACGCGTTTCGACCTCTTAGGTCTTCTTCAGGCAAGATACAAAACAATCATTATAACGAAAATGAATGAGCAATGACTTATCTTCAATCTCTTCACCACAAGATAGGCGTTGAATGAAAACCAGCTGTCAGAAGGGAGATAATGTGTGAGTCAAGGTAGTAATGATGGTACTTATAGTACTTATAGTAATTCCAATAATGGTAATGATGATGATCAAAATATTGAAAAAAGATAAATAAATGACAGGATTACTACCACTTTTGGTGATAATATGGCAACAGCAGTTGTAGTATGGGAAAAAGGAGAGTGGGTTAGAGGATTCTTAAACAGCATGGTTGCTGTGGCAAGTCTTAGCGGCGATGGCGATACTGCCGATAGTGATGTTAATGGTCGTGATGGTAATATCAATACTAACAATCGTATTAATGATGATAATGCTAACAACAGTCATAGTGAAGGTAATGGTAATAATGGTACTGATAATAAAAGCATGATACAGAAATATATTTAATAAATATATATAATAATAAATAAATGTCAAAAAAGGGATAACAATAATAATACTAATGATGATAATAATAATAATAATAGAATCAATAAATTGAATTAAAAAATAATAACAATAATAGTAATGATAATAATAGTACTAATACTAATACTAAGGGGGGGGGGGGGGGGGGGAAGGGGGAGGGGAGGACAGGAAGAACAAAGAGGAGATAGAAGATATAAATTATGGGAAGGATGGAATCTAATAGGTATATCATATAAATAATAAAGGTATTAAGTAATATTGGTAATAAAAATTAGGTGGAAATGAGTTTAAATGCTCAATGAATGACAGCAGACAGTACTGTTGGACGAGAATAATAATGATTGTAGTAATGATAAGTGCAGCAACACTAGCAAAAATAGCAGCAGCCAGAAAGGGATGGGAACGATGAACAATAAAAGAGCTATCATTTCTATTTATAAAGAAAGAAGAGAGAGAGAGAGAGAAAGCGAGAGAGAAGAGAAAGAGAGAGAGATAGAAAGAGTGTGTGTGTGTGTGTGTGTGTGTGTGTGTGTGTGTGTGTGTGTGTGTGTGTGTGTGTGTGTGTTCCATTGTAATGTCAGCCTCCTACTCACTGATCACCCCCACCCCCAGCCACCACCATCCCCACCAACACCACTAAACCTATCATTACTGGAGGAGGCAGGGAGGGGGGTGGGAGTGAGTAGACTGATGTAGCAAGTGGAGAGAAGTATGCATGTGTGTAGGTGGAGGATATTGCAGAGGTGGAATGGTACATACTACTTTTGGATGTTAATGCCATGAGGATGGAGGGTGCTGAATTTGGCAATAAGATGAGACTCCTGCATAAGGCACTCCAAGTTGTCACTCTATGACTGCCAAAGTGCCAGGACTTTGACATGGTTGATGTTGTGTTGGGTGTGGTTGAAGTCTAGAGTGACCGGTTTGGGCCGATGGTGGCGGATGTCAGCCAGGTGTTCAGATACATATGTTTAAAGTGTGCGAGATGTCTCACCTACTGATTTACCACATAGCTGGCAGTGGATGGCGTACACAATGTTGTGGCTCTGACAGGAGAAAGTGTGTTCAATAGTGAATGAGGGGCCATGTAGGCTGGTGTCTGGTTTGGTGAGAAGGCAGATTTTGCAGTTGGGTTTTGAACAGAGTTTTTTTGGCGGTTTGCTAACATTTATTTAAGCTTTGTTTGGATTTCCACCTGCAGTCCACTTTGCAACTAGATCTAAAAGGCATGATGTTCACCCCTTACCAATCACAGTCGTTTTTGTGTTGTAACGAACACTGAAATCACCCTTGAGTCCACACAACATTGTTTTGGACAACATCCTTTTCCAGAAGCTGTTTTCAGGCCAACTAAAGTAGAGAATTTTCTTCACACATGCACAGCAACTTGGTTTAGCTTACTTTGGGCAGCCTGTACTGACACAGCAAAATATTCCTGAAAATTACAAAATTTAAAAATTTCAATGTGTTGCTTTTCTGGAAAATCAGACAATATTCATGATCTGACTGATTTTTATTTATTTAATTTTTCAGAGGGTGGGCAGCAAAATGGTCTCCTCCCGCCTCCCCTTTCTACCTCCACTGGAAAGTGAGGTTGTCACATGCCATTCTTTCTTTTCTTTCTGGTGATGTCCATCTTTATCATGTTGAGGGTTATGATGTTGTGAAAAATATTTGGGGGTTCTGGTTTACGTATATCTGGGATTACCAGAAGATCAGCACTAAGTGGTGAGGTTGAGCAAGGAGGGAGAGAGAGCAAGGTAATGTTGCTTATAGCCCGGCTGACCGCAAAGGGCCATATCAGGGCTGTCACCATGCTGAAGTCAACTCACAAGTCATTCGTTCACACAACTCTTTAAAATACATGTTTTAAAAACCCACCTGAAATTTTGTTAAAAATCTTTCCACTATAAAATCTCAGATCCAATGAAAAATGCTAATCTCTTTCAAGAATTCAAAGATCGCATCAGATGGAACATTGAGCGGGGAGGGGGAGGAGAGGCCGGGGTTGAGAGTAAGCAGGAGAACAGGAAGCATGGTAGCACTTGGGGATAGATGGGGACATGAAATATGAACAGGGAATTGTGAAGAGATGCAGACTTGGCCAGAAGCACAGTCGGCCTGTCCCACGAATTCAAAAGGAAAGGGTGCGCCCTCACCTTGCCCCAGATAAGCAAAAAAAAAAAAGAAAAGAAAAGAACTGAGCAATGGATGATGGGACGAGGACATCCTTGACAAAAATGTGTCAGAGGTGCAAGGTTCTGCTGCAAATAATTTCCAGTCCTGCAAGATTCTCGGAACGAACTCTGTCCACATTGTGTTCTGCAGGAAATGAGTGTCCACTACTGGTTGCATCCAAATCTCTCATGCCATGGGGTGGCAGGGGCATCAGCTGAGAAGTTTCATAGATGCAAGAACTTAAAAGTTAACTAATAAGTAACTTATCTAGGATAAGAAGAGTAAAGAAATGGATGCAAGTTGAAATGAAATTTTCCTTCTAAAATTACGTTTAAATCTAACATACTTACCATGGCTAACTAATGCAATAAGCGACAGCGGTTTGCTATCCCTGCCTCGTACACAATAAAGTCCTACAGGCAAGAACCCGTAAGGCATGCCCAGATCATTCCTCTCTCCGAGGTAACTAATACCCTGACTGCGAAATCCTAAGGGAACCAGGAAGGCGGGGAGGAAGCGAGGGACTCTGTATCAGCCATGGTAAGTATGTCAGATTAAACGTAATTTTAGAAGGAAAATTTCCTTTTAAATACACATGCTATACCGTGACTCACTAATGCTGAGTAGGACTACCCGGAAGGAGGGCTCACCTGGTTAACATCTGGAGAAGCGAGAAGAGCCAGGGTGTGTGGCAGAGATGATATGCTGAGCCACCACAGCTGAGGCAATACCCTTGGAACCATCATCACGCAGACAGAAGATGTCGCGCAGGTAGAACTGGATGAAAGTAACCAGGGAACGCTTGTATGCAGCATCCAGGATACTTTGAATGCTGGACTGTAAGCAACTGCCAGCGACAAGGCCCATGCTCTAATTTCATGGGGCCTTGGTGAAAAGACAGCCAAATTCGCATCAGGCCTCGTGCACACAGCTTTGATTACTTCTCTTAGCCATCCAGAGATTGATGGGTGTCTGATGTCCTCCTTATAACTTTCATTGTAAGAGAGAAACAGGTGGCGCTGCTTCAAGAAAGAAGACTTTGTCTGCTTTCTATACACTCACAGGGCGCGCACCGGACAAAGAGTGCGGTCTTCATTGTCTGGGGCAAGGATAGAGGTCAGAGGATGAGTGGAGATAGTAGGAGAAAGGAGAACCTGGCGACTGGTTTTTGGCTAAGAATTCGGGGAAGAACAGAAGAGACATTGAGCCATTTGGTTCGAAGGCTACGTCTCCGGGAAGGCCACTAAGAGCATGGACTTCACCGCAGCGCCTCCCCGAAGCCAGAGAAACGAGAAAGGCTGTCTTGAAGGAGAGGAACTTCAGAGAACATTCCCTAATGGACTCATAAAGAGGGAGCCTCAGGGGGGAGAGGACTAGAAATAGATCCCATGCCGGGGTATGGCAGGGGTTCAAGCCTCCTGTAGAGCGACTCCCTGATGAGATCCCGCAGGAAGGGGGGGGGGGAGGGTGTCGTTCACAAAGGAAGGGCCTAAGTGTCAGATGGTGGTGCAGATAGCAGCCCTGTGAACCCTTACGGAGGTGGCTGCAAGTTTTTTTCAGACGAGAGAAAGGCAAGGTAGTTCACTAACTCATAGCAAGAAGGGGAGTGGGCGATACCACTTCAGAGGAGCACCATGAAAGCCAGCCATTCCAGTGGACACTGTATACCCCGTGTGCCCGGCCTGTGAGCTTGCTCCACAAGGCCAATTACCACAGGGGAACCGCCCTGTGTAGACTGCACGTCCTGCACAGTAGCCAGGCCTGAAGGTTTAGCACATCTGGATTGCCATGTGGAATGCCTGACCATGGCTGGAGCAGTGATCCTGTTGTCAGGGCGGGGCTTTATCGGAGGCACATAGGACAGGTGCAGCAGGTCCGGAAACCACACTTGGGCAGGCCAGCATGGGGCCACGAGGATCAGCGTAGCCAAGCCTTCCCCCGCTTTCCATAGAACTTTTCCCAGGAATGGAAATGGAGGGAAGGCACAGCCTATCAGGCCCAACCACAGGATGGATAGAGCGTTCACCGCTAGAGCCTCCATATCCAGAACAGGAGATACAAATAGCTGGAGGCGGCGGTTGAACCATTCCGAGGGAAGGATCATGTGCAACCTGCTGAGGGAGTCCGCGAGAATGTTTATCTTCCCTGCAACATGCTTGGCTGAGATCCGGATGGACTGATCCTCGCACCAGATAAGAAGTTGTTCCACCCCCAGCGATGAGGAGAGGGAGCGTGCCCCCACCCCTGCCCCCACCACCTCCCCACCCCGCTTGTTGACATAACAAGCCACGGCTGCATTGTCCGTGTTGAGGAGAATGTGTTTCCCTGTCAGAAAGGGAAGAAACTCCCTGAGGTCTTGAAAAAAATGCCTCCAGCTCCAGCAGGTTGATGTGCCAGAACTCATCTCCTTTGGCCATCACCCGGCCGCCATCAGAGAGCCCATGTGAGCCGCCCACCTGGAGTTGGACACATCCATGAACAGGTACTCCTCAGGAGGGGGAGGCGTGATGGGGACTCCTGGGATAGCCAGGACTGGGTGTGCCATTGGGTCACTGCGGTCTGGAACCAATGGCTGAGAGGAACCAGAAGGTCCCAAGACTGTGATGTTTGGGACCAACACTTCCGAAATAGGCATTGGAACTGGCATTTGTGGAGCCAACCAAGAGGTACAAGGGGTGCCATCAACTCCATCAGTCTCAGAAGGGAGGCCAACTTCCTGGCTGGTGCCTGATCCAGAGTCAGGAGGTGGGCTAAGAGGACCCGGAGGCGTACTAAACGCTCGGGGGTTGGAGATACCAACCACTTGGTTGTGTCGAACGACATGCCCAGGAACTGGAATTGCTGCGATGGGGTGAGGTCCGACCTCTCCTTGTTGCGAACAAACCCAAGTCTCAACAGAGGTCTACAACCTGGAGAGCTTGTTGGGAGCACAGAGTCCTGGAGGAGGCTAGGAGAAGCCAATCGTTGAGACAGGCCTTGAGGCGGATTCCCCTCTCCCAAACATGCATGCTAAGTTCCCATGCCACCTTCGTGAACACCCACGGGGCTTGGGCCAGACCAAAGGGAAGGGCCCTGAACTGGAAGACCCGGTCCCTCCAAATGAACCAGAGATGCTTCCTGTCCCTTCAGTGGATCAGGGGGTGGAAGTATGCATCCTTCAGGTTGATGGATACTGCCCAGTTGGCCTTGTGCATGGCATCTCGGACTGACATGGGGGGTTTCCATCAAAAAGTGGAGGTCTTGGAGGAACCGGTTTACAGGCGAAAGGTCCAGAACGGGTCTCCAACCCCCAAAAGCTTTGGGGACCACAAAGATTCGGCCATAAAATCCCGGAGAGGAACAGGAAATGACCTCCTCTGTCGCCCCTTTGGCTAAAAGACCTGAGAGGCCTGGGGGCCCCGAGGAGGAGCGAAAGAAGGAGGGAAGGGCATGAGGGGGGCCTTTCGTGAACACCATGGAAGGCGAAACCCCAACCTGATCCCCCACAGGGCCCACTGGCTTGCGGGAAGCCGTTCCAGGCACTGAGTCACCGGGACAGACTGCCCACGGGGTCGCCTGTGGGGGGGTGACTGCCCCAGGTTGGGGGTTAGTCATTAGGGGTGAGCCGGCTGCGAAGAGGCAGGTTTATGGCTCTGAGGTCGAGAACCTGATCAGCCTTCAGCGAGTTGTCTAGCCCTAGCCCCTTCAGGGTTCCTACAGACTCCCAAGAACAAAATTCAAGGAGTTTTCAAGGTGATTTTTTCAAAATTCAAGACTACAACACATGCGTAAATGGATATGCCCGTTACCTGTTTTCTGCTCTAGGTCGACTTGATTAGCTGTTACTTCACACAGCAGAAAGCAGAAGTACTGTTAGTACTAACTGGAAAGTCATTTTACATAAAAGAACTGCTAAAAGTCTTGAAAGTCACTGCTCACACTCACAGCAAATTGCTCACTACCAAGGTCTGGAAAGTCACTGCGAACTAAATGTCCCAGCAAAACGCTCACTCATGAAGTCAAGAAACTGAGTGCACACAAATGCTTACTGATGAAGTCTGGAAACTCACTGTACACTACAGAAAAAAAAACAACACAAAAATAGTCTTCAAACTGCTGTTGGAGAAAAAAAAGAAAGCAAGCAAGCAAGAAGGAAATAAAAATGTCAGGATATTTTTCAGACAGTCCATTTTTTCTGAAATTCCTTTTTCATGTCCAAAATACTGGCTTTTTTGTCCTTAGCCTTTCTGCGGACAGCGTTTGACTGAGTTATGAAGCGCAGCTGTCCTTTGGCTTCTGCAGCTTCTGCCAACTTGTCCGCCTCATTTTCCAAGTAATGAACTTATTCTTCAAAGCGCTTCTTTCTGGCTTTCACTTCACTCACAGCATCTTCCACACATTTTCACTTTTCTCTGGCTGTGCGTGCTTCTTTTTCTTTCTTCTTCTCCTCCAGGTACTGATGATATTTCATCCTAGCGGAGGAAGCTGACAGCAGAAGTTCTTTGGTGATGGGGACATTAAGTACACCCCCTTGACTCCTAACATAGTCCACAATTTGGTGATGGGCTATTAGGCCAATCTGTGATAGGTTGTCTGTGCTGGCTTCCTTTATTCAGTGAAAATCCCCATTCTACTGTAGCCTGGCCATGAGAAAGCAGCAGGAGCTGTTTGACAACAGACCACAGGTCACTGTATTTCTTCTCCCCTGCTAGATGGGAATGGAGCAAAACATTCAGCCTGTCATCTTTTGCTGAACAATCAAAAGACATGAATTTGTCTCTGTGGTCTGACAGCACACCATCAACAAACTTCCCATATTGTGCAATGATGGAGTCACAAGCCCCCACTTCTACTCTGGAAGCTTCTGATAGGATGTTCAGACACCTGCTCAGTTTTTTAATGTTTTTCTCTTTCTCCTTTTCTTCAGAAATTTGCCTTGGGTCAAGCCACCCAAGCAGTCTTATCAAAGGATACGTAACGGGTGACTTATCCAAGATCTTCTTCACCGTGTGAAGAAGGAAGTCCTTACAGGCACCTCTGAAGTCTGATTTCTGTCTCTCAGATGCCAAACCAGATTTCAGCAGTTGCCTTTCAGCAGCAAACCCTACAGAAACGCTGCCTAAATCCTTATGGTTTTGTGAATTTGTTGGCTCAATCTTCACCATTGCAGATAGGGAGGCTGCATCTTTGTTCATGACATCTGACTTGATAAATCTTTCCATCAGTGCCTTTAGCATACAGCCTAAGTCACTGCCTATGAAAGGCAACATTGGTTTGTTAGTCTGGTAGACAGTGAGGAAAGTTTGAATCTCCTGGGCTACCATAATGAAAAAATGGAGCTTTGCTGTCAACAGTGGATCCTTGACTGCTTTCTGGACCACCTGAAATGATCTGTTGTGTGGCTCAGTTGCACTCTTGGATTTGGCAGCAGCACAAAATGCCATAACATGTAGAATAAGTTGAATTGCTCTTTCAGCTGGCTGAATGTTTTCCAGCCACCGATGACTGCAGAACTTCAAGGGGAAAACATTTACACCCGTCACAACTGTGAAGTCTTCACGGCGGGCAGGGCAATCAAGGAACAGTGTGTACAGCTTGGACAGGATATCATCTATCCCAACCAGCAGCAGTGCAACCAGCTCTGAAGGCATTGTGCAAGATGTGTAGTCCACAGCTCCCTGTCTGAAGCATTTTCATGCTTGACTGCTTACTCAGGTCCTTCTCCATCTCATCATACACCTGCACAATACAAAGAAAATATAGAAACTAATAAATGTGGTCCTGATTTATGTGTCTGTGCGTGTGTGTGTGTGTGTGTGTGTGTCTCATGAGTGAATGAGTGAGTGACAGTGTGTGTGTGTGTGTGTGTGTGTGTGTGTGTGTGTGTGTGTGTGTGTGTGTGTGCACATGTGCAGGTGTATGTGTGTGTGCACATGTGCAGAGGTGTGTGTGTGTGTGTGTGTGTGTGTGTGTGTGTGTGTGTGTGTGTGTGTGTGTGTGTATACATCTAATACATAGATTTCAATTTTTTGTCTAACAAAAATTAAGGAAAAGCAAATAAGAAAACTATGTATACCACTCTTAGAAATAGTTAACTGATGTTATCTATGTTTAAAAACTCAATACAATACACAAAAGTGAACTTTAATAAAGGATGAGGCAGTCCATAGGAAAAAAAAAAGCATTACAGCCATTAGAAGCTAGCTGTAGAGAAGGTGTGCACGCTCGCGCGCACACATGCACGCACTCACACACACACACACAACATTAAAAGACTGGAAAGAGAGAGAGAGAGAGAGAGAGAGACAGTCTGACAGACAGACATACAGACTCCACCCATGAGCAGCTGAAAGCTTTACTCATTTCATTAAGAAATAACAAAATCATGAAATAAGTACTTCAAGTGCAGTAGTAGTAGTACTACTACTACATTAAAGTAAGTTTCTAAATGCCAGTCAAAAGTTGGAAGTCAACAGTCATTTAAGTTTTAAAATTTATATGAATAACAATAAAGGCTTAACATATGTTGGGTTATTTTGAGTACTTTACATGTGGGACTTTGAGGTAGAAGTGAAAATATGAGAAAGGGAGTGAAGGGGCTAAAAGTGGTGCTTGTACTTGGGTGTGTGTGTGCGTGCATGTGTGTGTGTGTGTGTGTGTGTGTGTGTGTGTGTGTGTGTGTGTGTGTGTGTGTGTGTGTGATTTATCTACAGGTCCACAAGTTTCATTTCAAACCTGAATGCACAATCTTACCTTCCGGCTGACATGTGGTCCATCCATTGATATCTGTAGCAGTTTTCTGTGTCCCAGCTCAGCGATGATGGGTTCCAACAATTCATAAATGTTGCTGGCATAAGCATGGACCAGAAATTCTGAAGTCAGGTATTCACTTCTCACCATACCATCAGTCCAAATGCACACATGTATATCAAGCTGTTTAAGCTTCAGTTCTTTGTTTAGACTTTCATCAAACAATAGCATGTAGTTTGATTCTTCTTATGTTCTTTTTTTCTACATGAATGAAAGTGCGGTGCTATGCCAAATGTCACCAAATACCTCGATTTTCCCTCACCACACTGAAATCCTTTGGCAATTTGACTATCTGGAAACATTGTTTAAAAAATCTGAGAATTCTGTTCACAAGAGCTGAAGCTTTGATATGTGTTTACAGTGTGCAGTGTCCACAGAATTTCAGATTTCAGCACATCTGTCTTTGAGCAAAATGAGTCCCCTGTGGCTGAAGAGCTGGCAGTAGATTCGCACACGGACACATCATGATCAGGACTGAATGACGACACAACATTTGCGTTCGACGCTGCTGCTGCCGTCTTGTTCGTAAGAAAGTATGAGATGGGTATCGCTGCTGAAGATTTGCTCGCCTCCAGCAGAGCTACATGCTTTTTTCCTTTGCTGTGGCTAACCAGGGCACTCTCACCCACTGCTCGCACATCGAAACTTTTTTTGCAGACTGTGCAGTAGCACGCATGTTTGTTTGCTTTGTCTTCTCTCGCCCAGTCAGAAAACTCGGGTTTCTCCAACCACAGATGGCTGAAAGCACATTTCCCCCCAGGCGTTTTCAAGCTCTGTTCACAATGAGCTGAACAAGCCGGAAGCGCAAAACCTTCGCGTATGCGTAGAATTTTAAAATTGCGAAGTTACAAATTATCTCCCTTGGTTCATAGCAGACGACAACGCGGGATCGCGATGATGTAAAAATTTTGAAAATAATTTTTCATCAACCTGAACGCAGAAAAATCAAACTGCCATCTTTTTTCTCGCCACATTAAAAAATTTTGGGAGACGATGGCTTGATTTTCAAAGGTTTTCAAGGTTTGGTCAACATAACCACATTTTATTGATTTTCAAGGGGTTTCAAAGTCTTGAAATTGGCTCTCAGAAACCAAGGAGTTTCAAGGAGTTTCAAGGAGCGTACGAACCCTGCCCTTTGTGTCCAATGGGGCCTTGCAGGCCTTTGCGGGCCTTGGCCAGGTGGAGTGCCCTGGGAAGAGGTAGCCGGAGCAGGGCGCTCCACTGTGGGGCGAGAGGGACTCAAGTGAAGGCCGAGGTCCCTCCTAATTTTTTCGGCCTGGCTCTTGATGGTTGCCTGTACATGGTTCCCAAAGAGAGAACCAGTCTTAACCGGCAAGACTCTGTGAGAGGCTCGCGAAGATGCCAAGAGCACGGCATCCCGCCTTGCAAGGGGGGCACCCGCTGAATATTTGAGCCCTTCTGCCATGGACTGGATAACAGCCACGATGGTGGATGGGTCAGCAGACTGGTGGAGAATAAAGGACTCAGAGTCTGGGTCCTTACCAGACCTCCAAAGGAGTCCATCATCAAAACCACCTCCAGCTCCCTCCTAGCAATCTCCTCACACTCTGAGAGAGCGACCTGCCGGTGCTGAGACCAAGACCTCTCCTGTAAAAGGAGGTGGCCCTCTTGGGAAAGGGCGAGGTGGGAATCTGGAATAGAGTCATCGGCCATAAAGGCCTTAAGTGCGAATGGGAGCTTCCCCGGCTTCAGAAACTTCCCACATGCTAAGGCCCTGGGAAAATCAGGCATAGAACCTGGCAGAATGTCCTGTGCCTGTGTGCCCCTAACCCTGTTTTGTGCCCACCTCATAGAGTTGGCTACCATGCCTGATTCCTTTAAGAGAGAGGTGGGAGAGGCGGACAGAGGTAGTGCAGCCAAGGCGAGCTCGGCTGCCAAAGGACAGGGAGCCCAGGCATCTTGAGAGGTGGGCACGGCTCTGGGCATGTACGAAGCCAGGAGGGCCACCGAGTCATTAAAGGAGAAGGAAGAGGGTATGGGGTCCTCATCCTCTGACTCTGAGTATGCCTGTTCAGAACTGCAGGCAGAGGAGGTGATCGACCTCGATGTGGACAAACGCGGGGGTAAACCTAACGGTCCAGGGTGGTCTGACCCCACTAGAACCCCTGGGGAGGGGTCTGCCACTGGGTTGGCCGAGGGGGGGGGGGGGGCTGGGGGGGGGGGGGGTAGGTGAAGGAGAGGCCTTCGCTGCTGGAGCACCAGGCATAAAGCCTGGCTACCAGGAAAACCCTGGGGCAGGGGGTTGATGAAGTACCGTCGCAGAAATTGAGCCATTTAAGGGGCCCATGGCACCCGAGGCTGAAGGTTCTGCCCTACCGCAGAGGGGAGCTGAAGCTGTGCCTGCCTTACTGCAGAGGGGGGCTGAAGCTGTGCCTGCTGGCCCATGCCGGCATAGAGGGACCCTGAGGGGCCAGCCCCTGCGGGTTGCCCAGCATGTGCCAAGGAAACCACGCACTGTCACGCATAGGAGACAGAGGTAGGAGCCGGGCGAAGCCAGGCAAGGGTGGAGGAAGTGAGACAACCAGGGCTGACTGAGTGTCAGACAACCATAAAGGGGTTGTTGTCTCCTTTGGCTCGGCCGACAGCCACGCTGGCAAGAGCGGGCCTAAAATCGGGTGAGAGGTTCACCCTCTTGCCCGATTTCAGACCCACTCTTGCCACGGGCTAAGCCTTGAGAATGTGCATCGCCCGACCCCTTTATCCCCTGAAGAAGGAGGAACCTGTATCCGTGATTCGGCCATGGCGACCAAAATGTGTGCAGCAGAACTTCGGCTGAGCTGTACATGGGATGCAGGGACGGGATTGACAGAACCGCAGCCAAGTCGATCACCGTGAGAATGTAAGGGGGGTGAGGATGCAAGCACGGGATCGACACAACTGCAGCAGAGTCAATCACCGTGAGAATGTGAGGGGGTTGAGTACCGGCTTGCCGTCGCCTTAGCAGAACCGCAGCTGAGTTGAGGAGGGGACCACCGCACGGGATCGACACAACCGCAGCTGAGTCGATCACCGTGAGAATGTGAGGGGGGTGAGTACGGGCTTGCCGTCGCCTTAGCAGAACTGCAGCCGAGTTGAGGAGACCCTCGGAAAGAGAGAGAGCAAGAAGGGTGAGAGAGCACCGAAGAGAGAGGGTTTCGGTACGCCAGAAAAAGCGCCTGCCTGTGAGTTGGAGAGATCAACGGACGAAATTTTTTTAACCCTAGCTTTGCCACCCAAATGCTTCTGCCTTAAGCGAAAACATATATATATGCAAGAACAACAAAATCAGCATCAACAATCAATCCATTGCGAAAAAAAGTAAAAAAGTACTTACTTAGCTGTTCGGAGTGCATGAGGCTAGCAGGGAAATGGCTGCCGAGAAAAGAGGAATGATCTGGGCATGCACAAGACACAAGGCCCCTTCCGGGTTCTTGTCTGTACGGACTTTATTGTGTATGAGGCAGGGACAGCAAACCGCTGTTGCTTATTGCATTAGTGAGCCACGGTACAGTATGTGCAATCAAATTCAAATTTACAATGTCATGACTTCTTCAACTTCAAGCTCTTCTTGTTTTTGAACGGTTAGTGTCTTAACTTTTTTGTAACACGCCACGAGAATGATAGCGGCGCCCCGACTTACACATGAGGTGAAAATACTCGCAGCAAGCAATCTGTCATCAGGACATGTCACGAGAATGATAGGAACAGTCTGCTAAAAATAAGTATGACCGAATTTCCCAGGAGAATTTTTAATCAGTGGTGTCAGCATACAAATACAGTCTTTCCTATGTCATACCAGTTAGCAGGCTACTAACAATTTCATTGGTTAATTTGAACAGAAAGCAACCAACCCATTGGCATCTTCAAGCACTGAATCAGTGCTCCTTAGTCAAAGTATGTCATTTTCAACTCAATCGAACAACAACAAAATGATTAGACTTTTAAAACATTTATCATCAAGAAGATGAAAGATGGCTCTATTTTAGTTTTCACTGTACAAAAATAAATTCACTTTCGGATTCAGGCTTTTAAGGAAAATTAATTAAAAATGGTCAAAATCAGGTGTCCTGAGGGAATTTCAGTATTGTGACTGCAGCATTAACCAGGCACATTGAGCAGACCGAGGGTCTGTGTTCTTCTTTCTTTGAGTGTCCACCTTCATCGAGTTGAAGATTCTGACACTTTTGTGTGTATGACCATTTTTTATCCCACCATTAAGGCAGCCATACTCCAACTTCGGGGAAGGTGCATGCTAATTGCTTGTAACGTGTCATCCATACCAATGGCCAAACTGGCCTTCTCTTCCGAAAGTTGGTGATGGGATTTTACGTGTGTGCAAGATGTTGTGCATGCATTCACACATGGAACCTCAGTTTTTAATCTCATTTGAAGGACTGTATGGGGAATGGACTCAGTACCAATGTTAACTCCGAGTTAAAAAGTCCCCCTGTACCGAAATTTGAACCCGTAACCTCAGGATCACGAGTCCGGCGCTCAACCAACTGAGCTATTCCGGCCCCTTATATGTGTTTACATTGTTAATCACTTTCTGTATCAATCAGAGAATATAAGGTTCTACTTTTTGTGCACCACTCCCCCACCAGTCACGGGACATTACTACTGTCAGCCACTTTGCCTTGCATGAACATGAGAGCCCCAAGCAGGTCAAGCGAATTCTTGACTATTCCTAGCCCTGCTCACTGCTTGGGCATGCTGTGAAACACTAACACTCGCCAAGCAAGCGAGAATTCTCGCCACCTCACTACTATCAAATGCATCCTTGGGCTGTCACATGACGTCAGCTGGGAAACTGGCCATCTGTTTATTTTGTACTAAAAATTGTGAAAATTAATGGCAATAAAGTAACATCATATCAAATTTCATGGGAGTACACAATCTTGTCTAGAGTTTTTCGAGCATTTTTCAATGGTGTATCATCATTGTATCAATGAATTTTTTCTCGTCTGACAGAAAGCACTACTAAGCACTGTGGTACAACTTTTCTTTTAAATTTAGCATTGTAGCATTTGTATTGTTTCCGTGGAAAACTACACAGGAGGGTTACACCATTAACAACCAGTCTATACCTTTAATGCACACAGCTGCAAAAGTAACACGTCTTCAGATGATCAAAAACAAAAATCTCACGGGACATAATTCAAAGCACACTTACTAGACTGCATGGGCGCCGCCATTATAAGACCTTACAAACTGTAGCCTTAGTTACGTAATGAAAAACTTCACGAGTGGTTTATAGTTCAGTACTTTAATCAAGATGAGAATACTTCACGATCGCTGTGCATAATTTTTCTTCATATTAAGTAAATGCTATCCTCAGAGCAAAGCGGGATAGAGAAGGGAGGAGGATACCATTAGCGGCTATCGTAATATCTGCTGTTTGTTTTGACACACCCCGTGACGGCTTGCGCCGAAGGTGTTGCCCATACTTAAAAGAAAAATAATAATAATTGAAAAAAAAAAAGAAATTAAAAAAACTTTTGTCGACAATGTTCGAATATTTTTCGTAAATTTAAAAATCAGCTTGGTCCATCGCGTGCTTTGTTGGAGTGGATGTGATCACATTTGACAATGGAGTCGAAGCAGAAGTGTACAATTGCTTTAACTGTTGCGTTTTCAGTGACTGGTGTGGGGTTGATGGTGGCGGCATTTGCGACAGAAAACTGGGTGTCGTCAACACCAAAACTAGCACCCGACAATTCCACCGCCTCAAAAAACAGAACTGACACAACGATCCGTACAGGTAAAAGCTCCTTCGGCATCTTCAAGGGAGAGCAGACACTGAATTATGTGACTGGATCAAGATCAGGAGCTTTGACAGGTTTGCGATCAGTGAATGTTACTGTTTTTAATTTTTAATATTTCTGATGTTCTTTTTCTAGTTCTAAGTACTCCCTGTTGTAGAGACATGACACAAAAAGCCTGTAACCAGATCAGAAAATAAACGGCATGAACCACAAGAGCACTTGACCAGTGCAAAAACTGTCTTAATCGGACGGCAATATCCACATTTATCAGGTGTATTGTCCGTTGAAGTACGGAAAAGCAACTCCTCAAACTTGTATTGTACCCATGGGTATGTTGCTTTGAGAATGTCACTTTTCCATTCATCACCTTAAAGTGGATATTGCCAGTCGGATATCTGAGAAGAAAGTTATGACTTTTTTTGCGATTAAAAGAAGAAATTGAAATGGTCAAAAGGTATTTGAGTGCAAAATACAATCGGGTGTCACCATAACAAAGGTCACGGCAGGAGACATGAGGTTCAGTGACAAGGAATGTTGCACACCACTCGCCCACCACCACAGGGCTCCAAACTTTCCAGGCAAAAGAAAGATATGACAGAACATATCATTTCACATGAAACTCAACAGACATTCACAAAAGTGAGAAAAAAAATCTGGGACCTTTTTAATTACAAGATAGCGAGAGAGGGATTCTGGTTTGGATTTGTTGGGCTGCTGAAGTGAAGGCACTCTTGGGAAAGTTCTACATTTAATTGTGGCAGTCTCACATAAAATTTATCTCACCCTGTTGGTATTAGGGAACATCTTAACACTGTATCAATCATGCTGTCGTATGGCTGGGAACCATGAATAATTCAGGAAATGGGTGAATATCATGCAGCTTGGGAGGAGGGCAAGAGGATGGGGAAGGCCAGTCACATGCTTTGGCATGCCACCAGGTGGTGGCAACAGTAAGATTAGCACATCCCAACCAGTTGGCTCTGTAATTTATGTTTTACTTGTTTTGCTATTGAAAATATTTAGTCACATAAAAAAATAGGTGTTTTTAAAACTTAGATGGTCAGAAGTTTAGAGGAAGACTAAAAAGAATCAGGAAGATGAAGTTGTTTCAGTTGAGGGGTATTACCCCATGATCATTGGTCTTCAAGTTGATGAGTATTAGCACACAGGAGATACATGTGATTGTCATCCATAGCATTGATTCAGAACCACAAAGTATCTTCACATGTGCCATAGTTTATTGCAGACACCTGTATAAGTGAAAAGTATATTAACTAAAATCTCTCTCTCTCTCTCTCTCTCTCTCTCTCTCTCTCTCTCTCTCTCTCTCTCTCTCACACACACACACACACACACACACACACACACACACACACACACACACACACATGCATGCACACACTCATGGATGCACACACACGCGTGCGCACACACACACACACTCACACACACACACACACACACACACACGCACACACACACACACACACACACACACACACACACACACACACACACCATGACCGTGTTGTTGTCCATCAAGACGACGAAGACCATCTAGTCATCCTGGGATTGGGGGTGAGTGCGTAGATGGCTGGTCAGGCCGATTTGCGCCCGGAAAGACCTATCACAGTACGGACAGGGGATGGTGGCAGCAGTTGGAGATCTGTTGACACAGGTCTTCCTGACCATCCTGCACTGCTCAGCTGCAGCAATTCTGTTGCTTTCACAGGTCTCTGCACCTTTGTAGACAACTGATCACCACCCGTCTCAGTTCTGGGCAGTCTGCTCCCATGTTGTGTGGCTGATGTTGAAGGCCTTCAGGGAAGAATTGAGGCTGTCTTTGAAATGCTTCTTCTGGCCTCCATGAGAGCGTTTGCCTTGTTGTAGTTCACCAAACAGTAGTTTCTTTGGCAGCTGATGGTCTGGCATGCAAACTACATGACCTGCCCAGTGAAACTGTGACTGCATCAGGACGGTAAAGATGCTAGGCAGGCCAGCACAAATGAGTACTTCAGTGTCTGGAATCTTGTCTTGCCACTTAATGCCAATTAGTCTTCTGAGGCAGGTGGTATGGAAATGGTTCAGTTTCCTTGCGTGACGCTGGTAAACTGTCCCATGTTTCACAGCCATAGAGCAGTGTGGTGAGAACTATGGCCTGATACACCTTGATCTTGGTATTTAGGGTGATGCCTCTCCTGTTCCATACGTTCTTGTGGAGTCGGCCAAAAGCGGCACTAGCTTTGGCGAGCCGGGCATTCACCTCATCGTCGATGACAACGATTCTGGACAGAGTGCTGCCTAGGTAGGTGAACTTGTCCACCGCGTTCAGTTGCGGTCCAGTGATGGTGATGACTGGCTTAACGTATGGCTTTCCCGGAGCTGGCTGGTGCATCACTTCAGTCTTTTTCGTACTGATTGTCAAGCCGAAGTTGTTGCAAGCAGCAGAGAACTTGTCAACACTGTGTTGCATTGTGTCTTCTGAGACAGCGTTGAGAACACAGTCATCTGCAAAGAGGAAGTCATTGACAGTGTCCATCAAGACCTTGGTTTTCGCTTGAAGTCTCCTGAGATTGAAGACTGATCCATCTGAGCGATACTTGATGACGATGCCTATCTCCACGTCACTGAATGCGTCAGTCAACATAGCCGAGAACATGAGGCTGAACAGGGTGGGAGCAAGAACACAACTCTGCTTCACTCCATTTGAGACTGGGAACGGTTCAGATGTCTCGCCCTTGTCTTGGACTCTGGCCAGCATGCCATCATGAAGTTGGTGTACGATGTCAATGAACTTTCTGGGGCATCTGTACTTCGCCATAGTTCTCCAAAGCCCCTCCCTACTGACAGTGTCAAAGGCTTTGGTCAGATCAACATAGGTGGAGTACAGGTCCACATTCTGTTCCTGACACTTTTCTTGAAGCTGTCTGGCAGCAAACACCATGTTGGTGGTCCTGCGTTCTTTCCGGAAGCCACACTGTGCTCTCAGGTAGGAGACCTTGCTCAAGATGTCTGGTGAGCCGGTTGAGTAGAACTCTAACCAGGATCTTGCCTGCAATGGATAGCAGGGAGATTCCACAATAGTTGTTGCAGACCTGATGGTTTCCTTTGCATTTGTAGAGATGAACGATGGAGGCATCTTGAAGGTCTTGAGGAACTGTTTTGTGCTGCCATATGATCTGAAGGAGCTGATGAAGTTTCTTCACCAGAGCCGCACCACCCTCTTTGTAGACTTCAGCTGGGAATGCGTTTGAGCCAGGCGCTTTGCCACAGGATAACAGACGAAGTGCTTTCTGATGTCTCGTCCAAAGTTAGTACAGCGTCCAGCGTCTCATCGATCAGAATTTGGGATAGTCGATCGATGGCTTCATTGTTGATGGTGGATGGGTGGTTCACTACGCTATCAAAGTGTTCAGCCCATCTTTCTAGTATCTTCTGTTTATCTGTAATGTTCAGCCCATCTTTCTAGTATCTTCTGTTTATCTGTAATCAGGGTTGATCCATCTGCTCTGAGAAGTGGAGATGAGCCCGAGGTGGTGGGGCCGTAGACTTCTCTCAAGCCATTATAGAAGTTTTTCATGTCACTCCTGTCAGCAAAGCCCTGAATCTCATCAGTTTTGTTGCTTAGCCGGGAGTCTTGTATCTGGCGCAGCTTTTGCTGGATGTTTCTGCGGATGTTTCTCAGTGCATCGTTCTTTGCTGTTGACTTTGGGTCGTCGATGTGCGCTTTGAAAGCATGACGTTTTTCCTCTAGAAGCTGCTGGATTTCAGTGCAGTTCTCATCAAACCAGTCCTTGTGCATCCTGGTTGTGGGTCCCAGACACTCCATAGCTGTGCTGTACACAGTCTCACAAAGTGCGGCCCATACTGCTTCCACATCGTGGTCATTCAGTATGGTAGACTCCAAGTGGGTTTCCAGGGTGTCAACAAAGGACTGCTTAGTATTGAAGACCTTGAGCTTTCTGACATTCAGAAGTTTTGGTGGTTTTACACCTTGAGGACATCTCTTGGGCTGGACATGAAGTCTGAGCTTGGAGACGATGAGGCGGTGATCTGTCCAGCACCCCGCGCCGCACATGGCCTTCGTGTCCCGCCTGTCCCTCTTCCTCACGATGACATAGTCAATAAGATGCCAATGTTTGGATTGCAGGTGTATCCATGATGTCCTGTTGTGGGTAGGGAGGCGGAAGATGGTGTTCATGATCAGGAGGTCATGCTCAACACATGTCTGAAAGAGAAGCAGACTGTTGCTGTTGCAGTTGCCAACCCCATGCTTTCTAATCATGCCTTCCCAGGTGGTGCCGTCGCTGCCATCTCTCGCATTAAAGTCACCAAGAATGATGAGCTTATCAGCACTGGGAACAGTGGTGATGATGGCATTCAAGTCTTCATAAAACTTGTCCTTGACCTCATTTGGGTTGGTCATGGTGGGTGCATACATGCTGGCAATGGTGGCAAACTTTTGCCCTCATGAGAGGGGGAGCCTCAACGTCATCAAGCGATCGTTCACTCCTTTAGGCAAGCCAACCAGCTTGCCGACAAGTGTTGACTTCACCGCAAAGCCAACCCCAGCCTCACGTCTCTCATCAGGTCCACGCCAACTCCAAAAGAAGATATAGCCTGTGCCTCATTCATAAAGTTCACCCTCCCAGCCAGCCTGGTCTCACTTAGGGCAGCAATGTCAATCTTATATCTGGCAAGTTCATTCGTAATGAGGGCTGTACGCCTCTAGGGTCTATCCAAGGCGTCCCTGTCAAGGAGCATGTGGACGTTCCATGTGGCTAGGTTCAGAGGAGTAATCCTCATTTTTCTTTTTACTGTCTTGTTTTGACCGCAAGTGATAGGGCCCCCTCCAGCCGCGGTATGCTGGATAGGGTGATGTGGAGCAGGCAATTTTTAGGACACCTTTTCTAGCCCCTTCTTCATGCCATGGAGGTGAGCAGTGCTATCCTAAAAATGGATACACACATAAACACACAAATGCACACACATACACATATGGACACGCACATATCACTCTCACCTGAAGTCCTTCTCTGTCCCATTTTTAATGTGGGCACACTGTTGCACAGTACCATCATAATATTAGAACTGTAGAAGAGTTTATCACTGTTTTCTTGTTGCTGAAGGAATGTAGAACTATTAGTTCTCTAAGTCAATCAAAAGTTTATGACAAATGTGTACACTGAACTAAAAATGTGGGTGGAAGTTGATTCACAGATTTGAAGAGCAACGGATTAGTATATCTCTAATAAACACAAGCATTTTATTTTTAGCTAGAGAATATGTATACATTGGCTGTTGAAATTAGGACTTTTGGTTGGTTTCATCAACAGATCCGAAATGATGTCGCAGAGAAAACAGTTGATGTAATCACCTGAAATAGAGACTGTTTTAATGTTGGTCAGCTCTCGGGCTATAAAACTGAGATGAAACTACATTATTTATGAGTAGCGGCGGTGGCTCGACCGTCGTAGCTACCCACTCCTGCTGGGAAGGTGGCAACGACCGGCAGAAGTCACCCAGGTGGCAGATGGGTATACGGCGGCACCAGTTTCCTTCCTCGCACCACGAGTGACAACGGGACTAGCCTGTGTCGCCGGGGGACGGTTCTCGAGGCGACAGGGCACTTTGGCGATGAGGCGCTGCCACTCTGTGAACTACCCAGTGGCCTGCACGACCAGCCAAACAACAACCTTCAGACGACCGCTCGGTGGTCCTTACGACTCACAACTCCATCCAGGCTCATGCCTGATGACGCTGTCTACCCCGGGTCCTTCAGCCCAACCGCTAACCCCAACCACTTGACCCAGCCTGCCAATTTACCAAGTTTTTGTTAAGATGAATGTCTCCATGCCGCAGCTTGCTGCGGCGAAAACTTGTCCCTAAAAGCTTACGCTGTGAGGACATTAAACTCAACCATTCACATTGTTTATCTATTTGTCATGATGTAGGCGATTGGATTACATTAATACTGGAGTGTAATCAGCAATCAGATCAAATAGTTAAGTGAGATGTTTGCTGCTGTGGGGACAGCTGCACAGATTCTTGACCATATGCTTTCATTTTTTTCTGTGTGTGTGTTTACACACACACACACACTCTCTCTCTCTCTCTCTCTCTCTCTCTCTTTCTCTCCCACCCTCCCCTCGCAGTATTTAATGTTCTTGTGTTTATGTGTGTGTGTGTGTGTCACTGTGCGTTAGATTGCAAATGCTTTCACACTTTTTTGTTTGTTATATACATACCCTTGCATGCAGGCATGCAGGTGCACACACACAACCTACATCTGCATACACAAATGCGCACACATATGCGTGTACATGCACTCCAACTCAGAGTCTCACTTTCTCTCTCTGCCTCTGTATGTGTCTCTGTCTGTCATGGTGTATACAAGACAGTGACAAAATGTCGTAGTGGCATTCCCTTGTGTATTTGATTGGAAAAATAAACTATCCAAAACCTTTTTTTTTCTTTGTTTGGGTGTATTTTTGTAGCTTGTATCTTAAAGAGATAATTGCTACAATATCAGGGAAATATAGTGGAACATGTCGATAAAACTGATTTTTTATTCAAAGAAAACAGCCGAAATTGGTTGGGACATCCACCGACATACCGCAAACAACATGTCCCCACAGCCGTTGCAGAATCGTAACGAAAACTTGAAAAATTTTCGTCTTCGTTTTTGTCCCAAAACCACTCACACTTGCTCTTCGGTGAAGTTTGAATCAAATCCAAAAGAATACTTGGTAAAAGTTGGTTGGATGTGGATCGTCATGTCTTGGAGACAAGCTTTTTAACTTGTCACTACTGCTTTCTGTTTTACCAGGAATGATACAATGTTTTGTATCCTGAAAACTGAGGTGTGTCATTGACACAATAAACCCACTGATTTAGAGGTTTGGTCAGCATATTTTTCAAAAACAGAACAAATTTACTATCCACTGGACTCTTGTGCGATTGACACCACCGAACTTTTGGGGATAAAGATTTGCCGCACTGCTCGTTTCAGCCATTTGCAATTGTGTTCGTCCACCAGGTAAGATGTTTTTCAATGCAAACGAAACCAGGAGCAGACAATGTCAGAAAGGAGAATAATTGGTAAGTGTTTATTCATGTCCTCCACAGTTTTCATCCTCACAACTGACTCTTAGAATTACACATGAGCAAAATGTAATGAAAAACATTTCCGATTGGCCTCGTGGTGAATGATAATTGCCTTTAAGACATGTGCAAAACATTGTTGAAAAGAAAAGTGCCAGTTGTCACGTGGGCACATAGCAGAGATCCTGGTATGGTTTCGTTTCCCACTTTTTCTGTGGAATTTCCGTTGATTCTGTTGTCACCACCAACCCCACCGAGGAAATGTCTGAAATCACATCCGACACTTTAGTTTCACATGAAAGAAAGTAAAACCGATCATAAACGATACAAATTAGATTTGCTTATTCTTAAGCTTTATGGCGTTGCGGACTGTGATAGAGGGGGCATCTCAATGGTCAGTTACTTCGATAACTGTAAACTCATGGTCAGTTGAAGAGTGCAATCTATATGAGCAGTTGGAAGCCCTGGCTGCCACAGCCAGCTTTGATGGTTATGAACTGCCAGCTGAGTTCCCTACAATCATTGTTGATGTTGCAGGCATAGTGGACAGGACAGCTCTGTCACACAAACCGCCAACTGCTCTAGCCAGTCTCTACCCCCTGGTAACAACTGCAGATGGCAACTGCTTACCGAGGGCACCGAGCGTTCTTGTGTTTGGATATGAGGAGTGCCACACAGAACTTCGCTGCAGAATTGTAGTGGAAATGGTGAAGAACTTCCACAATTATGTGCATGGGTATGGAATGAGTGACGCTGAGGCAGAGGGACAGAAAGTGGCTGCCTTTGCTGCTGTTGTAGCAGAGGGCTCAGGACTGTTAGCTGACACAGCTTCTGTTCATGAGATTGAAGTCATTCTCAGAGCTGAAATCCCCCCAAGTCATGAGGAAGAACATACTCATGGGCATCTGGCTGCTTGCTGCTGCTGCCAGTGTTTTGGCAAGCCCAGTGTGGTCTGTGTATCCTCCCTCTAGGAGTTGAAGCCTTGCTGTGGTCGGGAGGGCTTGCGCGATCCTGTGATCCCTTAAGCTTTGCTGGCAGGGGTATCAATACTTAGTGATAGGCTAGTTTTTGAAAATGCTTCTAGGCCTGAAAAGTTAAGTTGCTGTCTGGCCTAAGCATAACGTGGTAAGGAGTTGATGCCCCTGGTAGGGCCTCCCATGTCAGAAAGGCTAAGGCTGAGGGCCCTGACTAATAGTAACCCGCCTTTTTCCTTTTCTTGTCTTCTGCATTTCTTATTTGGCTCTTTTCTATCTTTGTCTCCCCTTCAAGTCTTCTTTTCCACATTCTTTTTCTCTCTGTGGTCTTCTTAAGATCCGCCGCGTTTGCCATGCGGTGTGACCTGTGATGGAGGGGAATGAGATCCTGGTGATTGAGAGGGCAGGTACCCTCAACACATCACTTTGGCTTGGACCTCTCCTAGACAGGAGGTATACTCTGGCTTGGGTGTATCAATCGGCTACCCCTACATGGGGCTGGGTCAAGACAGGCAGTTCTCCGACTGGCCAAGGTAACCCCTGCAGTGCTCAGCTCTCTGACCCGGGGAGTTGAGCATGATCAGGGGGGATAGGGTTGGTAGGTTTCTGTTTGTCGTATATCTCTCCTGAAGCCTGGAAGGGGTCAAGACTGACTTCTTGGCCGTGGCCCATAGTTGGACTCCATGGTGGGTGGGTAAGGGAGAGATGAAATTAGAAACAATTTTTTTTTAATGGCTTTTTCACCAAAAAATTCCTTCCCCCCAAAAACGAAAAGTCAACTTGAGAAGGATGTCGCAGGAGTCTGATCTGGACTCTGATTCAGAAAATGAAACAAGGAAAACCACTGGATTTTGGACCTCATGGCTGATTGTGGAGAGTGCGGAGCAGGACAAACTAATTTCTGCGTTAAGCCCGTTTGCCATTCAGAAGGGCTTCCAAGGTATTGCAGGAGACCCACAGTCCATAAAACGACTAAGAAACGGTACCTTCCTCATCCAGTGCAAGTGCAAGACAGTCAGAGCAGCTGCTGAAAGCTACAAAGCTGGTAGACAGAGAGATCCGGATGACTCCCATAAACAGCTGAATTCCTCCAAGGGAGTCATTCGATACCTAGATCTGAAAGGTGTCTCGGAAACAGAAATAAAAACGGAACTAGCATCCCAAGATGTGATAGAGGTGCTAGGGTCACAGTCCGTAAAGGTATAGAAAGATGCCCACCAGCACCCTCTTTCTGACATTCCGTTCCCCTTCATTACCTCAGGTCATCAAAGTGGGCTATTTGAATGTCCGTGTTCAACCGTATATTCCATCTCCGATGCAGTGCTTCAAGTGCCAGAAGTTTGGACACGTCAGGGATCACTGTTCTGGGGAGGAGGTGTGTGGTGTTTGCTGCAAAGCAACCCATGATGGGCCGTGTAAAGATATGGCTCGTTGTGCAAACTGCGATGTCGACCACCCCTCCTCTTCATGCAACTGCCCAGTTTGGATCTAGGAGTCAAACATCCAAAAAATAAAAACAGAAAAGAAAATCTTTTTCAAGGCATGGAAACAGGTCCTTGGTAGTCAGACTTCTGCAGTTTCTTCATACACTTCGGCTGTGAAGAAAGTTTCAGTCCGTTCTGTCTGCTGTCAAACTGACGAGTTCATTTTCACAAAAACATTGTAAGGTAAAAATGTCAAACCCTGATGGAAGCAAATCCACCAACTCCCAACCCAAAGTGGATGCCCCTGGTGGGGGCAATAAATCTACCACCCCTCAGACTGCCCAGCCGTCTAATCCATCTGCTGCTGGGCAGAATAAAAAGCTAGCCCTCCCGCCTCGAACTTTCGTGAGCGGTGCCCGTGTGGGCAAGGGAGTACAACTGAGTGTAGAGATGGTGGAGATGAAAAAGAAACCTCCACCGTCTCCAAAACCGAAACCGTCTTCATCACAGGCAAGTCTGCCAGCAGGTCTGGAGAACAAAACAATCCAGTGCAACTCAAAAACAAATACGCTCCATTGGATGCAGACAATGACTCGGAGAGGAACTGATTTCTCTCCTATTCGTCCTCTGCACCATGGACAGTAAAATAATTCATTGGAATATCCGTGGATTATACTCAGACTTCAAGGAGCTGCAGCTTTTGTGTCATACACTAAAAACCTAGGTAGTAGCTCTTCAGGAAACAGAAATTCAAAGCTAGAAGACTTTCACTCTTTCTGACTTCACTATTCTTTCCAAACCTGCTCAACCTTCCACATTGGGACTAACAGGCAGTGTTGCCCTTCTTATACAGAAAACTTTGCTGTTTAGTCCTGTCGCTCTGACTGACCCCTCCAGGCAGAAGCTGCAAGAGTCACTCTCCATAAAACTGTTACAGTTTGCTCACTGTATCTGCCACCTTCTGTCCCAGTTTGTCGTCAGGACCTTGTCAGTCTGATTGGAGAACTTCCTCGACCTTTTTTGCTGTTAGGTGATTTTAATGGTCACAGTCCTCTTTGGGGTAGCCTGAATTCGTCATCCAGAGGTCTGCTTCTGGAAGCTGTCTTTTCAGAGTTCGATTTATGTTGTCTGAACGATGGATCTCCAACTTACCTCCACTCTTCTACAGGTTCACTTTCGTGTTTAGATTTGTCGATATGTGACCCCTCGCTGGTCCTGGATGTGACGAGATAGATGAGGAGTGGTAGGTGGGTCCTCGAGGGGAAGGACTTGGAATACACCTCCACCCTCTCTCTTACTAGTGGTGGAAGGAGCAACTTTCCGGTACTAGTCATCGAAAGAAATTTATATTTATTCCAGGTACTGTTAAAATACTTGATAGTGGCTCTGAGATAAGTTTCTTTAGGCCAGAACTCTTAAAAGTACTTGTAGCTTCGAGAGACAGAATTAAAGAGAGAAGTTCAAACAGTCAACACTGACTGAACAACAGAGAACTGACACAAGTTAAGTGCAATTTCACATATCAACTTTACTTGCTTACACACAGGTAAGTATATACATGTCTGGTCTATAGGCTGAATTTCAGTTCTCACTATTTCATCATTAAGTGAGGAAAAAGTCTGAAAAAAAATGATTGTCCAGTTAGAGTAATTTTTACTTATAAGTCGGAGAGGATTGTTGATCTGTCTCTGGTGGCTGGTGACTGATCCTGCTGTGTAGACCGGTTGCTGTAGTGCTGGGCTCCGTAGTGTCTTCACCCTGTCTGGCCCAGAGAGTTGTATCTGGTGTCGCCCTGGTTTCTAGGGTAGCCACTGTGTGTGGTTTAGCCACAGTTTGTAGCGTGACCACGGTCCCAGGTCTGCGATAAAGAGAACCTGGTCTGTAGGTAAGTAGCTGAGTGGCTGGCTTGTCGAGTTCACACATTTACCCTCTTATCTTTCAGAAGAGGTGTGAGAACTCAGCCAGCTAAGGTTTTCTCTATTATAGAGTTTCTACTATAACTATCAATCTCCACTTTTGTTTAAAGGCTGAGTTAAGCTTACAAAAGGTTAGGAGACAATAATACAATACTACACAGTTTCAGTCAAATAACTCTTCCATGTTTCTTATGAATTAAATTACATTAACTTAGAATTCACTTAGCCCAAGTACACATGGGGTGTAGACTTAAAGTCATACACTACAAATCATTTCAACATTCATCAGTATTTATAAATCAGCTTAGCAGTTTTCACCTAGTACAGGCATACTGTTTTTCTGATCTAAATTTATCATTCAGTTATTATCTTAACAGATGGAATTGCATACTGGCAGAAGTCAAGTTGAACACAAAGAATAGTGGACAGATTGTTAACAAAGAATCATAACCACATGGTAATAGCAAACTACTGCACAGAATAATCATTCAAAATTTTGATAAATGTCTCCAAGTATTGTCACAAAGATACACTGCTAAACCATATGACATACATAAAATCAATGTATAGATTCGAAATGTAAAACATATTTGCAACTCACATTTCCTGGGATGATAGGGAAACTTTAGACTGGGAGTAGAGTGTTAGAGATAACCGTGCCTCCACTCTGGGTTTCCTCAGTCTTTCCATGTTTCACCTACAGCTGGTCTCGGGAACAGTGAATGTGGTTGTCTATGTGTCTGCTATATGTATTCTAAACTGGCTGGCTGAGTGTCAGTCAAAACACTGTGTGTGAGAGGGGGAGGGATCTATTCCTACCATCGGAAACCGTTTGAACTTGGCGCCGAGTTCAATGGCCGATAATTTATGCGCACTTCGTTAGCACGAACTGCTGATGAGACTCGCGCCGGTAAACACAGTGACATCACCGGCCACCTGTGTGCACGGAGGGTGACAGACAGCGTGCGGACGCGAGAATATTAAAGAGGGAGGGGGGGGGGGGTGGAGAGAGAGGGGAGCAAGGGGAAGGAAGGAGGTTTGCGAACCGAGGGCCCTATGTCTTTGTTCTAGTAACACATGGGTGCGCAGACAACTAATCTGAGTAGAGAAAGAGAACGGAGAAAGACGGTGACGTCTACGCGACTGACGTAAACGTTCTTTGTAACATACGGCGTTAAGCGGGGCGGCCCATGCCGTTCAAAGAGAGGGTGTTGGGGAGGGGGGGGGGGGGTGTCGAAGGCCTGGTGCCTTTGTGTCAAGGGATAGGTTGGAGGGGGGGGGGGGGGGGGGGAGATAGCGGCGGGAAGAGCGGGGTTGGGTGAGACTGACAACATTGTTACAATGCAATGTAAATGTTTCCACAGTGTCATGCACCACATTTGGGATTGAGGGAGGGTTGAGAGGGAAAGTGGACATAGATTTGAAATCTATTCTTCGGTTTGAGGTTTGAGTGGGACCAATCAGGTGGATCTGTCAAGCGTTTCGTCACACTGTACTATGAGTGGTCTGTCCATGACGATCAGCATGGAAGCGACCATTTTCCTGTTCTATTAGAACCCATATTAACTGAAAACGCCTCTGTTTCACAACACCTTAATTATAAGAAGGCCAGCTGGAATCTTTTTGCGGCAAATCTTTCAGAGGAGCTCCATGAAACTGTCATTTTTCAAAGTCCAGACTCTGCAGAATCTCTAACCAATACTGTGATAAAGTGTGCTAAAACCTGTATCCCAATATCTTCTGACCAACTCCAACTGCTAAAACACCTTGGTTTAATTCTGACTGCCAACAAATCTCAAAAGTACGCAAACAGGCTCAGCGTTGGGTATTCCAAAGACTGGAACATCATCAGAAAAATCAAAGGGAAGAACATCAACCCCTCAGTTCATCACCTGAAACTTACTGATGCTCTGATAACTGACAAACAAGCTGTTGCCAATCTGCTGGCCTCCACCATTCAACAGAACTCAACATCTTCAAGTAAATCTGCAACCTTTTTAAGAAACAAACAACTCAGGGAAAAATCTTCATACAATTTCGCATCAGACAACTCTGAAGCCTACAATCTACCTTTTTCAATCAATGAACTGAAATCACCTCTGCAAACCTGCAACGATTCTGCCCCTGGTCTAGATGATATTCATTATCAGGTTTTGAAACATCTCCCAGAAAGCTGTCTTGAGACCCTTCTCAAAGTCTACAACCATATCTGGACCACAGGGTGCTTTCTGCCCTCCTGGCAGAAAGCCCTGATCATTCCAATCCCATAGCCAAGAAAGGACCTTACCAACCCATCAAACTATCATCCAATAGCTCTGACCAGCTGCTTCTGTAAGCTAATGGAAAAGATGGTCAACTCCCGACTGATGTGGAAGCTGGAAACCAATGGCCTTTTAGCCAGTGAACAGTGCGGGTTCCAGAAGTACCACTCGACAGTTGACCATTTAGTCCGTCTGGAAACAACCATCTGCAACGCCTTCATCAATAAACAGCATGTTGTTGCTATCTTCTTTTTTTTTACCAAGAAAAAGCGTACGACACCACTGGAAATCAGGAATCCTTATAGATCTTATAGACTTGGTTTTCGTGGTCATCTGCCTCAGTTTATTCAAAACTTTTTGGCTGATCAGCAGTTCAGGTGCGTGTTGGCACCATACTGTCTGACATCCATGGATAGGAGTTGGGTGTGCGTCAAGGGAACGTTCTTTCTCCTGCTGTCTTCAGCATCAAAATTAATGACATTGTTAAATCGGTAAGCCAGGGTTCTGAGTCTTCTCTGTCTGTTGATGACATTGTGCTGTATGCAGTTGGAGCCTCATACGCCAGCGTTAGCGTCGACTCCAACTTTGTGTTAATAAGATTCAATAGTGGGCCGAGGAAAACGGGTTTACGTTTTGAAGTTCCAAAACTCAGTCAATCCATTTCCACTATTTTCGTCAGTTTTTTGCTGATCCTGAGACAGGGTTTGTACGCTCCTTGAAACTCTTTGAATTCTGACAGCTAATTTCAAGACCTTAAAAACCTTTGAAAACCAATAAAATGTGGTTCTGTTGACCAAACCTCCTTGAAAACCTTTGAAAATCAAGCCATCGGCTCCAAAAAATTTTAATGTGGCAAAAAGAAATGGCAATTTGATTTTTCTGCGTTGAGGCTAATGAAAATTATTTTAAAACAAATTTTTACAGACATTGCCGCGATCCTGGATTGCCGTCTGCTATTACCAAGGGAGATAATTTGTAACTTCATCAAAATTGATGACGTTACAAATTACCTCCCTTGGTATTAAAACGCACGCGACAATGTAAAAAAAATTTATTTTTTTTTTAACTAGTTTTTTTTTTCTTTTTTTCCTCCAACCAGTCTCTTACACACCATGCATATTCTGTATGTTCTCTTACAAATGGACATATTATTGCTGATTTTAGTGTTTTGGCGTTTAATACAAAGAGTCTGGGTTTGTTAATGTTCTAAAGTGTGGTGTACTGGCACACTCACTCTGATAAAAACTGAAAAAAAGAAATGGCAGTTTGATTTTTCTGTGTTCAGGTTGATGAAAAGAATTATTTAAAAACAAATCTTTTTTGTTTTCTTTGTACAAAAAAATTTGTTTTTAAATAATTTTTTCCATCAACCTCAACACAGAAAAATCAAATTGCCATTTCTTTTTTTAATTTTTACGCAAGTATTGTAGCCTTGAAATAAAAAAATAAAAAAATCACTCCTTGAAAAATCCTTGAAAACCCCTTGAATTTTGTTCTTGGGAGTCTGTAGGAACCCTGTGAGATTCGTCTGGATAACGCCACCATTCC
Organism: Conus canariensis; assembly: GCA_033310375.1. Taxonomy (NCBI): domain Eukaryota; kingdom Metazoa; phylum Mollusca; class Gastropoda; order Neogastropoda; family Conidae; genus Conus; species Conus canariensis. Next base: position 72,839,955 of record CM065716.1, on the reverse strand, counting down.
AGCTTTAAGAGAAGGCAAATTTCTGGGTGTTATTTTTTTTTTTTTTTCAAAAACTGAACTTTTAAAGTCGTATCCAACACTTAAAAACTGCATGTCAGAAAACACTGAACATTCTGCGAGTTGTGGCACACACAGATCAGGGCACTGACAGGAAAACTCTCCTCCATCTTTACAGGGCTCTGATCCGCTCCAAACTGGACTATGGGTGTGTGGTGTATGGCTTGGCCAGACCATCCTACCTAAAAAAAAGTCTAGACCCTGTCCACCATCAAGGGCTTCGATTGTGTCTGGGTGCATTCCGCACCACCCCGTTTACAGCTTGTATGCCAAGGCAGGAGAACCATCCCTCTCAAATCGTCAACTGAAACTTGCCGTGAACCACTGTCTGAGTCTCTCTTCTTAACCTCAAAACCCTGCATATGACTGTGTTTTTGACCCCAAGTTCCAAAAGAAATTCAATGACCACCCCTCTTCCGTTCCACCCTTGGGGATTCGTATTCTTCCCCATTTGAACAAAGCAGGTATTGACCTTGGAGTAGTGTGTGATTTTTCCAAGTTTCGTGATGACCCTCCATGGACTTTCTTCACTCCAGTGATCCGGTTTGATTTAGCCTCATACTGGAAAGATTCCACTAGTACGTTGGCATACAAGTCCTTTTTTGCTGAACTGTGTTCCAAGTTTCCATCCTTCAAAAGAATTTTCACAGATGGCTCCAAATCTGAGGAGGGAGTGGCCTGTGCAGCCTATTGCCCTGGTGCTCCTTCTCAAATATTATTAGAACATATTCCATCAGATGCTTCTGTTTACTCTGCTGAACTTACAGCCCTGGTTCTAGCATTGAAGATAATCTCTCAATCCACAAACAAAAACTTTCTGATTTTGTCTGATTCGCTGTCAGCTTTGGAGGCAACAGCTGGCCGTAATCTCCATCATCCCGAACTTCTACACTTTTTTAAAAACCTTTTTACTAGGTTGAAAGCGGAAGGTCACAGCATCATTCTGGCTTGGGTTCCTGGTTATGTTGGCACCGGAGGGAACGAAATGGTTATCGTTTGGCCAAGAATGCCACAACAGAGAAATTGTCCAACATACAGATCCCCTGCTCAGATCTGAAACCCAGAATTAACGATTATGTGAGAGACCTCTGGCAGGAGGATTGGAATACACAGACGGATAACAAACTCTTTCAGATCCGTCCAAACCTTAAGGAGTTCCTCTCATCTACGTCTGGTGGTCGTAAAGAAGAAACAGTTCTGTGCCGGCTGCACACTGGCCATTCGTATTTTACCCATTCATATCTTTTAAAGAGTGAAGAAGTTCCGTGGTGCGTTCCATGTCATGTGCCACTCACAATGAAACATTCTTTTAGAGTGTTGGGACTTGCATGATGTGAGACACAAACATTTTACAGCAGAGTCCATGAAAATCCTGTTCAGAGATGTCCCGCCTGACGTGATCTTTGAGTTTTTGAGAGAGATTAACATTTTTCATCTGATTTAAGATTTTACGGAAGAAAGATTTTTAACAAAGTTTCTGGTGCGTTTCTAGAAGATGTCATTTAAAGAGATGTGTGAAAGGGTTGGGTTTTTTTTTGTTTTTTTTATAATGACTTGTGAGTTGATTTTAACGTGGTGACAGCCCTGATGTGGCCCTTTGCAGTCGGCTGGGCTATAAGCAACATTATCTTATCTTATCCTTCAAAAGAATTTTCACAGATGGTTCCAAATCTGAGGAGGGAGTGGTCTGTGTAGTAGAAAGAAACTCGTGGAGAGCGTGGCAGCAGAGAGTCCTCAGAAGAGAAGCCCCCTTCAAGCAAGTGTTTCGGCCCTTATCTCCTGACACTCTAGGGGGGTTGGGCCACACCCGGTTCATGACTCCGGATGTCCCTCTGCTGCCCCTTTTTTTTTTCCCATCTTGGGACGAGCCATGGCTGGGATTCGAACCCATGACCCTCTGGACATGCTCATTTTCCACTTAATGACTCGCGCTTTAACCACTGAGCCACAGGGACACCTGATATTTGTAGGGAAATTAAGCCTTATGAAGTTCACTTTTGTTCCTCCTTGACCAGATCCAGCTTGAACACCTCTCTGCCGCTTCTGCCATTGCTTTCAGGGCTCTGGTTTTTTCCTTCCCTGCAACTGAGAGCTGTTTCATGAGGCTGTATGCAGACGTTCCTACAAACCCCCTAGCTCCAATTTCTGCAGTGAGGACTTTGACCTGATAGCCTTCTCTCCTCAGGCTGTTTGCCAGATCAGCATACTTTTCAGTCTTGTAGATTTGAGCTGCCTCCAGTCTGTTCTCATATGGCACCGTGAGCTCGATCATGATCAGCTGCTTGGTTGACTTAGAGTGGACTACTATGTCTGGTCTCATGCCACTCTTGCTGATGATCTCTGGGTGACTCTTCCATTCTGGGAGGTCTGCAGTGCACTCCCAGTCATCTGCCCCGTCCAGCAGACTCTGCCTGCATGTTTCGAGTGGCACTGTTGTTCTTGGCCATGATTTGCTGCCTCCTGCCGTGAAGAATGTTGCGGGTGCTTTTGGAGTCCTGATTTTCCCTTTTGTGGTGTTGGTACTAGCCCAGACTACTTGTACAATTTCTTTGAGCACTTGGTTGTGCCTCCATGTGTACCTTCCTTGAGCCAGGGCTACTTTACATGAGCTTAGGACATGCTCCACTGTTTGTTTTTCATGGCAGAGGGGGCATGCAGGATCGTCTGTTTTCCCCCACTTCACCAGGTTTGCATTTGAGGGCAGAAGGTCATATGCAGATCTGAGAATGAAGCTGATCCTGAGAGGGGCCATGTGCCAAATGTCATTCCAAGTGAGACTTCTTTGGAGTGCATTCTCCCACGTTGTCCATTGCCCTTGCTGGCTCTGCTGGACTGCTTTTTGGAGTCTTTTTTGGTCTTCTTCTTTTCTCATCTCCTGAATCATCATGTCTCTTTTGGCTTTTCCTTTGGCCTTTGACCACCATTCAGTTTTGGTCACCCCCAGTCCCTGTCTGTTGGTCTGTGTGTGTCCTGTTATTTCTCTGATCTTGACTTTCTTTTGCAGAATCCATCGCCTCTTGAACTTTCCATTTTCTGCCTGTCTTCAGCTGGGGCTTAATTGCTTCTACCACCTTGTCTCCTGAGTCCTCCAGCATGCTTTGAAGTCTGATCTTCCCTGCTTTGTATTCCTCCAGGATGGATTTCAGGGGTGGTTTCAGCTTTGCTTGGCGACAGTACAGCGCTATGTCAGTCAGACAGGGTGGGACACCAAGCCATTTCCTTGTGAACTTGTTGATTTTGGCTTCCATTGCCTCCACTATGCTGGTGCAGATGTCGTATATCATCAGAGGCCATAGCAGCTTTGGTATCAGCATGAACTGCAGACACCAGACCTTGTATTTGCCAGGGAGCCCACACTGGTCAATGGTCTCCAAGCCTTCCTCCGCCATCTGCTTGGTTTCTTTTGCTCTTTGTGTGTCTTTCAGCGTATCATCATACCATCTTCCAAGGCTCTTGACTGGTTCTTCTGTGACTGTTGGAATGGCCTGGTTGGCAACACTGAAGACCACAGATCCGGCCACTTTTCCTTTCCTCAGTGAGAGACTCCGTGATTTCTTTGGCTTGAACTTCATTCTGGATGAGGCAACTATGTCGTCCAGCCTCTCCAGCACATGACGTGTCTCGTCTTCTCTGGATGAAATCACTGTAGTGTCATCCATGAAGGCCTTGAGAGGAGGCATCTTGTATCCATCGCCAAGGTCTGTTTGTCTCGCGTTGTTTGTTGCTGCTTTCAAGATGAGTTCCATTGCCAGCACGAACAGTATTGGGGAAATTGCACAGCCCATTGCAAGTTGATCCAGTCTGTTGTGTACTCCTTGGTAGAGAACCGCATTGAGAAGCCATTGAAGTACTTCTTGAGCATGTCGCGGATGTTCTTTGGCACATGGTACATCTCAAGAGCCAACTGTATCATCTCATGGGGCACAGATCCATATGCGTTTGCCAGATCAAGCCACACTACGTCCAGGTCTCTCTTTTCTGTTTTTGCTTTTTGGATTGCGTCCCAGATCATTGTGGCGTGTTCTACACAGCCCGCCACGCCTGGGATGCCACCTTTCTGGACTGACACATCCAAGTACTTGTTTTCCATCAGGTACTTGGTCAGCCTTGCTGCCATGACAGAGAAGAAGATTTTCCCTTCGACGTTCAGTAGTGATATTGGCCTGAACTGGCTAATGTCACTTGAGTTTTGCTCTTTGGGGATGTACACACCATCTGCCGTCATCCACTGGCCGCTGATCTTCTGGTTTCTCCAAGCCGATCGCAGCAGCCTGTGGAGCCACTCCAGCACCTTGGGACATTTCTTGTAAAGCTGGTAAGGTATTCCGTTTGGCCCTGGTGATGATTTGGCTCTGGCTTTGTCGACCACCTTCTTGATTTCCGCCAACGTTGGAGGCTTGCCATTGAACTGTTCCTCAGGGTTGGTTGGCCACACCAGACCTTGAATGTCGAGTGGTGCTTTGCTCTGTGGGTCAGAGTATGTTTTCCTCAGATGCTGCTCAAGAACTCCTTTGTCCACACTTAGGGTCCCAGATTTTGGCTGCTCAAACAGTGTTCTGGCAAACTGGAAGGGGTCTCTGAAGAAGCGCTCTTGTGTCTTCTTCTTTTTGCTCTTCCTCTTCCTCGCAGATTCCGCTTTGCTGAGGGCACTGTGTTTTTCTTTCAGGTCTTTCCACAGTTTTTCCAAGCCTTGTTTTTCAGCTGGCAGTGCGGTCTTCATTTGCATCTTGAGGTTTTTCTTTTGGACCCTGATCTTGTCCATCTTTTCTTGGCGTCTGGATTTCTTTGGAGGTGTTTTCTCGTTGGGTAGTTTTGCTCCATAGGCGTCTCTACATGTGGCATACACAATGTCCCCATATGTGGCTAGTTTGTGTTCCAGGGTGCTTTTCCCTATCAGTGCATCGAGTCTTTGGACGATTTTTGCATCCAGTTTCTCCCAATCTTCAGTTTCGTTTGCTCGTGGCAGGTTGAGTTTCAGGCGCCTGGCATCGAGGGCCTGTGCAAATTCCTCATCCGAACCAACAGCGTGGATGTCCTTGGCACTGTGGTTTAAATCCTGGCCTTGGTCTTCCGACGTCTTATCTGCTGATGCAGTGCGCTGCTGCTCATTCAGATGAGTCTTCACACATCCCATCTTTGTTCTGTGGATCTTCATGCCACGGGTGGTAGCGAAACGCTTTCCACAGACACATGGATATTCCATTTGGTCCATGTTCATAGTCCGTTTGGGATTTGCAGTCATGATTGGTTGAGCACCGATGGATTCATCATTCTCTCCCCCTTTCGGTGAATCCTGGGAGCATCTTTCCTGGGAGCATCCTGGGTGCTCCTTCTCAAATACTGTTAGAACATATTCCTTCAGATGCTTCTGTTTACTCTGCTGAACTTACAGCCCTGGTTCTAGCATTGAAGATAATCTCTCAATCCACAAACAAAAACTTTCTGATTTTGTCTGATTCGCTGTCAGCTTTGGAGGCAATAGCTGGCCGTAACCTCCATCATCCCGAACTTCTACACTTTTTTTAAAACCTTTTTACTAGGTTGAAAGCGGAAGGTCACATCGTTCTGGCTTGGGTTCCTAGTTATGATGGCACCAGAGGGAATGAAATGGCTGACTGTTTGGCCAAGAATGCCACAACAGGGAAACTGTTTAACATATCTATCCCCTACACAGATTAAAAAACCAAAGGTTAATGATTATGTGAGAGACCTCTGGCAGGAGGATTGGAATACACAGATGGATAACAAACTCTTCCAGATCCGTCCAACCTTAAGAGAGTTCCTCTCATCCACCTCAGGTGGTCGAAAAGAAGAAACGGTTCTATGCCGGCTGCACACCTGCCATTCACATTTTACTCATTTGTACCTTTTAAAGAGTGAAGAAGCTCCGTGGTGCGTTCCATGTCATGTACCACTCACAGTGAAACATATTCTTTTAGTGTTGGGACTTGCATGATGTGAGACACAAACATTTTACAGCAGATTTCATGAAAAATCGTGTTCAGAGATGTTCCACCTGATGCGATCTTTGAATTCTTGAAAGAGATCAACATTTTTCATCAGATCTGAGATTTTGTAGTGGAAAGATTTTTAACAAAATTTGGGTGTGTTTTTAGAAGATGTATTTTAAAAAGAGTTGTGTGAATGAATGACTGGTGAGTTGACTTCAACATGGTGACAGCCCTGATATGGCCCTTTGCGGTCGGCTGGGCTATTAGCAACATAACCTTACCTCTGTGTATTCTCAGATGGGCTGGGAGATCGCTCAACCCATGAACAACAGACCCTCACTCCTGTTCATCCAACTTCAAGAACTGTCCACATCCTCTGGCCCAGCAATAGGGATGACATGCTTCCCAGTCTCTGGACCTCAAATCACTTTGCTCCAATGCTGCCCATGACAGATTCAAGCAGAGAAGTGTGTGTCAGTGAGGGTGAGACAAGCTTGCCTCAGATTCTGAATGCCCTACTTCTTCAGGGCAATACAACATGGGGCTGTTTTTGCAGTTTCAGCTCTGCTTCTCTCAGTCTAGAAGACATAGAGATTGGAGAATTCTATGTTGTTGACAGGCATGGGAAAGATTATGTGGCCAAGATTGAGTACACAAGTGTTGATGCTGCCACTCATACTGACATGGTGTGGCTAAACTTCATGGCTGAAACCAACAACAGTGGGCACTACTTCTGGCCACAAAAAGAAGACACTTCCCATGAAACTATCTCATCAGTGAAGAGAAAAGTGTCCCATGAATTAGACCTGTGCAACAGCACACAGAGAAAACAACTGTACTATATTAAGTGAATAATATGATACAGTTATTTTCTCTGTGTGCTGTTGGAAAAGAATGATGCTGAATGAGGATGGATGGATAGAATTTAGTTTAATGTCTCGTCACACAAATGGGTGATTGAAGACATTTGAATAAGATCTTTTTTTCATTAAGATGTCATCATGAGAGGCAGACAAGGAACAATGAACAATATTTTAATATCTTTAGGCCACTGGCCCTTAGAAAGGCCAAAGTCATACATGAACACACATATACAAAAAGTACTGGTACATTGAAGCATAAATGGTACCACAGATATTTAAAAATGGGCTTAATCTCCATAGGTATTTTTACATTAAGCATTCTTATCATTATCTTTTCTTTTGTGAATAGCATAAAACAAATATAAAGAGAGTTTTCTGATTGTTTCTGCTGATCCATTTTTTTTTTAAACATTGGTATACTGACTACTTGCTCCACATGAATATTTGCTTCTAATGTCAGAATATAAGGGGCAAACATAAATAAAATGACATTCGTCTTCGACAATATTGCATGCAGGGCACAATTTGTTCACATTTTCACTAAACATTTTTCTAAATAATGATCCATTAATAGGAAGAACGCCAGCACGCAATTTTACCAGATAGTCTGGAAAACATCTATGGTCTACAAAATCGAAGTAATGTTCAGGTTCAAATGATGTTTTAAACAGATGATATACTGAATAAGTGTCCTTATTCACCACTGAGCTGTACCAGTCCTGCAGGTAGTGATCAATCATTCTCTGTTTAAACAAAGATGTAAAAAAAATTTCACATCCTACTCCTTGGTTTAACCAAGCGTAATCAAACCCTAGGCTCAATAAAGTATTTTGATCATTGTTGCCCAGCATACTTTACCATTTGTATCCATATTAACGATCATTGAATACGCCTGGCGTGGGATTGGGGACATATCCATTTTAAGAATCTTCAACCAATATTTAATACATCTGACAGCGCTGTTTATGTAAAGAGGATATCGCCCAGTTTGCCCATATACAAACTTGTTAAGCAGTTTCAAAGGGACTCTAAGAAAGCATTTACATGCAAGTGAATGTACCTTTTCAATGCAACTTAATCTATGTAGACCCCACATTTCAGATGCATACATAATACAGACTGAACTTGAGAATAAAAAATTTTGAAGAAGCAATTCTTTGAAATGTCGTCTATTTTACTAATGGTTTTAATGCACTGCACACATGCTCTCCTGTCCTTGACCGCCAGAGTCTCAACGCCTCGATTCAAACTCATTTTAGTCGTAAAAACAAAGCCTATATACTTATACTCGTTCACTGCTGCCAATACTTTGCCACCTAAAGTCCTTCTTTCATTTTTACATAAAAAGCCACCCTTACGAAAAACCATCACTTTAGTTTTGTCTTCAGTAATGTTCAAAAAGAGATTTTAGAAGCATGAAGAATGTTAATCTGATTTTTTAGGCCTCTGGCAGTGTATGACAGAAGAACAATGTGATCAGCAAAATGAAGAAGAAACAATTCAATCAAATCAGGCTGTAACTGAATACCACGAATACCATTTTCATCCACTGAAGCTGCAATTTCATTGATAAAAGTAGAAAAAAAAGAACTGGACTAAGTACACAACCCTGTCATAAACCTAGGGGGCAATCAAAAAGATTGGTTAATCTATCTTGCACTCCTACACCAGATAACACAGAACTATAAATAGCCATTATTGCTTTCTTAAACATTCCATGTATGTTGATCTTTGATAATATATCGAACAATGGCTCATGTTGGACAGAATCAAATAACCTTCCTAGGTACATGAAACAGGCGTAGAGCTTCCACCTCTTTTGGAAAAACATTTCTTGACAGTAGCATTCAACGTAAAGATATGATCAAAAGTTGAATATCCTTTATTAAATCCAGCTTGTGTTTCTGTCAATACATTGTAAGTTTCAACCCAGTTAATTAATCGTTTATTGAGGATAGCTGTGTAGCATTTACCGATTAGACTCAATAAAGAGATTCCTCTGTAATTTTCTGTTAATGTCTGGTCACCTTTTTTGAAAATAGGAACAATAATTGCTTTTGACCATTCCTCTGGATATATTCCTGTATCAAATATGGCGTTAAACAATTTTGTCAAAAAAGGGACAAAAAGTCGCCACATATTTTCAACATTTCGGGCATAATTCCGTCAGTGCCAGCAGCTTTGCCTTTTTCAATTTATGTATAGCTTCCATAACTCATTTTCATTTATTGGTCTATTCAAATCGTCACCATTTGAGATCAAATTTTTCGACAGATTTCAACATTAAACAGGTTCCAAAAATGATTAAACCATTGATCTTTGTTTATAGTAGGGCATACACTGACTTTCTTTGTACCAGATATTTGTCTAACATCTTTCCAGAATGATTTACTGTCTTTGCCATAGGAAGCTAGCTGTTTCGCTTTATTCCGTTTAAAATTAGACTTTTTTCTTTTTAAGGACCAGTTTGTATTCTTTGCTCTTCCTCACAAAAGACACCCTATGTTTAGTGCGCTTGGTTCGTCGAGCTAAGTTCAGTGCATGTCTAGTTCTTGTCTTTAGTTTATTACACTCTTTATCAAACCATAAAGCATCCTTACTGTAATTGACATAAGCACGTGTTTTTTTTTATATTCACTAGAAGCAATTGTAGCATCTGTAAAGAGGTGCAATACGTGATTTATGTCAAAATCAACTACGTGTTGCTCTACACAGCAAATCTTGAGATATATCAGAATGTAAATTACCCACAAAATGTTGTTCTGAAGATTCATCCCAAATATATCTTTCCTGATGATTTTTGTCAAGGGAATCTTCCTTTGCAGTTACTTCAACACGGTCACGTTCATTTAAAGTAATACAAACAGGTAAATGCGGCAAGTCAATTAAAGACAAAACACATGTGGAGCTAATACAATCTTTACGACATAAGTCACTTGACATAATAAAATAGTCGGTTAGACTCCCACTAGTGTCTGACAGATAAGTACGTGACTCATCAGATCCAAAATTAGATAAACCATTAGCTATGGCACAATTAAACATTGAACAGACAGATAGCAAATCTTTACCAAAGTTAGAAATCTCCTTGTCCTCTGACTTTCGTCTATAAAAGGTGACATCATCATCAACACAATGATTAAAGGGAAGAAACTCGTGACTCATCCAAGCATTCTCACATCCAGTCCATGCATTCAAGGGTGACTTGAATCATAACATAGCAATCATCAAATCTTTCATGCAAGTCAGTCAAACATTGTTCTAAGATTTGTAAACCAAACCCCTCTTGAGACAGACCCCAATATTTGTTATCGTATGGGTGAATATAAACACAGATTAAAAGTACATTTTTCTTTGTACCTATCAAATCGTTTTCCAATTCAAGAACAATCATATGTTGATAATTTGTATCGATTTTACCAACAAAATTTAAGAGTGACTTTCGAACTTAAACATTAACTCCACCTGAGTATCTTCCATGCTGTGACAGTTTCACAGCTTTAGACACAAATGCCTCACAATTGTTAAATGGTGTGTAATTTATGGCACGGGAATAAACAAAAGTTTCATTCAGATAAAAATAATGTCAAATGATTTCAACGTATTTACATCTTTGATGTCCGGTTTGTTCAACTACCCACCACTTCCAAGTACAGATCTTTATACATAGAGGGCCATGGCCACTCTGTTATTTGTTTGTTACCCCCCCCCCCCCCCCCCCCCCTGTCACCGCCTCCTCTTCCACCATTCCTTTTGGCTATCCCCAGTCCCTTTCCCAACTTTTTCTTTTGTCTCTTCCCCCAAGCTACCCCACTTCCCCGTCCCCTCCTGGGTCATTTATCGCATTCTGTCCGTTTCCCACAGATCGGGTTTCTTTTTCTTTTCTTTAGCTGTTGGTTTTCACCCAGATTTGCAGAGAAGTCGATTGTTTCTCCATTCTCCCCGAAGGGCTACTTGTTGATCTGGATTGCCCGCGTTGTCATGTGTAAACAGGACTTCGATCCAATCAGGATTTGACACAGGGGATCGGGAAACTGCACGGGAATTCCGTGTGAATTCTTGAGGTATGTCAACTGTCGCGAAAGGTCGTGACGCATTGCCGATTTGTCGCCTGTCTCTTGTTTGCTCCTTTTTTTTTTTCTTTTTTTTTTTTGTACACCGACGTTTGTAAACTCAGGCGCTGAGTGTCGGCTTCGTTTTCATGTCTGGGAGTTTCAAGGGCAGGGAATTCATGTTGTGTCAAGTTGTGGTTCCAGTCGTTTAGGGTCCATTCGCTCTCTTTCTCTTCATTGCTCGTATTTGAAGCTTACATTGTTGTTTCTTCGTCCTTGCCATCGTCTTCACTATCTTCATCTCTTCTTTCCTTACTTTGACTTAGTTTGATCAACTGTTCTGTCTCAATGTCCCATGCGAACACTACACCTTTTGTGATCAACTTGTCGAACCTCATCATCGGTTTTTCTCCCATATCGTATAGCTGGTTGGCCTTTTCTCTCAAACCCTTCCTTTTCTGTCAGACAGCTATTGAGAAATCTTCTCTCACATACACTTTGTTGAACTTCTCTTTGGTCTTCAGTTTTTTTGCATTCTTGAAGACAAGGGTCATCTGTTTAAAGGAATGCAGCTTAACAATGATTGCATCCCCTTTCCCTGCCCGGTGAACACGTTCAATTTGAATGTTCTACTGATGCCCATTCCTTCTTTGATTACAGCTTTCACTCTTTCTTCACAGTCTTCCCAGCTTTTGTTCTTGCCGTGCTATCTGCCTAGACCAAAGAAGAGGAGGTTGTGTCTTCTGCTGTGGTTCTCCAGTGAGTCACACTTGGCCTGCAGCAGCCAAACTTCTTCACGGAGATCATTGTTCTCTTGCTGTAGGTCGATACATTGAGACTGGAGTCGCTTCACTAGTTCCATCACTTGACCCTGATTGTTCTTCACTCTGGACAGCTGCGTTGAGAATTCTGCCTCATACCTTGGATGGTGTTGTTCAGCTTCACGGTGTGCTCATCCTGCCTGGCCATCAGTGCTTCATTGTACTGACGTTGTTGGTGCATTTCCTTATTCACCCGTATCAAGGCCGCTGCAATGCCGTCAGTGATGCACTGATTTATGTTGTTCAGGGTAATCTCACTCACCTCAGACGTTCCTGTTGATTGCGCAATGATGCCCAAGCCCTCAGAACATACAGTGGTGGAGGTTTTCTCTGGAGATTTCCCTGGGGAAACAGGATTCGGGTTCACATCTCGGCAGGACAACAGGTAGCAGGACATGAAGACAATGGCAATAGCTGTCAGTATTCCGAAGCGACCACGAGTGCATACATTCACATCATCGTATTGGAAACTAAACGTCTTGGTACAGTATAACTCACAGTCCACTGGAACGCAGATGAAGTTTTTTCCTATCGTACCACCCCCTTGCCACAACAACACTCCACTGGGAATGACAGCGAAGGTTTTCTGCGTTAGTATGGCGATTTGGGTAAAACAGACCTTGCCTGTGACTTGCCGGTGAGATTGATAACAAACTGGCATGATGACAGTCTTTGAAATATCAAACTTATCTGCCTAAATTCTCTGCAATGTACATTTTGTGAGCACAGGAAGAAAAACATGTCGCCTCTTTGGTCGCCTCGACCTTGACCCATGAGAGAGACAGCGAGAGATCACCCCGTGTAATTAAAGAAATGGAGAGAATCCACAAAAGGGGATGGGAAGAGAATTAAATGATATAAGGAGAAAGCAGAAAAGAAACAAAAATATGGCCTAACTGGATTATCTGTAGCGCTTTCAGATAAAACGAAAAAATTTACAATCAGTTATCATTCGCCTGTTGCTTTAGTCGGACGAAGTCACGTGATGTGACATGAGTGTGGTGCGCGCGCTAAACCAGGTCAGTCAGACGCGCTGATGCTTGACCAGGTCGCACGTGTGGCCAGAGCTGGGCCGGAAAAGTTTCCCGCTCAGTGTTGTGTATTACTAGAAAGAGTGTTGTCTGTCAATTAGAAACTGTGTGTTCTGTGCACTCAATCCTACACATGGAAAATCTGGTGAGTTGAATTTTTAATTTTATTTGAAATAGTCAGTGCTTGAATACACATAAGTTAAACAGAATGCTGAGAGAATGAGGTGCTGCGGGGGTTAATCGTTGACTACACAAGTTTGGTTTTACTGCAGTATTTGCCTGAACTAAGATCCTTTTTGACTAGGGACTTAAAGCAACTGAGTTTTGCACACAGTGCGGATCCCCATTGCGACTGAGTAGGCAGAGAGAGAGAATCAGTGGAAAAGGAAAATCCATCTGACCATAAAGGTGGTGGAATTGAAGAACTGGAAGAAAAATGGGATGAAAGGTTTGAAATGACGAATATGCTTTCCCGTTTTGAAGAAAAACTATCAACAATGTCAAGAGACCAGTCTGCTAAGACAAAGGAAATGGGCAGAAAACGCACCTCTGATAACAGCCTGCCTGGCACCAGAAAAATGTGCTTGCCCTCAGCCTCCCTTAATGTGGGCTCTGACGTAGGCCTAGATACTAAAGCAGACGAACTTTCCTCGCTGGCTGAGACCAAAAAGAGAGCACAAAAACGCAAAAGACAGACCAGTTCAAGCTTAGGAGAAATCATGGATGATATGATGATGATGATGCTATTTCTGTTCCATCCTCGGATGAGGATTTGAGGAAAGACATTGAGGATGCACTAGATGAGAAAGAACCAACCACAGAAGGGGTTACCACCTCCTTAGCAGAGGTAGCAAACAAGTGTGTTAAAAAGAAACACAATGAAGAGAAGTTAGAAGAAAAATTTGACAAAAGTAAAAAGCCCAAAAATTGTGATAAGTTGCAGGTCCCATCTGTGAACACTGTCACGGACGTACATACTTTTGGTTGAGAAGATAAAGCATTTCTTTTCAAACCCAGTATAAAGTGGAGTGTTACCAGTGACTTCTTTACTACATTGGCCGGGTGTTGACCAGTGTGCTATTTTTGTTATCCCGGGTGCACTACGTCCGTGCATTTCGCTCCCATCCTCCAATATTTCTCTTCATTTTTTCTTTTAAAGCTTTCTTTTTCTGTTCTTTTATCGCTTTTCACGTGGTTCATCAGCTGATGTCAGGTGCCACAGGTGAGCTGTTTTTACCTGTTGCCATCTTGGTTAGGCTAGTGGTGTGGCACTCGTTTACGGACTGTCGAGTCGGAGAGATCTCCATCTCTGCTAGCTGGGCCCACTTTTCTTTATCCACTTCGGTGTGGGTTTTGTGGAAGAGTCTTTCACCCTTCAGCGGGTCGGAAAGTATTCCGCTGGACACCTCTGGGATCCCTATCCCTGCCAGCTGGAAGAACCACCTTGGGTCGTCCCTGACCTGGAGTCCCCTTCGGTGTGGACCGGCACGGTTTCGGCTTCCACCCTTCGTTGGACTGGGGAGCGAACCATTTCTCACCTCGCCCACCCGCCATTTTGGTAACTATATGTTCTGTTGTGGACAGTGTTTTGTTTTATTTGGGTTTTCTAACCTTTCAGCGGTTGAGAGGTTTTTCTTTTCCCTTCATGTGCTGTTGGCTCGGGCACACCTTTTCGGTGTGTAACTGCTCCAAAGAGGGGGAGCAGGTATGGAACTGGTATCAAGATATGCATCTTGTTGTAGAATTGTAGAGACGCATTATCTTTAATTGCGTTTTCGGTCCTTAGCAGCAAGGGCTCTGTCACTTTGGACTAAGTTGAAAATCTCTTACTATATAATATCCCTTCATTTCGGTCAATGGAAGCTGTGTTTTTTTTCTGATTACACAGGTTGAGTCAATGCTTATCTCCCCTCTTTTCCGAAGGTGTCAGACTGGAATTATGTGATAAATATTGTCTTTCGCTCAATATGTGATTTTGGTCGGAAGGATATCAGAAATGTCAGTTTCATTTTTCCTTGTTGCTTCACAGACACGAGACGGATCGTGGAATGCATGAGCATGCGAACAGCTAAACATTTAGACTGCGGAGTGTGGAATTCCTGCCGTATCGCCACACATGTGGTTCCGTTCTCGTTGTGTCCTTGTCTTATATGTTTGTGTGACAGACGTATGGATGAATTCTAATTGTGTTTTTTTCATTGGAGCTTTTGTTGACTAAGGAAATTATCCTTAGTACAGGTCAAGTAAAAGCAAAGGAGAAAGAGGAAAGAAGTTATTCTAGTTCATTTGCCCTTTTGTTGTGACAAAGACATTGTTGACCTTATCAACGGTATTGTGACCCTTCATACTGTGACGCACTGCCGGACCCACTATGTGGCCACACACTGACTACAACAAGGACTATAGGGTGGTGACTTGTCTAGAGACTGATCTCCGCCGTAGGGCGGGATTTTTCGCCCTTTTTCTTCAGCTGCAGCTCCGGTCTTGGGCTGGCTGGGCGACCAGCATCTACGGACCCCGCAGTCATCCTTCGCCCAGGCACCAGTCGTTACTCAGACCTGCGGACTGGTGGTGCGGACTGGTGGTGGTGAACCTTGTCTCCTTCACTGAGACATCTGCTTCACCTCGGACTGGAAGACCAGCCCACTACGAACGTCACCCCTCTTACAGGATCCACCTCCCTCTGCGAACCTCCTCGGTTCATGGACTCGATTGAGTTTTCCATCTCATTTAGTGTGGACGTGGGTCTGGCGTGCGTGTGCGTGGGTTTAAAGCCTGTCACTGATTCGTTTTTTCTTTTGTTTTTTTTTTTATTTGTTTAACTCTAGCTGTGTAGGTCCTGTTGGATGTAGCATTGTTTCTAGAACTGTCTTTCTTCTGTCATTCTGCTGAATGTCCTTGTAGCGGGTTAGCGGGTTAGGTTGGGACAGTAGCGGGATCCCGGGATATTTGGGAGTTGTTTTTTTTGTGGTCTATTCAATTTACTTTGTCCCCTAGGTCAGCTAGTTCTGAATAGTGCCTTTCTCTTCTATGCCCCTTTTTTTTTTGTTTTTCCTCTCTCGACTATCTTTTCTCTTCTTTGTTAGGATCCATACCCCATCTGGAGTGCTAGTGCGAGTGAATGATTGTAATGTGAATAAAAGTATTGTCGAAACTTCTTCCTCTTGTGGTCTGGTGGTGTGAGGGATTGAGTGATCGCTCCGTTTCTGCCACTGCACATTACCTGTATAACCCCCCCCCCCCCCCCCCCCCCCCCCCCCCGTCAGGTGTACTCACACTTGACAATTATGGTGGAGATGCGGGGTACAGGAATGTGTATGTGGTAGTGTAAAAGCGACACTCTGAACTCACTACCGCCCAACCCTTGAGAGACCTGTCTATCTTTCTGTACGTGTATTTGACGGGTGGTTGGTTGGGTGGGTTCTAGAGTTAGTAGAGAACCCATTGGAGCGGACCGGTTTTGGGGGTGCTGTCGGCAGTAGAGTTCCGTGCTCCGTGGTTGGACCTTCGGCGCTTCCATTCCGTGTTCGTCTCTGTGTTTGTTTTGTTTTGTCTAGTACCGCCGGCTATTTATTGTTTCTAGAATTCCGTTCTCCTTTTCTCATTACCTTAGTTAGAATAGGTACTTGGGTGGAGAAAGTAGGGGTTTTTTAACTTTAGGTTAATAGGTCTTGCTTGTGCAGAGTCGTCGATATCAGTGCTTGTGCTGATTTAGGATTTTGGTCTGCATTTGCCTGTACCCAAGACGCCGACTGTGTTAGCAAGGTAAGTGTAGGCAGGCTTGCCAAGCATTTGGTGCTTTGTTTACAAGGCAATCTTTGACACTTAGTTCCAGTACCGTGTTTGCGTGAAACTCGGTCTTACATAAGTCTGTCTACTTCAGTTCACAAAAAAAAAAAAAATGACTATCTATTCTTGGTGGTGTGTTATTTCATTGTTATTACACACTAGGTTGTAGGATCTGTGTTGTATAGTTTAAGGGGATTAGCCCTTAGTGGATAGGCTTTTCTCTTCTGTCTAGCGCACATACAAGCAGTTTATTTGCTTTCCTATCTAGCTGCTGATGTTAGGGCTTTCTTAATTGTTCAACACTAATTTGTGTGACTGTGGTGATTGGAATAATAAATTTGTCAGTCGTGTGTTGAGAACTGGAGTGTAGCGTCTGCAGATGCACACAAGTGTCTTTCCAGAGAGCCACTTGCGCCTTTTTCTGTCGCCCCCTCCCCCTCTCATCTGCTTCCCATTCAGTTTCTGAGCAGTGATTTTAGCACGTGGTTCCCGTCTTTGGACTAGATCGTGTTGCACGGGAGTTTCGGCGCGCACATCAAGTCACTGTTTTGATCGAGTCGGTTCTGTCCCGGTGCCCCAGTGACCGTGTTGGTGCACGTGTGCTTCCGTGTTTACGTCAGTCGCCGGCAGAATTTAGGTTAGCTGTTTGACCTCGCGGTACAGGTCGTTTAAATTCTATTGTCGTCCCTGCCTTATGCGTGTTTGTTGATGTCTTGTTGCTTTTCTCTTTGGATAAGTTGGTTGCTGGTTGGAGAAACATGTTGAGTTATAAATTCCAGTTGTATAGGTCTGTGATTTCTTTGGCCTCTTTGCTGGGTAAACGTCTTTGAAGTCTAATTTTGAGAAATCAACATTGGATCCGGATATAGGTTTGTTACCCAGGTGTGGTAACTTTGTTTGGGTTCTTGGCATGCCGGTGCACAAGGGCAGTTGTTGGTATACAGTGATAGGCTTTTGCTTTGTCGATTTGTTAATTCCACGTCGTGTGGGAATTGGTTCATGTTTGGACATTGTTTTCCATAGAGGAAAAGAAACTGTTGAGCACGGACCACATTTTCTGGCCAGTGGTTTTTTGTTGTTTTTTTGAAGATTGCTGTTCTCAACGCTTTGAAGTGTTAAAAACATAACTGGGTATCTCCGTCGTTGGACGTCAGGGGAAATAACTCCAGCTCTTAGCTAGTTATTGGATTTGGATACTCGGTGTTCATTTGGTGAGAAGAGGTTAGTTTGCTTTACTTATTGAGCTTAGCCAGGATTAAGCGATTCAGTTCGTTGGGGCTAGCTTAGTGTGGCCGTACTCTTGACTGCAATTTGGTTCGTGGAAGCATTCTTTCTCTTTGAGTTTGAACGGTTTTGTGGATTGACTACACTTAGTCATAAAGTCATACAGTGTTGACTTTGTTGTTCAAACTACTCTTTTGTCTTGTGAGACATACCTTAGACTGTAACCTACGGTTGGAGATTTGTTGGTGTTGACTACACTTAGTCAAAAAGTCATACGTAGGACTTTGTCATTTCTCCTTCCCTGTTTTGGGAATATTGTTACAGTTGTTGACTACCCTTAGTCATAGAGTTACATTTGTGGAACGTTATTACTCTGTATTTCCTTCTCGTGGGAATACAGCTACAATTTAGCGGATTGGAGTTGCTGATACATTGTGAGCTTACTCAGTTTCGGTTCCCATTCTTGGACTTTAACTTTTGTGGTTCTATCCTGGAGGAGCTCGGACTTTGGAGGAAATATTGTTGGTGGGCCACTCTTGGTTCATTGAATAGAAGTACTTCCTCATGGCATTTTTGTTAGGGTTGTCCATGCGTCATTTCTCATTCATTATCTTTCAGTGAGTGTCGTCATTCTCGGTGAGGGTGGGTTAACCATTGATTTACTCACTGATTTAAGATAGTGCATTTTTCCCTTTGGAAATTGGGGATAGTTCTCTTCAAACCTAGTGACTATTCACAGAATCTTGGATTTATATCCATTTAGTGTCGTCCTGTACTATTGGCTTGTGGGTTCAAATATTTTGTGACCTTCGAAGTAGTCGACTGTGGTACTAAGTGCGAAGTGGACACACACGTGGGAACCTTCGTGGGATTTCATTCGACAGGGTTCTGCGTGGTTGTGCAAATCTTGTGTATCACTTGGTGATTTGGTGAATTCGTGTGTGAGGTGTACTGTGAGTTATGGAACACGTAGATGACAGGCGCCGGATCACACGTTCTCAGACTCGTGGTGCAGGAATCCTACCAGGGATGGGGAGCCCCATGACTCAGGCGACGACTGGCCCTACTACCCAGGTCGTGTTTTCTTCCGGTGGGACTCGTCTTCCAGTCACCGCAATGTCCACGATACAGGAAATGACCCCTCCTGGGTCACTCTCACCGAGATGACCTCTGCCCACTCCAGTCTCGGGACTTCGCCCTCCGCCATATCTTCGAGATGACTTCCGCTTTCAGCCTTCGCCTATGCCTCATCCTCCTGGACCAGCGCCCATGGATCCGCTCTTGTTGATGAGGATTGAGAGAGAAGAAAGAGAGGCCAAGGAGAAGAGAGAAAGAGAGGCAAGAGAGAGAGGAGAGCGGGAGGAGAGAGAAGCCAAGGAGAAAAGGGAGAAAGAAAGAAGGTGGCAGCTGGAAATGGAGGAGAGGAGATTGGAGAGAGAGGAGAAGAGATTGGAGAGGGAGGAGAAGGAACGGTGATGGAGAGAGGAGATGGAGGAAAGGAGACTGGAGTGAGAGTCGAAAGAGAAGAGAGGACAGTTAGAAAGGGAGGCCCAGAAACAGAAAGAGTTGGACTTTGAGGCTCATTTGGAGGAGGAAAGAGAAAGACTCCGGGCCAAGCTAGTTCAACAGTTGGATGCAGCCGAGTGAGAGGAGGCACAATCTGTGGTTGCTTCCGAGCATGGCTCTGCCCATCGGGAAATAGCGGATTTTCATCAGGGCATGGATATTCCGGTGGCTCCACCCATGCTACACATGCCAGTGTATAGTGCTAACGATAACATAGACACTTACATCAAGCACTTTGAGGCGGTAGCCGCTGCGTACCAGCTGACCGACCAAAGGAAGGCCCTTTACCTCATCAGTAGCCTGACGGGAAAGGCTAAGGAGGCGTTTGTTGACATTCCACCCGGAGCTTCCTATACCGAGTTAAAAGCGGCTCTTTGCCGGAGACTGCACATGACTGCCGAGTCCTACAGAAAGCAGTTCCGCACAATGAGGAAACCTTCAGAGGAGACTTTTCACCAGTTCGGGGAACGCCTCCGGCGCACTATGGAATATTGGATTGAAGCCTCAGAAATGGAAATGAAGGATTGTTTCCTCTTGGAGCAACTTATGAATTTGGTATCTCAGGAACTGCAGTTTAAGTTGGGTGAGGAGAAACCAAAGACATTCACCAGGGCAATCGAGATTGCTGAAGCCTTCGCAGATGCGCGTCGTCACTATCGGATGCCTACACCAGGAACTAGTAGGAAACCTGCCGATCGGGAGTCACGTGATCCCAAACCGTCATCACCCTCCAAAAACGTTACCTCCAGCGATTCCAGGAACGTCGGAGCCAAGCCCAAGCTTTGCTTCCTCTGCGGGGAAAAGGGACATTTCGTTCAGGATTGTCCCAAGAGGAAGAACAAGACAAAATTCGACGTCTCGCACGTTAGGGTGGCATTCTGAGAGAATGAGGTCACGAACCCAACATGTCCTACCTTCCCGTCGGTGGTGTGTGGCAAGATAGTGGAGGCTATTAGGGACACAGGAGCTACAGTGGTCTTCATCGATGAGCAGTTAGTCCCTAGTGAGGCACCTCGAGGGGAAGAGTGCCAAGTGTCAGGAATCGAGTCATCCTTCAGGGCAACCCGATCTACAGTATTGGTAGATGTCTCTGCGCCATACTTTAAAGGGAAGGTATGGGCAGTCGCTCTTCAGCGACTAGCGTACTCCCTACTGATTGGCAAATCAGTGTGCTTTGGGGATGGTCAACGTCGGGAGATATCGTCCGAGCTGCCACCTGAGGTGTTTGTGGCCGCCACCACGCGTTCCCAAGCACAGAGAGAGAAAGAGGCACTGAAACCCCTCCTGAAGCCCCTGACTCAGCGTGACATCTTGACCATGGATCCCTCAACTGTAAGCAGCTTGCAAACAAAGGATCCATCCCTCAACAAGATCCGGAGTTTGGTTGGGGAACCAGCAAGGACGTCCCGCAGCAGCGCGGTAGAGTTTGTGAGACGCAAGGGACTGGTACACAGACGTCATACGTCATCTACTTCGTCTGCCACTCAACTTGTCGTACCAGAAGCTCTCCGCAGCACTGTCATGCGCCTAGGTCTTGATACCCCTATGGCAGGACGTTTGGGGGCACGTTGAACCCTGGAGAGAATCCAGCAGGATTTTTACTGGCCAGGAGTAGCAAAGGACGTCAAAAGGTATTGCCGCAGCTGTGATGTGTGTCAGCGAACTACCCCGAAGGGCCAGAACACCAGGATACCTTTGGGCACAGTTCCCTTGATCGGCACACCATTCAGTAAGGTGGGAGTTGACCTGATAGGACCCATCATTCCTGCATCCGCCCGGGGTCACCGATTTGTTCTCATCATGGTGGACTATGCCACGTGCTATCCCAAGGCCACCCCTCTGAAGAGAATCGACGCAGTGATGGTAGCAGAGGCACTGTGGGAGATGTGAACAAGGACCGGCATCCCCGACAAGGTGTTGTCCGATCAGGGAACGCAGTTCCTCTCGGATGTGATGTCCGAGGTATATAAACTACTTCAAATCCACCGAGAGACCACTACACCCTACCATGCTCAGGCCAACGGTCTCGTCGAAAGATTCAATGGCACTTTAAAGCAGATGATTCGGAAGCTGGCCCAGGAACAACCCAAGGACTGGGACCGTTTCTTACCGGGAGTGCTGTTTGCGTACCGTGAAGTGCCGCAGGAGAGTTTGGGATTTTCACCATTTGAGCTCATGTATGGTCGGACTGTCAAAGGACCTATGGCCATTCTGAGAGATCAGTGGACCCAGGAAGGAGCAGAGAATGAACTGAGGACACAGGCCGAGTACGTTCTGGAACTGAAGGAACGGATCGCCTCCACTTGTGAGTTGGCTCAAAAGAACCTTGCCCAGGCTCAGAAGCGGTACAAAGCCTACTATGACCGGAAGACACGCCAGAGATGGTTTGAACCAGACGATGAGGTCCTGTTGCTGTTGCCTTTACATCAGAACAAGCTGCAGCTATCCTGGCAAGGACCATTCAAGGTAACCCGGCATGTAGGAGACTGGGATTATGCCATCCAAATGAGGGGCAAAGAAAAACTTGTACACGCAAATTTGCTGAAGAAGTACGAGCGGAGAGAAGTTTGCGGTGCAGGTTTTGCCCCAGTGGTTGTGGAAGAAGGGATAGAATCACCCCATCTGAGTTTCAACATTCCCTGCGTGGCCCTATGTGCAGAGGAAACCTGGGAGGATGTGAAAATCGCTCAGTCTCTCACATCAGACCAAGAGGAAGCAGTGAAGAGCCTGTGCAGCAAGTACCAGGACATCCTCTCCGACATTCCTCTGCGCTGCAATTTGGGAACATGCCCCTTGGAACTTAACCAGGATGAACCGATTCAGGTGAAACAGTATCCTTTGCCACACTCGCAGATGGAGACAGTCAGGTCAGAAGTACAGGCAATGATTCGGATGGGCATCATTGAAAGATGCAGCTCGCCCTACTCATCACCGATACTGCTTGTGAAGAAGCCAGACGGCAAAATGAGGTTTTGTGTTGACTTTCGCCGCTTGAATAAAGTATTGAAATTCGACGCCGAGCCGATGCCAGATATCGACAAAATCTTTGCCCAACTGGCAAGAGCCAAGTATTTTTCCAAGCTCGACCTGGAGCCGGCAGACAAAGAGAAAACCGCTTTCACGACTCCCGAAGGCCAATTCCAGTTCAAGGTAATGCCATTTGGTCTCAAGACCGCAGGAGCAGTCTTCAGTCGGATTATGCGACTCATGTTGGAGCCCCTTGAGTTAACCGAAGCACACAACTTTATCGACGATCTGCTGCTGGCCACAGAGACGTGGGATAGACATTTGGAGTCCCTACGGATCATCTTCAAGCACCTCCGACAGGTGCAACTGGCAGCACACCCTACAAAGTGCCAGATCGGAGAGGCCGAGATACCATTCTTGGGTCATGTGATCGGCCGAGGCTACATGCTGCCTGAACAGGACAAGGTTAGCAAAATAGATGAAGCCCGACCTCCCAGGACCAAGAAGGAACTCCGATCATTCCTCGGGCTGGTGGGGTACTACCGCAAATTTATCCCACATTTCGCTGAGGTGGCCAAGCCTCTGATGGACATGACGGCGGCAAGAAAACCCGAAGTTCTTGTCTGGAGCCCTGAAGATGTCAAGGCATTCAAGGAACTCAAGGACGCCGTATCCAACCAACCCATTCTGCAGTTGGCTGATCCCAGTAAGCCATTCGTTTTGAGGACTGATGCTTCGAGTGTTGGCTTGGGAGCTGTACTGCTGCAGGACCAAGGGAAGGGTCTGTTGCCCGTTGCCAATGCGAGCAAGAAGTTGGTAGGGGCAGAGCTAAATTACCACACCATCGAACAAGAATGTCTCGCAGTGGTGTGGGCTACCAGGCGGTTTTACCCCTACCTGTACGGGCGAGAGTTTGTTCTGGAGACAGACCACCACCCCCTGGCGTATCTTCACCGGATTCGGCCTGTTAGCCGTCGTCTCATGGGATGGGCCATCGAACTGCAAAGTCTAGCGTTCACTTTCAGACACATCCCGGGAAAATACAACGTGGAGGCTGATTACCTTAGCCGGATGGAGTAGCGAGTCAAGGTTCAAGAGAGAGGAAAATCTACATAAGTGTAAGGGTATACAAAACATATTGGAGGCTGTGATAGGCTGTGCCTCAGTGGCACAAGCCTCTTTGGTTGGGGGGTGTTGTCACGGACGTACATACTTTTGGTTGAGAAGATAAATCATTTCTTTTCAAACCCAGTATAAAGTGGAGTGTTACCAGTGACTTCTTTACTACATTGGCCGGGTGTTGACCAGTGTGCTATTTTTGTTATCCCGGGTGCGCTACGTCCGTGCATTTCGCTCCCATCCTCCAATATTTCTCTTCATTTTTTCTTTTAAAGCTTTCTTTTTCTGTTCTTTTATCGCTTTCCACGTGGTTCATCAGCTGATGTCAGGTGCCACAGGTGAGCTGTTTTTACCTGTTGCCATCTTGGTTAGGCTAGTGGTGTGGCACTCGTTTACGGACCGTCGAGTCGGAGAGATCTCCATCTCTGCTAGCTGGGCCCACTTTTCTTTATCCACTTCGGTGTGGGTTTTGTGGAAGAGTCTTTCACCCTTCAGCGGGTCGGAAAGTATTCCACTGGACACTTCTGGGATCCCTATCCCTGCCAGCTGGAAGAACCACCTTGGGTCGTCCCTGACCTGGAGTCCCCTTCGGTGTGGACCGGCATGGTTTCGGCTTCCACCCTTCGTTGGACTGGGGAGCGAACCGTTTCTCACCTCGCCCACCCACCATTTTGGTAACTATATGTTCTGTTGTGGACAGTGTTTTGTTTTATTTGGGTTTTCTAACCTTTCAGCGGTTGAGAGGTTTTTCTTTTCCCTTCATGTGCTGTTGGCTCGGGCACACCTTTTTGGTGTGTAACTGCTCCAAAGAGGGGGAGCAGGTATGGAACTGGTATCAAGATATGCATCTTGTTGTAGAATTGTAGAGACGCATTATCTTTAATTGCATTTTCGGTCCTTAGCGGCTAGGGCTCTGTCACTTTGGACTAAGTTGAAAATCTCTTACTATATAATATCCCTTCATTTCGGTCAATGGAAGCTGTGTTTGTTTTTTTTCTGATTACACAGGTTGAGTCAATGCTTATCTCCCCTCTTTTCCGAAGGTGTCAGACTGGAATTATGTGATAAATATTGTCTTTCGCTCAATATGTGATTTTGGCCGGAAGGATATCAGAAATGTCAGTTTCATTTTTCCTTGTTGCTTCACAGACACGAGATGGATCGTGGAATGCATGAGCATGCGAACGGCTAAACATTTAGACCGCGGAGTGTGGAATTCCTGCCGTATCCGCCCACATGTGGTTCCGTTCTCGTTGTGTCCTTGTCTTATATGTTTGTGTGACAGACGTATGGATGAATTCTAATTGTGTTTTTTTCATTGGAGCTTTTGTTGACTAAGGAAATTATCCTTAGTACAGGTCAAGTAAAAGCAAAGGAGAAAGAGGAAAGAAGTTATTCTAGTTCATTTGCCCTTTTGTTGTGACAAAGACATTGTTGACCTTATCAACGGTATTGTGACCCTTCATACTGTGACGCACTGCCGGACCCACTATGTGGCCACACACTGTCTACAACAAGGACTATAGGGTGGTGACTTGTTGTCTAGAGACTGATCTCCGCCGTAGGGCGGGATTTTTCGCCCTTTTTCTTCAGCTGCAGCTCCGGTCTTGGGCTGGCTGGGCGACCAGCATCTACGGACCCCGCAGTCATCCTTCGCCCAGGCACCAGTCGTTACTCAGACCTGCGGACTGGTGGTGCGGACTGGTGGTGGTGAACCTTGTCTCCTTCACTGAGACATCTGCTTCACCTCGGACTGGAAGACCAGCCCACTACGAACGTCACCCCTCTACAGGATCCACCTCCCTCTGCGAACCTCCTCGGTTCATGGACTCGAGTTGAGTTTTCCATCTCATGTAGTGTGGACGTGGGTCTGGCGTGCGTGTACGTGGGTTTAAAGCCTGTCACTGATTCGTTTTGTTTTTTTGTTTTTTTTTATTTGTTTAACTCTAGCTGTGTAGGTCATGTAGGATGTAGCATTGTTTCTAGAACTGTCTTTCTTCTGTCATTCTGCTGAATGTCCTTGTAGCGGGTTAGGTTGGGACAGTAGCGGGATCCCGGGATATTTGGGAGTTGTTTTTTTTGTGGTCTATTCAATTTACTTTGTCCCCTAGGTCAGCTAGTTCTGAATAGTGCCTTTCTCTTCTATGCCCCTTTTTTTTTTGTTTTTCCTCTCTCGACTATCTTTTCTCTTCTTTGTTAAGATCCATACCCCATCTGGAGTGCTAGTGCGAGTGAATGATTGTAATGTGAATAAAAATATTGTCGAAACTTCTTCCTCTTGCGGTCTGGTGGTGTGAGGGATTGAGTGATCGCTCCGTTTCTGCCACTGCACATTACCTGTATAAGAACCCCCCCTGTCAATTGTACTCACACTTGACAAACACTAAGATTTGGAAGAAGCTGCTAGTCCATGCCAGAAAGGTAGATCTGAAACTTGCTCGGACTCAAAGAACCATTGTGAAAGCTGCCACTGCCATTGTGAATACAACACAGCTCATTCTCAGAGCTGATAGGCCTTGTAAAGGCAAAAGCAAGATGGTTTAAAGGGTTGGAAAAAAAACTGTCACTGACTCGCACTCCAATGCTTACCTGCTCTCCAAGGCCACGCCTCCTCTGATATTTCTCACAGATGCAGGCTGGTTTTGCTCCCTTTCCTTAGCAAAGACTTGGCAGGCCTCTGCTCAGAAACTGTGGCTATCACTAGCTTGCTGTCTGGGGACAATCTGGCTGGCTTGCTCAAAGAAGTGAGGGAAATGGAGAAAATAGGGGCTGTAGTAACAAGCACCCGCAGGAACATCCCACACAAGCAGTACAGACAGACGTGGTTTTTTAGGCCCAGGAAGCTGGCGCCAAAGGGGCGCGCCCCCAAGAAAGGGTTTTACAGCAAGCAGACTACTACCACACCAAGAAATAGGGTCGGAGTCACCCAGACAAGAAAGGGTAAGTGAGACAAGTGTGCTTCCACCATCAGTCCTCTCACTCATTGACACTGAAGTACGTTCATTCAAAGGGGGCAGAATAAAACAGTTCAGTGAAAACTGGAGAAAACTGACCTCGGATCCAGATATTTTGTAAACAGTCAAGGGCCTAAAACTGGAATTCAACTGCTCAGTCACAGACATTCCAGTATCATATCCCAAATAACCAAGACTAAATGCAAAAGAGAAAGAAATTTTTTTTTTTTTTTTAAATTCAGAAAGACGTAATAACCATTTGCCCTGTCAGTTTGTTTCTCCAGTTTTCACACAGCCCAAAAAGGATGGAAATCACAGAATGATTCTAAATTTGAAAGAACTAAACGAGTACATCACATACCACCATTTTAAGATGGACAGTCTACAAACAGCAGTGAAACTGATCACTCCAGGCTGTTACATGGCCTCTATAGATATAAAGGATGCCTACTATTCAGTGCCAGTTCACCCAGAGCACAAAAGATTTCTGAGATTTGAATGGGATGGACAACTTTGGCAGTTTAAAGCCCTACCAGATGGTTTGGGACTAGCACCTCATAAATTTACCAAACTTCTCACATCAGTTTTGGCCACTCTGAGAGATAAAGGACACATCTGTACATCTTTCATTGACGATTCTCTTCTCATAGCTTTGACATATGAAGCCTGCATGAAGAATGTCACAGAAACTTTGCACGCTCTATGCTTACTTGGTTTTACTGTACACCCAGAAAAGTCTGTCTTTGAACCATCTCATAAAATCCAGTATCTTGGAATGATCATTGACTCATCAGCAATGAAGGTGGCCTTGACACCTGACAGGATGCAAGATCTGATTACTTGTGCAAAAGAACACTTAAAAAAGAAAAAGTGAAAATCAGAGAGGTGGCAAAAATGATAGGAAAAACTGTGGCTGCCTTTTCAGCAGTGAGGTTTGGACCATTGCATTACAGGAAGCTTGAAGAAGATAAGAAAAAAACACTGAGTTTTCATAAGGGTGACTTGAACAATGCATGACCCTGTCCACCCCTGCTAAGACGGAACTACAATGGTGGATTAATAATGTTGCAGAAGCATACAGTATCTGGTTGAAACATCCTGACATTGCGATGACCTCTGATGCTAGTTTATCAGGTTGGGGTTGTGCCTGCAGTGATGTTCAGTCAGGGGGGTTGTGGTTACCAGAGGAAGCCAAGAGGCATATAAACCACTTAGAATTGAAGTCTGCATTCGTTGCATTGCTGTGTTTCCAGGAAAACATGTATGTATGATTGACAACACAACAGCAGTGGCATGCATAAACCACATGGGCACCAGTCACTCAGAAGCCTGCAACAGCATCACCTTTGCTATCTGGGAATGGTGCATTGATAACCAGATCTGTCTGTCTGCAGCCCACATTCCTGGGAGTTGTAACACTGCTGCTGATGTGGTGTCCAGGAATGTCAGTCTTGATGCAGAGTGGAAGATAGACAGCAGAGTACTTAACCAGGCAGTGTGTACATTGCAGGTGCAGCCTGACGTATTGACCTCTTTTCGTCCAGATTAAACAAGCAGTTGCCAGAGTACTAGCTTACCACCCAGATCCACAAGTGAACGCTTGTTGACGCCTTTTCACTGTCATGGACTGGGTTTGAAATCAATGCTTTTCCACCTTTCAGCATCATCCCCCGGGTACTACAAAAGGACCCGTGCACAGCAATGGTGGTGGTTCCCAGTTGGCCAACACAGGTGTGGTGGCCAGTGCTGACATCACTGCTGATCAAGGAACCAGTGCCACTGAGGGGCAGGAAGCTGCTAACACTGCCCATTCATCCCCACATGCAACACCCACTGAGGAAGAGACTCAGACTGATGGCATGTCTGCTATCCATAGCCGCTACTAACAAGAGGGGTTCTCAAACCAAGCAGCAGATCTCATAGTCAGTTCCTGGAGACTCATGCTGCCTACAATTCTGCTGTTGAAAAATGGAAATGTTTTTCACAGAAGCACAGAATTAGTCTTTTTTCCCCAACTTAGCTGAAGTGTCAGATTTTTTAGCACACTTATTTTCAGAAGGAGCTAGTTACAGTAGTGTAAATACGGCTAGGAGTGCTCTGCCTTCTTACCACTGTATGATGGGAAATCAATGGGTTCCCATTCCCATATGTGTCATGTTGTCAAGGGAGTTTTCGAGGAAAGACCAGCAGTTCCAAAATACCATGATAGCTTAGGTGTAAATACAATTTTAGAATACTTAGACTTGCTTTTCAAAATAGCAGAACTGTCTCTTAAATATCTCACCCTCAGAACGTGTATGTTACTAGCATTATTAATAGGACAGAGGGGACAAGCTTTGCATTTACTTAAGGTGGAAGATTTAAAATTTGCTCAAGAGAAATGTATTATCCTTTTCTCAGCAATGCACAGTCAGTCTCGGCCAGGCTTTCAAACAAAACCAGCAGAAATTTTAGCTTTTAGGAAAAACCCCAAACTACATTTAGTTGAGTACTTACAAGCTTATCTGCAACGAACAGAAGAATTGAGGAAAACACATCAGCTGTTAGTTTTGTGAAACCTCATGTGCCTGTGTCCAGACAGATACTGTCCGGTTGGGTCAAGGCTATGTTGGGAAAGGCTGGAATAAACACAGGAACATATTCCAGCCATAGCACAGCTCAGCTAGTTGTTCACTGCTGTGGCGTGGGGGGGACCTTGATACAGTGATGAAGGCTTGGGGCTGGTCCAGTGACAATACATTTTCCAAATTCTATAAACAATCTGTGCAGGAGAATTTTGGGCAAACAGTGCTTGATGCCTATTTCAGTGGCAAATGACTCTTGAATGTGTCAACCAGAGACTGCATGAATCTTACAGATTGATATTGCATGTTAAAAACTGAAAGTGAATATATTTCACTTATATGCTAATCGGCTTTGTTTTGTGGAAAAATACTTTGAGTGATTGTCGAGTACCCACTAGATGCTCTAAACTCTCATGTCGCATCACGTGACTTCACCTGTCTAAAGCAATAGGCGAATGATAATTAGAAAATTAAACTAGCCTTACTCCAAGAAGGGGACGTTTAACTGGAATTATCATGAGACTGTTGCGGGGAAGATGAAGGGACATGCACACCCTGCAATGGTTTCATGGTAATGCTCTATTGAATGGACCCACCCTTCTTTGTATTGTATATCTAGTGGGCACTCACTCTAAATGTTGACCTGGTTTAGCGCTGTGCACCAATACTCATATCACATCACGTCCCTTCACCTTCCCCGCAACCCTCCGGGGGTTGCAACCTTGCCGTGGTCGGAGGGCTTGCGTGGTCCTGTGATCCCTTAGGCTTTGCTGGCGGGGGCATCAATACTTGACGATAGGCTGGTTTTCTTTACAATGCTTCTAGGCCTGAAAATCAGGATGCTATCTGGCCTAAGCACAACGTGGTAAGGAGTTGATGCCCCTGGTAGGGCTTCCCATGTCAGATAGGCTAAGGGTGAGGATCCTGACTAATAGTAACCCGCCTTTCTCCTTTTCTGTTTTCTGCCTTTCTTATTTGGCTCTTTTCTATCTTCGTCTCCCTTCAAGTCTTCTTTTCCACACTCTTTTTCTCTCTGTGGTCTTCTTAAGATCCGCCGCGTTTGCCGTGCGGTGCGACCTGTGACGGAGGGGAATGAGATCCTGGTGATTGAGAGGGCCAGCGCCCTCAACACATCACTTTGGCTCGGACCTCTCCTAGACAGGGGGTACACTCTGGCCCGGGTGTATCAATCGGCTTCCCCTTCATGGGGCTGGGTCAAAACAGGCAGTTCTCCGACTGGCCAAGGTAACCCCTGCAGTGCTCAGCTCTCTGTTCCCGGGAGTTGGGCATGATCAGGGGGGATAGGGTTGGTAGGTTTCTGTCTGTTGTATATCTCTCCTGAAATCTGGAAGGGGTCAAGATAATGATTTCTTGGCCCTGGCCCCTTAGTTGGACTCCATGGTGGGTGGGTAAGGGAGAGATGAAATTTTATTCTTATAACTATGGCTTCTTTACCAAACAACCATCCCCCCCAAAAAAGAAAGGTGAATCTAATTTCACGAAGAATGTCGCAGGAGTCTGATGCAGACTCGGATTCCGATTTAGAAACAAGGAAGATGACAGGATTTTGGTCCTCTTGGCTAGTAATGGAAAGCAAGGAGCAGGACAAACCAATTTCTGCACTGAGCCCGTTTGCAATACAGAAGGGCTTTCAAGGTATTGCAGGAGACCCACAGTCAATAAAACGACTCCGAAATGGTACGTTTCTTATCCAATGCAAGAGTAAGAAACAATCAGAGCAGCTGCTGAAAGCTACAAAGCTGGTAGACAGAGAGATCCGGGTGACTCCCCATAAACAGCTGAATTCCTCTAAGGGAGTGATTCGATGCCCAGATCTTAAAGGTGTCTCAGAGGCGGAGATCAAGACAGAACTTACATCCCAAGGTGTGACAGAGGTGCATAGGGTGACAGTCAAAAAAGGTGCAGAAAGAGTGCCCACCAACACCCTCTTTCTGACATTCTGCAACCCTGTGCTGCCTCCGGTCATTAAAGTAGGGTACCTAAATGTCCGTGTCCAACTGTATGTCCCATCCCCGTTGAGGTGTTTCAGATGCCAGAAGTTTGGACATGTCAGAGACCACTGTTCTGGGCAGGAGGTGTGTGGTGTTTGTTGCAAGGCAACCCATGATGGGCCGTGTAAAGACCCGGCTCATTGTGCAAACTGCGGTGGCGACCACCCCTCCTCTTCACGCAACTGCCCTGTCTGAATCCAGGAGTCCAACATCCAGAAAGTTAGAACAGAAAAGAAGATCTCATTTTTTGAGGCACATAAGCAGGTTGTTGGCAGTCAGACGCCAACAGCGTCTTCATATGCTTTGGCAGTAAAGAAAGTTTCGACCCGGTCAGTCTGCTGCCAGACTGATGAATTTATTTTCTCTAAAACGCTGCAAGGAAGACTGGTAAACTCTGGTGGAAGCAAGTCCACCACCTCCCAACCCAAACTGGATGCCCCTGGTGGAGGCAAAAAATCCACCACCCCTCAGACTGCCCAGCAGTCTACTCCATCTGCTGCTGGGCAGATCAAAAAGCCAGGCCTCCCGCCTCAAACTTCCTTGAGCAGTGCTCGTGCAGGCAAGGGAGTTCAACCGAGTGTGGAGATGGTGGAGATGAGGAAGAAACCTCCACCATCTCCAAAATCCAGGCCTTCTTCTCCTGTAGGCAAGTCTGCCAGCAGGTCTGAAGACCCAAACAGTCCAGTGAAACTTTCCAATAAATTTGCTCCACTGAACGCAGACGAGACGAGGAGATGACCTGATTTCTCTCCTATTCATCCTCTGCACCATGGACAGTAGTAAACTAATCCATTGGAATGTCCATGGCCTAAATTCAAATTTTGAGGAGCTGCAACTTCTGTGTCAAACTATAAAACCTTCCGTCGTGGCTCTTCAGGAAACTAAAATTCAAAGCCAGAAGACCTTCACTCTTTCTAGCTTTAATATTCTTTCCAAACCTGCACAACCATCCACATTGGGACTGTTGGGCGGTGTTGCCCTTGTTTTACATAAAACTTTGCTGTTTAGTCCTGTCGCTCTGACTACCTCCCTTCAGGCTGTGGCTGCGAGAGTCACTCTCCACAAGACTGTTACAATCTGCTCACTGTATCTGCCACCTTCTGTCCCAGTTTGTCGTCAGGACCTAGTCAGTCTGATTGGAGAACTTCCTCGACCTTTTTTGCTGTTGGGTAACTTTAATGGTCACAATCCTCTTTGGGGTAGTGTCAGTTTGTCATCCAGAGGTCTGCTTCTTGAGGATGTCCTTTCAGACTTTGATTTGTGTTGTCTGAACGATGGAGCTCCAACTTACCTCCACTCTTCCACAGGTTCACTTTCGTGTTTAGATTTGTCGATTTGTGACCCCTCGCTGGTCCTGGACTATGAGTGGTCTGTCCATGACGATCTGCACGGAAGTGACCATTTCCCTGTTCTTTTACAGCCCGTATTAACTGAAACCGCCTCTGTCTCACAACATCTTAATTATAAGAAGGCCAACTGGGATCTTTTTGCCACCAATATTTCGAAAGAATTCCAGGAAATTGATTTTCTTCAGAGTCCAGACCCAGCTGAATCTCTGACTAACACTGTGATAAACTGTGCTAAAACCTGTATTCCAATGTCTTCCAATAAACTCCAAATGCCCAAAACACCCTGGTTTAATTCAGACTGCCAACAAATTTCGAACGTACGCAAACGGGCTCAGCGTCGGGTATACCAACGACCTTCAGGTCCCAACGCTCGAGCCCATCAGAAACTCCGTGCCAAATCGAGACACACTTTCAAAATCAGTAAACGTCAGTCTTGGAGAAACTTTTGCTCCAGGCTGACATCAAAAACTTCAAAGAAAAAAGTCTGGAACATCATCAGAAAAATCAAAGGGAAAAACACCAACCCCTCCATTCATCACTTGAAACTTGCCGATGCTCTGATCACTGACAAACAAGCTGTTGCCAATCTGTTGGCCTCCACCATCCAACAGAACTCCTCATCTTCAAATAAATCTGCAGCCTTTTTAAAAAACAAACAACTCAGAGAGAAATCTTTATACAATTTCACATCAGACAACTCTGAAGCCTACAATCTCCCTTTCTCAATCAATGAACTGAAAACAGCATTACAAACCTGCACTGATTCTGCCCCTGGTCTGGATGATATTCATTATCAGGTTTTGAAACATTTTCCAGAAAGCTGTCTCCAGACTCTTCTTAAAGTATACAACCATATCTGGACCACAGGGTACTTTCCGCCCTCCTGGCAGAAAGCCCTGATCATTCCAATTCCAAAGCCTGGAAAGGACCTTACCAACCCTTCCAACTATCGTCCAATAGCTCTGACTAGCTGCCTCTGTAAGTTGATGGAAAAGATGGTCAACTCCCGTCTGATGTGGAAGCTGGAAACCGATGGCCTTTTGGCCAGTGAACAGTGCGGGTTCCGGAAGTACCACTCGACAGTTGACCATTTAATCCGTCTGGAAACCACCATCCACAACGCCTTTGTCAATAAACAGCATGTGGTCGCTATCTTTTTCGACCTCGAAAAAGCGTACGACACCACATGGAAATCAGGAATCCTTATGGACCTGCACAAACTTGGTTTTCGTGGTCACCTGCCTCAGTTTATCCAAAACTTTCTGGCTGATCGACAGTTCCAGGTGCGTGTTGGCACCACACTCTCCGACATCCATGGGCAGGAGTTGGGTGTACCTCAGGGGAGCATCCTTTCTCCTGCCCTTTTCAGCATTAAAATTAACGACATTGTCAAATCGGTAAGCCAGGGTTCTGAGTCCTCTCTGTTCGTTGACGATTTTGCGCTGTACGCAGTTGGAGCTTCTTACGCCAGCGTACAGCGTCGACTCCAACTTTGTGTCAACAAGATCCAACAGTGGGCCGAGGAAAACGGGTTTACCTTCTCACGTACCAAAACTCAGTCAATCCATTTTCACAATTTTCGTCAATTTTTTGCTGATCCTGAAATTCGTCTGGACAAGTCCATCATTCCAGCTGTAAAAGAAGCCAAATTCCTTGGAGTTATTTTTGACCAAAAACTTAACTTTCTCAGCCACATTAAAAACCTCAAAACCTCTTGCCAGAAAGCTCTGAATATTCTGCGGGTCGTAGCACACACTGACTGGGGCGCTGATAAGAAAACTTTGCTGCACCTCTACAGAGCCTTGGTCCGCTCCAAACTGGACTATGGTTGTGCTGTGTACGGCTCTGCAAGACCCTCTTACCCTAAAACTCTTGGACCCTATCCACCATCAAGGGCTTCGTCTCTGTCTTGGAGCATTCCGCACCACCCCTGTGTACAGCCTGTACGCAGAGGCAGGTGAACCCTCACTGTCCAACCGCAGGCTGAAAATGTCTCTAAATTACTATATCAGACTGTTCTCAGAACTGCGGAATCCTGCCTATGACTGTGTCTTTGACCCCCAGTTTCAAAACAAATTCGAAAACGACCCTAACTGTATTCCGCCGTTTGGTGTTCGTATGCAGCCTCACGCGCGGAATGCAGGTCTAGACCTAGGAGTTGTGTCGGATTTTTCCAAGTTTCCGGATCAGCCTCCATGGACCTTTTTCACACCAGAGATTCGTTTTGATCTTGCAGCTTTTCATAAAGAGTCTACCAGCTCTCTGGCATACAAGGCATTGTATGCTGACCTCTGTTCAAAATTTCCATCCTGTCAGAAAATTTTCACCGACGGTTCCAAGTCTGAGGATGGAGTGGCCTGTGCAGCCTATTGCCCTGGTGCTCCTTCTCAGATACTGTTAAAACATATACCTCCAGATGCTTCTGTCTATTCTGCTGAACTTACTGCTCTGGTTCTGGCATTGAAGGTAATTTCACAATTTAAGAAGAGGGACTTTCTGGTTCTGTCGGATTCGCTGTCAGCTTTGGAGGCCATAGCTGGCCGCAACCTTCAGCATCCAGAACTTTTACATTTCTTTGAACTTTTTAGCAAGTTGAAAGCGGATGGTTACAACATTATTCTGGCTTGGGTTCCTGGTCATGTTGGCATCGGAGGGAACGAAATGGTTGATCGTTTAGCCAAGAATGCCACAAGAGAGAAATTGTCCAATATTTATATCCCTTGTTCAGATCTGAAACCCAAAATTAACGATTATGTGAGAGACCTCTGGCAGGAGGATTGGAACACACAGACGGATAACAAACTCTTTCAGATCCGTCCAAACCTTAAGGAGTTCCTCCCATCTACGTCTGGTGGTCGTAAAGAAGAAACAGTTCTGTGCCAGCTGCACACCGGCCATTCGTATTTTACCCATTCGTACCTTTTAAAGAATGAAGAAGCTCCGTGGTGCATTCCATGTCATGTGCCACTCACAATGAAACATATTCTTTTAGAGTGTTGGGACTTGCACGATGTGAGACACAAACATTTTACAGCAGAGTCCATGAAAATCCTGTTCAGAGATGTCCCCGCCTGACATGATCTTTGAGTTTTTGAGAGAGATTAACATTTTTCATCTGATTTAAGATTTTACGGATGAAAGATTTTTAACGAAGTTTCTGGTGCGTTTCTAGACGATGTCATTTAAAGAGATGTGTGAAAGGTGTTTTTTATTTTTTTTTTATTTATTTATTTATTTTTTTAAATGACTTGTGAGTTGATTTTAACATGGTGACAGCCCAGAGGTGGCCCCTTGCGGTCGGCTGGGCTATAAGCAACATTATCTTATCTTATCTTATCCTTCCCCGCAACAGTCTCATGATGATTCCAATTAAATAAACGCTTCCTAAAGTAAGGCTAGTTTAATTTCTAATTGATCCGGCTGAATGTTATTTTTGACTGCATACATACATTACGCGACAGTTCATGTGAAGCTGTCTTTTCTGATTTGCTTTCAAAGGAATGATCTCTGACAGAACCTTGTAAAGCTTTGTCAGTCAGACTGTAGCATTGTGCATAGCTTTCTTGATTGTTTATGAACTGATCTGTTTAAAGGGGTTCTCACCCATTTTTACAAATCTATTTTGACCAAATACACGGTTTTGGTATGTGGTCGTATTGCGAAACCCAGCCCCGAATCGGCCGCCTGTGCTCTCATCTTGCAGTGAGAGCAGCATTTCCTGCGGACTGGGAAAGCGAGAGGCTGAAACAAGAACGAGAGCCTCGATTTCGATAAAAGGGGGGTTTCCCGATTGATGACATAGAAAAGCCAAGTCGCTCTTCGTGTTCGGCTGAAGTGAGATGGGGCAAATGTGTGCTGTGTCTGGTTGCGGAACTTCGTCAGGAAATAAGCAAAGAGTAAGCGTTCATGCTTTTTCAGGTGCCTCCAGCCAGTTTAGGCGATTGTGGATAAATTTTGTCACCACAACGAGGAAAGATTTTGTTCTTCGGGACAGTTATCATGGCATTTGCGGTCGTCACTTCGAAGAGCAGAGTTTCCAAGACCAACACACCTGGAAGGTAAAGGTGGAAGCTGGAATTAGGGTCCGAAGACAGCTGAAAGAGGATGCTGTGCCAACTATTATAACAGAAAAATGTATTAAAGCACTCTCTGTTCATTCGCCAGCTGCAAGTGCAAGCCTCAAACGCAACAGTGACACTGATTCTGTCAGGAGCAGGAGAGCCAAACTCAGAGACGTAAAGAAGGTAAGGTTTGTGGAATGGGTGGTTGATCTTTTTGTGTTTCATTTCATTCTCAGTGTATGGTTGGTTGTAAATATAGTTGTTGGTTTTTGTTGAGTGTTGGCATCAAACTGAAACATACATTGTTACTATCATAGTGGCAGTCAGTCAGTCACACTGCCTGCTGCCACTGAAACTGTTGCATGTTTGTGATTGATTTTTTTCCCCTGCTGTTACTGTTTCCAACAAAACTGAAGTCACAATTCTTATTAACAAGAAAGTGTCCATGTCCACAAATAACAACTTGTTGGACTCCAGTGAATAATAGTTTGGGTTTTTATTTTTCAGGACATTGCTGAACATCAGGCACCCCTGCAAGTTCAAGTTTCTGCCCAACAACCATATGTTTTAGAAAGTGAGTTATTTATCAGTATTTGGACACAGGATGGTGACTTAGTGTGCATTTTAAGATATATACAGGTGTGGTATGTCTGTATGCTATAAACTGCCCTGGTGAGTAAGAGAATAATGAGCTTAGATCTGCAGCTTAGATCTGATGTACGGCACATCAGGCATCAGTTTTTAAAATAACAGCCAGAATCTTTGACTGCAATACATTGTAAAAGACCCCTCTGATTCTAATTGTCATTGTGGAACTTCAGAATGTAAGTGGAGAGAGTCAGATTGAAAATGAGGAATGTAAAAAAAAGGGTGTGTGTTTGGGGGGGGGGGGGGGGGGGGGGGGGGGGCTGAAAGTGAACAGCAATTGAAAAGATTTCTACAGCAGGGAAGAGAATTAGTGTGATGATGCAGTAGCTGACAAACTCCTGCTCAAAGGAAAAGGCATTATCTGATAGATCTAAACAGCTGAAGGAAAATGTGGTTTATCACATAATCATTTTACAGTTATTTACATACTACGGTAATTGTGTGTGTGTGTGTGAACAGATGTATGTATATGCATGTGTATATCGTACTATCTGTGTCATGTGTATGTGTGTAATGTACGTAATATGGTCAACCTGTAAAAATAATGTCGAACTGCCTGGAAAGAACCACAAGCGTCTGATGGCGAGGGAGGTGGTACTCTACAAGGAGCTGTAGGTTCAAACTGGTACGGCTGAACTCCATACACTTCAGTGAAAATTTCACGTTCGATGTCCTCTTCGTTGGAACTTGACTGGGAGCATCTGCCATTATCGCCGGAAAATAGTTGAGTTTTACGTCCTCATAGCGAAAGCTTTTAGGGACATGTCTTTCATTCACGGTAGTCTTGGCATT
>CM065716.1:72742135-72797135 GCA_033310375.1 Conus canariensis | reverse complement strand
TGGAAGGAAGAGAGATGGTCAGTGGGGATGAAAGAGTGAGCGGGTCAGACAAAGAAAGGGTGACAGATATGAGTGATGAACAGAAGAATGAAAAAATGGGTGCTAGGCCAAAAGAGGGGGACAAAGACAAAATGAAAACACGCACAGCAAGCAAGCATACATTAGGATCCAACGCAAGCAATACTAAGTTGGGCAATAAACAAGTACAGAACACCCAAGCTAATACACACAGGAAGGGCAAAAAAGACAAAAAATGAGGGGAAGGCCAAGGCCATTCACAAATACAAGGTAATAATGTAGTAGAGGATAAGTATAAGAAAATTTCCTTCATGTGTTGGAATGTTGAAGGTCTGCTGGAGAAATTGTCAGATCCTGATTTTTTTGAATTTACAACTGCTTTTGATATCTGTTGTTTATCTGAGACATTTACTCTAAAACATTTTGATTTTGAGACAAAGTTTCAGGAATTTCTACATCTTTACTGTCCAGCCAGAAAATATACTAGAATGGGCAGACCCTCTGGTGGATTGATAATGCTGATCAAGAAGGAACTATCTGGGTATGTTCAGTTGATTAATACTAATATAGAAAATGTATTATGTGTGAAGCTACAAAAAAACCTGTTACAATGTGATAGAGATGTACTATTTCTTGGTGTGTATGTACATCCGGTTGACAGTCGTTTTTATGCTGACAAGGATTATGATTGTACCATAGAAATGATAGAACAATACATTTGTACACAAATTGAACAAGGGAATGAATATTTATATATTATAGGAGGAGACTTAAATGCTCGTATTGGGGAATGGGGATTAAATATTGAGGATGAAAATGATATATTCGACAGAGAACAGAATGTGTATGCACGTAAGTCAAAGGATAACATCATCAATGGATTCGGAAAAAGGCTTATTGAACTTTGCGCAAGTTTTAATTTAACTCCCCTGAATGGCTTAAATATGAAAAACTTTGACAGTGCATTCACATTCTTCTCGGAAAGGGGAAATAGTGCTATAGATTTCTATGTATGCTCCATAGAATTAATCGAAAATGTTGACAGCTGTTTAGTGGATGAAAGAATTGAGTCTCACCATATGCCAGTTAGAATGGAGCTTCTGAGCACAGTGCAGGATATCCAGAAAGATCAACAAAAGAGAACATTTACAAAGAAAATAAAATGGGACCCAGCCAAAGCACAAGTCTACATAAACTTCATGGAATCTGAAAGAGCACAAACAATATTAGAACAAATTAAGGAGGAAATTGATCAAGATGTAGATACAAGTATAGTTAAATTTAACCAATTACTAAAGAATGCTGGAGAATGTATGAGCAAAATAACTAGTTCAGGAGGGGACTATAAACCTACAAATGGGTGGTATGATAAAGTGTGCAAGATGGAAAAGAAAGAAACAAGACAAGCACTGTGTAGACTTAATTTAATAGATAAAAATAAAAATCCTATTAAATATGAAGAAAGAAAGGAAATATATAATAACAAACGGACTTCTTATCAAAAAATGATTAGAGGAAAGAAAAAACAATACAGGGAACAGATATATGATACACTTATGCAAAATCAGAAGGATTGCCAGAAATTCTGGAGCACAATAAAAAACATTAGAAGAAAGAAAAATAAATTACCAGTTATTACATCTGAACAATGGAAAGAACATTTTGAAAGCATATTGAACCCCCAAATAACAGGAAGGCAAGGAGCTATTGTAAGAGAACAGCAAGTGAATATTGAAGAGATTCTAGTACAAGAGCTAGATGAAGATATAACAGAACAGGAAGTAGGTTTAGCAATAAACAAACTGAAATCAGGTAAATCCCCAGGAATAGATGAAATCCCCCCAGAATTTCTAAAAACAATATATAGTAAAATAATACCATATCTAACTAAGTTATTCAATAAACTGTTCCAAGAAAGTTACTTCCCCTTAGAATGGTCACGTGCAGTAATTGTACCACTCCACAAGAAAGGTGATAAGCAAAACCCAGGAAATTATAGAGGGATTTCACTGTTATGCATTACAAGTAAAATTTTTACAGCAATAATCAACAGAAGACTTTACAACTGGGCAGAAGATGAGAACAAAATTAGTAAGGAACAAGCAGGATTTAGAAGGGGATATTCGACAATAGACCACATTTTCACATTAACAACTATGATAACAAATTGCCTCTATGGCAGACGTAGAAGTAAATTTTATGTAGCATTCATAGATTATCAGAAAGCATTTGATACTGTAAATAGAGACAAATTATGGGAGATACTACAGAAACATAAAGTATCTACAAAAATGCTCAACATGTTAAAAGGTATATACAAAACAGTTCAAGCTTGTGTTAGATATGGAACTGATTTAACAGAATTTTTCGAATGCCCAGCAGGAGTGAAACAAGGTTGTTTGTTGTCCCCCTTGATTTTTTCTCTATTAATAACAGAAGTGGCGGACAATGTCACAAGAAAAGGGAGCATGGTTACCAATTTCTACCAGGTGCAGAAGAGATGTACACATTGTTATTTGCAGATGACATAGCCCTGATATCATTAACACCAGCCGACTTACAAAACCAATTAAAGA
The DNA here is from genome assembly GCA_033310375.1 of Conus canariensis. Lineage (NCBI taxonomy): Eukaryota > Metazoa > Mollusca > Gastropoda > Neogastropoda > Conidae > Conus > Conus canariensis. Next base: position 72,794,541 of record CM065716.1, on the reverse strand, counting down.
ACCTACAACAAGCCTCGGATTCTATAGGTTTAACAGTAAATCTACAAAAAACAAAAATAATGGTTTTTAGGAAAGGGGGCTATTTGGGTAAAAAGGAGAAATGGTACTACAAAGACCAAGAACTAGAAGTAGTAAACAGTTATAAGTACCTAGGTTTCACCTTGACAACTAAACTCTCAGTAGACATATCACTTTCTGAATATGCAGGTAGAGCGAAAGGCAAAATTATGGAAATAATGAAAACTATGTATAGTTTAGGACATATAGATATGGCTATTTACTTTAAACTGTTTGATACTCAAGTTAAACCCTTACTCTTATACGCAGCAGAAGCATGGGGCCTAACTAGATATAAAGCAATAGAAAATATACACTTGTTCGCCTGTAAAAAATATATGGGTGTGGGCAAGAAAACCCCAAATAATCTAATATATGGAGAGTTGGGTAGATATCCTATATGCATAGACAGCACAATAAGGGCGATTAGGTATTGGTTTAAAATTATAAAAATGGCACCAAACAGACTCCCCAGACAAGCATATGAAAGAGAAAAGACCGAAATAAACAAATCTCAAAATTGGGCATTAGAATTAAAACACTGTTTAGACATATATGGCTTTTCAGAAGTATGGCTAAATGAAGGTGTAGGAGATGAGAACAGATTTATTTCAGTATTAAGACAAAGAATGATAGACTGTCACAAGCAGAACTGGCATGATAAAATAGAAAACAGCGAACGTTTTAATACTTATCGCTCTTTTAAATCTGTACACCATACTGAAAAATATTTCTACGACATCACAATAGCGAAATTTAGAAAAGCACTAACCAGACTACGTTTAGGGGTAAACGAATTACATATAAACAACAAGTTCACAGACAAGGAAGCAATTACAACATGTCCTTTTTGTCCAACAGAAGAAACCGAATTACACTTTTTCAAGATATGCCCATGTTATAGACAATTAAGGGAGAAATATATTTATAAACATTATAGAAATAAGGATACAATTACACTAAGAAACCTATTACAAAATGAAAACGTGGAAATGACACGTGATGTAGCAATGTACACTTTTTATGCATTAAAATTCAGAGAAACACAAATATAAGACAAAGAGAAGAGACTTGGTTTTACTTCCGTGGATTTATAGCCGAATTCAAACTGTATATGTCTGTGTGTATGTGTATATATACATATGTATGATTATGTGAATGCTTATGTGTAAAGCATATAAACATGTGAATCTATATGCATAATAAATGAACATGGATGTGTTGTGATATCATAATATCTAGAGAAGATTGAATCATGGATTTAACTTGGAAGGTGTTTCTCAGTATGGAAAGTAACACAAATACCTGAATGAGTACGAAATTGTGATGGGTGTGACGATATGAACAGATTTACGAATGAGATGTTATATGAACACATGAGATTATGCAATTGTATACTCGGATGTGAAGCAAGACAAGGACTATGATGGAAAGATAACTATATAAAAGTGAATACAAGGGTGTAATATGAGGGAACATGAATGTAATATAATATGAAGGAATGGAATTATGGAAATGAATATGTTTTGAGGAAATTATGTGCAATGAATGAATATGAATATGAATGGAAATGTACAATTATGAATGGAAATGAGGGAGAATGAGGTTATTACAAATGGATGATGGAGTAGGGATACTTTTAAGAACATGAACAAGATTGTAAAATGTGCATGTGTGTATGTATGTGTGTACGCATGTGTGTGTGTGTGTGTGTATGCGTACATGTGTGTGTATGTGTGTATCATACACTGTATGTATGTGGGTGATATACGCATGTATGTCGGTATATATATACATATGCATGTGTGTTGTGTGTGTGTGTGTAAATGAAAAACAAAAGAATAGAAAAGAAAAGTAATAAGTATGAGGATGAGACTGACTGAGTCAAGATGGATCAAGAAGTGTAGTAGAATTGAATGTATAACTAAAAATATGTAATTACGCAAGAGTACAGACAATTAAGGCAACTAAGAGGGAATACGTGTAATTATAATCCGAATGGATATAAGTAAGAATACATGACAAGTAAGAAGGAGCATGAGGGGGGGGGGGGGGAGCATGGAGGAAGCAACCGGATAATACAATATGGGAACAAACGTGGCCACTGGGGGGGGGGGGGGGGGGGGGGGGGGGGGGGGTAGTCTAGGTATATGAATGGTTCAAGTTAAATGAGTATGGAAAATGTGCATATAATAGAAATCAAATGGATTTAAGAAAACATGTATGGAAGAGGAAGGTTAAAATAAGTAACGAAATCTGTATATACATACACACGTAAAACTACGAAATGAATACAAAGGGAAACATAGATAAATAATTTGACCATGAAGTGATGAAGTATGTAAGTAAGATAATCCAGGAAACGAAAGTAGGACGAGAATTTGGCCAGTTTAGTAAAGCAAACAGTAAGGCACGTAGGAGAATTAAGAAGTAGGTCAACATGCAAATCAGCATGAAGCGGTGATGAATGCGTTCCATTCCGCTACTCGCACACAGTGTCAATCTCCCTCTGGCCGTCTCTCGCCCGTTCTTCCGCTCTGCTCAGAGAGCGAGGGGGGGGGGGGGGGGGGGAGGGGGGGTAGTGGAGCGTGAGGCGGATGGGGCGATAGTGGGAGGCGGTGGGAGAGAGAGTGGGAGTAGGAATGAGAATTGTCTGTCGAGTCTTGGCTGGATCGTCTGCTGTGATGGCTGCCCGTTGATCAGAGTATAATTAGCATGGTTTTGTACTCTTTGAATAACGATAGCTGTTGTATGCATTTTGATTATTTTCCGACGGTTGTTTTGAATTATCCAAGTTTGAACTCTAGGGATCCGACCATTGAGGGACTCCTCTGGTCGGTGGGCGGTCAAGACACAGTGTGCGAGTCAAGTGTCGACAAGACCCACGGGACAGAATATGACAGGGTCTCAGGCTGAAAGAAATAGGGAAAACGACAATTAAAGTGAAAAAACTGAAGGAATGTACCAACCTGATACATGGAAAGCAACAAGGTTTTAGTAATTTATCCATGGGGCTGCTAAATCCAACGAATATAAACAACACAAGTCCAACACCACACGAACACGACCACAGACGAACACACTCTGTGTGTCAAAGGTCAGCATGGCAGCTTTGTTATGTAGACTCAAGATTCGGGGTTTACCTTTGCACCGGAGAGGGCGATAGGCTTATTTTGCGCATGCGTAATTGATGTAAACAAAAGATGCTTAAAATAGTACAGCTTTCCGGAGAATCTTACGACGCAGGGAAGAAAGGTCTTCACTGTATAAACGAAATATGATGAGGGTAACGAAATAGAAAACATGTGTTTTGTATGATAGTATCAACAGCATTAATATCATGAGTTTTAAAATAATAATATATATACTTACATTACGTTCATAAGGAAGAATGTACCAAGTAGTGTTAATGTATGATCAAGATAGAATTTTGCATGTACATACTGTCAGGGAAGAATGCTTCGTTGTAGTTATGGTGAATTTTGTTCTGATTATGTAAAATTGATGTATATTTCTTGTTGCGTACTCATGTGAATAGGCTGATGGCCTCACATTAAAGTCACGAGTCACGAGTCTCTCTCTCTCTCTCTTTCTCATTTCTCTTTACAAATCTTAAATAAATGTTAGCGAACCACCCAGAGAAACGTGGACAAATGAGTCACAAGACAAAACACAACGCGTTTCGACCTCTTAGGTCTTCCTCAGGTGAGAAACAAACGAATAAAACAACGAAAATTCACTTAGCTTTGATCGCTTCAGAGTTCAGCACAAGGAAGAAGGCTTTGGGCTGTGGCCTTCTTCCTTGCACTGAACTCTGAAGCAATCTGAAGCGATCAAAGCTAAGTGAATTTTCGTTGTTTTATTCGTTTGTTTCTCACCTGAGGAAGACCTAAGAGGTCGAAACGCGTTGTGTTTTGTCTTGTGACTCGTTTGTCCACGTTTCTCTGGGCGGTTCGCTAACATTTATGTAAGATTTGTTTAGATTTCCGCCTGCAGTCGTCTCACTTTGCAACTAGATCCATTTCTCTTTGGTTTTAGCACACACTCACCAACACCTCTCTCTCTCTATCATTCATACAGACGCATGTAGGCACGCGCACGCACACACACACACACACATACACACGCACACACACACAGAATGAGACACATTTAATGTCATTCTCTCCCTTTCTCTCTCTTTCTCTCTCATACACACATACTCGCTCACACACACACACCACACACACGTGCACACACACGTGCACACACACACATGCACACACAGTGTTTTATCTTAAAATTCAAAAGCTTAGGACACATGTCCTTACTCGAGGAAAACAAATAGGACCTAATGGAAATGTAGAGAGCAAAATGCCAAGATGCATAGGAAGGAAATTGTAGTTACCAGGGTAGTTTCATTTGGTAAGAAAGAGGATTGCTGCTTCCAAGCTATAGGTAACTGCAATAAATCAAAATCTTAACACTTTTTATTTTAAAGTGATAAGATCAAGGAAGATCGGCAGGACATTTGGAGATCAATAGGACAAAATGTAAGGGTGTTTACGGAAAAATATGGTGCTTTTGTTTAATACCCAGGTACATAAATTTCAAAAAGAAACAAAAGGTCACCCTCAAACAAAACAACAGGGTAAACTGTTGCTGGCAAGTTATACCCCCAAAAAATGATACAAATCTAAACATTTTGTTTGTTTTGAAAGTCTCACTTTGCAAGGACATTTCAAAATCTTAAGCATGTAACTAAAGATTTGGAGTGGAAACTGAAAATTAACTAATTTTTACAGCCTTTATTAGTTGATATGAGCTAGACTTTAAATTTGTTGTTGCTGTTTTCAGTTAATGACTGTTCTTTTTGTCCTGGTGTGTGACCAGGAAAAGTCCCTTGTACAGTACAGCAGTAAACACAGTAAATGAGTATTGAGGTCATATATGCTGGCTTGATATGTAACTTCATAAGTAAGCCAGACCTGTTTACCCAAATTATTTTGCCACATTTTGTACCCATGTTGTGTGAAAATACAACAAATTGAAAAAAGAAAGGTTAAAATCCTGGCAGCCAAGTTCTTGAGCAGTAATTGCACTTTCAGAGAGGAATCATTGTAAGGGCTTTGACCGAAGAGGGACAACTTTTGCTAATTTACGCACACAAAAGTGCAGCAGACTGTGTGTGCTTCTTCAACAGCATGCTCTGAAGCATCCACAGAAAAGCAACAACAAAAGATAGGGAGAATGAGGGCGAAAAAGGGGTGAGAGAACATGAGTTTGTGCCAAAGTCTGCTAGTGAATCAGGTTTAAAAGTAATTTTTGTTAGAAAGAACCTATGGTTCATACAAGATCAGGTAGTTGTTCTCACCCCCACCCCACCCCATCCCCCCTCCTACCCATTCCCCCAGCATTTACAAAAATTTGGAATTTTGCACACATTTTTTCTCTTTTTTGTTTAAAGTACCCTTATAGGAGTGATAGGGTAAACAGGTCTGGTGAGGCCAGAAAGTCATATTGGGTATAGCTCAAGAATAACCTCTGACCGTTGTATCTGACTTGGCAAAACATCTTTAGGATGAGATGTTGATTTGACTGTCATTTTCAAGCGCAACTGGTCCAGTGTCCGATGTCCATTAATCAAATGAATCCTTACTCACACACGCACACACACACATGATGAATAAAGACAAGGGAATTCAGTATCCATGGCTCTTGTTTATCAAAAACATTCTTTACAGTTTAGGATTAAACCATGTTTGGTTGAACCAGTCAACACTGAGTAAGCATAGACTGAAATTCACTATACAACAACAATTGAAAGCCAGGTATATTGAATTTTGGGCAAAGGAAAAGACAAAATACAGCCGTTTAGAGTTTTAGTGTCATCAAATCATCTGAATATCATATTGAATATTACTTGTTGACTGATATGGACAGTACGAAAAAAACAAGCGCTATGTAAATTGCGTGTTAGCTCGCATGACTTAAACGTTGAGAAAGGTCGTTATGCAGGTATACCATGAATGCAGGTATACCATGAAATCAAAGATTTTGTATAGCATGTAATGAAATAGAAGACGAATTTCATTTTTTAGATAATTGTAGAATACTTTATGACTTAAGAACAAAACTATAATGCTGAACAGTTAAGTAGTGGGGGGAAAACAAGTGCAGGCTAACAATTCTTCAGTTGTTAAAGTAATGACTAGGCAAAGATTTGAACTAAAGAAAAACAAAAAATATTGATGATGAAGAAAGTCGGGGGGGGGGGGGGGATATATTATAAATATGAGAAGCCCTTCTCTAGCTGCCTGAGGGAACCATCATAATCCCTCTCGAAGGCACATTCATTTGTATTGCCTACTCCTAGGCCTTTCATTCGCTGGATCGGACTTACCAGGGAGACACAGCTGATTGTGTCTGTGCTCTTGGTGTCAAATAGAGACACACCACAGTCCATAATTCTGTGATGTTCTCACCACCAAGGATTCAAAAAAGAATCCAACAGCACCCCCAAAGCAGCCAGCAAAGGGTAGTAAAATGGAACAAAACAAAAGTGTGGAGAGGAAAAAAGTTGCTGAAAAACTAAAAGCATTATTCAAACAGTATAAAATATAGGGGACAATCTTTGAGCCTATGCTTGAGGATCCATTCAAGGATGCAAGGGAGATCAAAAGATATGGAACAGTCTGAGTGGTCAGTTCTGCTGTTCAATAACCCAAGCATTGTGAGTGGCTAAGAATTGTACAGAAGAACCTTTACTTGTATCTCCTAAGAGATGCAGTCTCCCACTGATTGACCAAACAATATAAACAATATTAAGAACAAAACTAAAGATACAAGTAGAACAGATGCAAGGTCTAACAGATGACCCAGGAAAATGAATATTTTGTGCCAATGACTTCAAACCAAGTACTCTATTAAACTCCAGGGAACACCAACAAATATTAGCCAGCTTTGTTTTTGAGGCATTCAAAGCCAGGCAAAATTGATAATCGAAGCACTTTTTTTTTTCTTCTTTTTTGTTGTTGTTTTGTGCCAAATAGCTTTCAAAGGTGACGGCAATAAGGAATTGTTCTTGTTCTGTTCACACACACAACACACACACACACACACACACACACACACACACACACACACACATACATGCGTAGACTGAGACACACATTTGATGTCGGTCTCACACAGCCACTTGCACATATTTGCACGCACACAAGATGCTTTTTGTCCCTCCTTTCAGATATGCTTAACGGTTTTGGTTACTGTTCAGAGAGTTAGGATTCTGTGAATTGCAGATCTATTCATGTCTGCCTTTACTGATCTGTACAAGTCTTTTTTGTTGTTCTTGTTTACTGGTATTGTGCCTCAAACATATTTAACGACAGTATTCAGCTAACAACAATGATAAAGGCTTCTGTAAATAATGGTTAGTGGCAGAAATATACATGCGCATGTTCTTTTGCACAAATGCTATATCCATGCGCAGTCACACAAACACACGCACATGCATGCATGCACGCACACGCGCATGTGTGCGATGCACACACACATGCATACGCACACACATGAAAGATAAATACAGTGTGATCACATTCGGTATTGATTATTGCAGATCTTCACAAACTGAACTGCATGTCCATCATTTAAATTGCCTTAGAATTAATCATGTGGGTGTGATCTGCTTTTACATAAGCTTTAATGTCTGTTTACTGTTAACACAAAATTCACATCGGTACAATACCAGGTTTACTGTTTACACAACATTCATTTTAATACGGCAGCAGGTTTACTGCAATTTTTATGCAGTTGCTTTACTCTCTTTTTTTTTTTTCCAGCTGATTTCCTTTTTTTTTTCAACTAATTTTGGGGGGGGGCTGGAAATCTCAAGATCACACCCCCGCTTCCTGATGTTTTGCACAGATGATATGAAATCTGAAAAAAAATCTGAGTGAAAATGTATTTAAATGCAGCAAATCTGTTATTTTACTTTGTGAAACAGGTGCTCTGGAGCACAGCCTGTTGTTTTTGCCCTCTTTCCGTCATACTTTCTACTCCTTCCCATCACAGTAAAAAAAATTTCCTTTTTTTTTTTATCTTCAGGAAGTTAGCATGCCTTGTGCTGTGAATCGATATGGTAATAGTGATAAGGGTATGTGACTGTGATTTATTTTGTCTTCTGGTCATCTGTTGTCAGTAATTGATTTTTGAGAAGGAAGGAACTGACTGGTCACTATGGGGAGGGGGAGGGGGGGGGGGGTAGCTAAGAAGAGCCTCCTCTCCATATGCTGTTAATTCTTTTGCACTAGATGCCATGTAACAAATTATTTTCCATGGCACAGGACAGTTTTTTGGGTTTTTTTAATTTTATATCATGGCTCTTAATACAAGCATAAAAGCCAATTGTTGTACATCAACAAAAAGGGTAAGACATGAACAGTTCACACAGTATACTTTTGAATTTCTTTTAGGTAATACCAAAATGCTTTTGTGATGTAAAAAAAAAAATGAAATTTTGACTGCCTGACATGAAAATGTCTAACATTCCTTGTTCTATCTATATTATTAATGAAAATAGCATTCTCCATTAGCTGTCACCAAAAACTTATTAGGAAACATGATTCCATGCATCAGTTAGGAGAAGGAAAAACATGCGGTGACATTTGGGGGGGGGGGGGGGGGGGGTGTTCCCCCTGTCAACTACACACATAGTATGGCTGACAAGAATGAATAGCTGCCTCACCATCACCCACACGTGACACATCATAAAAAAAGTTAAACTGTTTTGTATGGTTGGTTGGTTTGTTGTTTTTGTTTTATTTGTAATTTTTAGATCACATTTTATGTGTGCCTCTGTTTCTGTTTGCAGTTGTAATGCTTTGAGGGCATGATTGAGAAGAATCATACTCTGACCTTGAAAGAATATCTTTCAAACACACACATATAAGGATATAATTACACACACACTCTCTCTCTCTCTCTCTCTCACGCATGTGCGTGCACACACACACACACACACACACACTGAAGGAATAATGTGCATTACACATAAAAACACTCACATACACACATATACATGCACACAAACACAAATGCACACGTGCTTACACCCACGTAAATTTGTTTGTGTTTTTAAAAAAAAGAATGAAGACTTATTATTACCACCTTTAAAATACAATTTTGTTTTGTTTTCCAGTACTGTTTGTGGCTGTCACATTAGTACTGTTCGGAACATTGTACCTAACACAGTTGTCCAAAAACTTCATGATTCTGGATGACTACAGGATTGGCTGGCACTCAGAGGGGTACACCAATGTGGATTTCTCCTTCTACTTGGTCACTGGGGCAGGCGGGGCATTTCTCCTGAATCTGTGTCTGCTGTGTCTGTCGGGACAATCCATGAAGTGCAGCTACCCAGGCTCTGGAGAGAAGGAGGTTGATAATGGTATGATTTTGTACTAAGAAGAGTGGTGGTTTCAGCAGCCACTAAGCAATGATCAGAGTATACTGGTGACTGACAGAGTTTATTTAACATACCTCTGGCCCAGTTTGCTGTGTTGTTCATAGTGACAGGGACAAGTCAGGATAAAAAGTACTTTATGTGACAACTCATGGACGTCCTTATACTGAGAATGTTAAAAAAAAAATGAGTGTGTAAAAGGAGGGAGGTTTGATTGGGGGGGTGGGGGAGAGGGTTGACTTGGATTTCATTCCACCTGTATGGTTCTATTTTTGTTAGGGTTTCAAGTACCTTTATTAGCATTAAAGAGAGGTTTTGTATACCTTTATTCCAGTTCAAGGGAGGCCACAAACAACTCAAAATGCATTGTTTGTGGCATATGATGTTGTAATGATACTAATGGCATAGTTAATAGCATAGTTACTGAAAGATGGACACTGATGAAAAAAAAATGTTTTGCCTGTGATCTGTATGGTGAAAAATACTGGTTGCAGATATGTCAGGATACAGATTTTGTAGATGTGACAGGTGCACTTTCAAAGAAAATCCATTTTGTCAGATATTTATACTTGGCCTATGAGAATATGAGCTTGCTTGTTTGTTTTTGAACGATTGGTCACAGTCATGATTGAAGTTTGTAAATCATGCCACAATTACAATGATTCCTAAGGCAGAGTGAGATGGGGAAGTTTCATTTCAAACACCCACATATTTATTTTAGATATGTATATATTATATACATGCACTCAGGTCAGACAGGGATTCCTCTGAAGGTCATGTTAGTTACGGAGCTGCAGCTCTGTTGTATTCTTTTTTAATTTCATGATATTGCATTTCACACATACATATCCATTGTATTTCATCTGCCTTTCATTTTGTGTGTGTGTGTGTACTACAATGGAACCTGAAAAAATGTTTCAGTACAGTAGAACCCATCATATACTGGTATATAGAATGAATGTAAGACATCCATGTGATATGTAGAGGCTGGTCATTGTTGTATTCAGGTAGGTAATTTACTCCAGTCCACAAACATCTTAGGTACATGTGTGTTTTGAGTAGAGCATGATTTTAGCAGATGCTCAAGGGTCTGTAAGGACACCCACCTCTCTCTCTCTCTCTCTCTCACTCACTCGGTCTGTTGCTTTTCTTGTTCCAACTTGATCAGTCCTGAATTCATTGGCCACACAACTCCTCTGTTCACATGTTTCTAATTCTAAGCATGGGTTTTTACATGGCCGACTGTTTTTTACCTTCCATTCAGACAGATACTTTCCATTTTAGGGAGCATCGCATTCTGGATATGTTTTTGGTGCCTGATTTTGTGACTTCCGACATTGAATATAGGATCATGTTTGGTCATCAGCATATGATTCATGTGATTAGTGATGTTGAATACAGGATCTTTACTGTGGCTATTTGACTTTCAAGATTCGTATTCACCTGAAGAGGGCTAAGGTACTTGCACACCTGTCGGCATCTGTTGTTGTTAAGTATAGAAGATTGCAAAAAGAATTCTGAATGTATATCCCTAATTCAGCAGGCACTTTCTGGATTTCCACCATGAATTGCATTAATGCTTGGAGTAAAGTCAGATACACTGACCACCGACGCTTGTTAGTCCAGAATCAGTGCATGCATGGTTTCAATGCATATGATCGTTTTCCATTTCCATATGTTGTTTTTTCCCTGGTTCTAGTGAGACTTGAAAGGGACTTAGTGAGACTTAAAGGATTGTAATCCGACTCTGGTCATGATCATGTGCAACTTTTGTTGCCATTTTTCCTGATTTTAGTCTTCACTCTATTTTGATGCATTACATGCAATGTCAAATACCACCTCAACTGCATTGTGAAAGAAAAAAGGTTTCGATGTTTTGTGGGGTTAAGCTATTGTGGGATTTCATATTTGATATTTTCATCTTTTAATGATTGTTTAAGCATCACTTGTTTTTATCTGTCACGTCCAGTGTACGATGTAGTAATGATTGCATTATGTGTATGTTCACAAATAGTAGAAAGCAGTATTGTTAGTGTTGCTGTTTGTGCTATTTTTGTTCCCTCTTTGTTCATTTTGTCTTAAGAAGATGATGTATGAGAGACTGAAAATGAAGAAGAAAATATTCAAAGAAGAGAGTGAGATCAGGATATTTGACAGTACCTTTTTTTTCCACTTTGATTTATGAAAGAAATCTTTCATGTTGGGTAGAGAATATGGCACATTTTCAGATAAGAAAATGAAAAAGATAAATTACAGTAAGAAAAAAAAATGGGAAGGGAAGAAAGAGAGAATAATTCCATCATTTATTAAAAAAGCATATTGAATTTAACCCCAAAACTGCGAGTAGACCTCATGCAACATGACAAAGGATCATCAGAAAATGCACATTTCTGTTAGAATTAGGCATGCATGTAATATCTGTACAATATTGACATACACAAGTTTTAAAAGCATATGTAATTATTGGACACAAAAGATGTGTTGCATGAAAATGACCAAGAGGAAAAAATAATGAATAAAAGGAAACTTTGTTTTCTCTTCAACAAAAGAAATGTGTCTGTATTTGAAATGCATGACCAAGAGGAAAATATGACAAATAAAAGGAAACTTTTCTCTTCAGCAAAAGAAATGTGTCAGTAGTTGAAATGCGTAACGGTGTTTCATTTAGGTTTGCCTAGTGCAACAAGTGAAAAAAAAAAATGAAGAAACAGAACAAGACGAAAAGGAAAACAAACAAACAAAAGCCAGCTTGATGTTTTACTCCACAAAATAATCCTGAAAGGATCTTGGAGGATAGTCCCAGGACTTGATCTGTTAAAAAGTGTGCAAGTCAAATATTCATGCTTTTGTTGCAGCATTTTGCTCATCGTATTGTTGCTCTATGGTAGAGCTAACTAGTGTCCTAAATTTTGTCATAACTTCATAACACTGCTGGAAATGATCTCCATGGTGAACTCTTATGGTTTCAATCGGAGGAAGAGCAAATTAGTAGCAGTAGTGTCATTATTACTGCTGTCTAAAACCATAAAGCGAGTCTGATTAAACAATAGCCATCATTCATTATCATACACATTTGTGCAAGACTGAAATTTGTCATGTATGATAACCTAAATTGATAATGACTGCAGTTGTTCAATGTTGTATTTCATCTGTTTTATTCTTTTGGAAAACTAGTTGGTTACATTATGCTTGAGAAGGCTTTGTTTTCTTTTCAGATTTGTCATTGTTGTTCTTATGTTCTTGTTTATGCAGTTCCATTAGTATGTTGTACCAGTATGCGATTTTTGTGCAATTCACAAAGTTGTATCTGGTATCAAATCTTTTTTATGAACTATATACATTGCCACTTTACATATTTTTATATTTGATGCTTTTTTATGCATCTTCTCCCATCTCCCCCTCCCACCCTTCCCCTCCTGAACTTGATACTCCGCATATCTTGCCAATAATTGTCACATTTGTTGGTTAATATACCTTTGTGTAATATGCAATTTGTCTTTCAACTGAGTTGAGAACAGATATTTATCAACATTGTCACTTCCGGATTGTTTCTTTGAGGAGTGGAAGAGGGGACCTGGGCTAGCCGTTTTGAAATCTTTTTATACCCAGCACCAAGCAGTTTGTGTGTGTGTGTGTGTGTGCGTGCGCGCGCGCATGCATAGTTGTGTGTGTGTGCGTGTTTTAAAATCTTTGCCCCCTCACCAACCAATCAGTGTGTGTTTATGCACATGCATAGCTCTGTGTGTGTGTGGAAATTCAAACATTTGGAATCTGTATAATTCTTGTTACAAGTCCATCCTGTTCATCCACCAGCTCGGTGTGTTTTCATTATTTTAGAGGAGAAATACATAATGCATCTTTTCGTTTTCTCCTGTCTCTTTCTATCTGCTCTTCAAAGTGTAAAGGCTGTCAGAAGCTAGGATTCTTTCAGTGTGTGTTCTAGTCATCTTGTTTTCTCCCCATCTTCTTCACCCCTCCCCATCTTCCATGGTTATTAGAAGCTGGGCTATTTTCTTGTGCAGACAAGTCAGGTTTTTCCTTCCCCAAGCTTCCATCCCCTTCCCTCAACTCCACCATCTCTTTTTCCTCTTCTTTTCTTTTTCTCCTGCCCAATGTAAACCCTCTCCTACTTTCTAATGACTGTCAGTTTAGACTAGCCATTGTGTTACTTTTTGTTTCCTATTTAGAAATAGAAATAAAAAACATAGAAAAGAAAAACAAACAGATATTAACCCTTTCATCGCCAGACATTCTATTTTGCATAAATCCCCATCGCCAGCCATTTTTCCAAAAAAGTTCTTATTTTATACCAGCATATGTGAAACGCGGATATCTCTGGAACTAAACAACCAATTCTCATGCTATTTTTTGTAAAATGGAGGAGATACACTGTACTTTTATTATGTCATAACATGTTAGTAATGGTAAGTCAACAACAATTTCAAATTTTTAATGATTTCAAGTGCAAAAAAAATGCTAAATAAAAAAAAGAATGTTTTGTTTCTTCTAAACGTAAAAAATGAAGAAAGAATGCCAACAAACTCTCAACAAGGGAGGAAAAATACTCCACTCACAACTGAAGACCAGAAAGTATGGTATTTCCAACAGAAAAATGGAAGAAACGGCCACAAATAGAACTACTCCAATAGCAGGGAACATACACATACACACACACACATTCTTATGCCTAACTGGTACACATGTAAGAAAGAAAAAGGGAACACACACACACACACACACGTCCCTTTCACTCTCAACAGTAATATTTTTTTATTTAAAAACAAAGTCATTCATGTGCCTGTTGGTCTCTGAACCCTTGAGAGCCATTCAGCTGATCATAAAACCCACTCATACACGTCTCTGCTGCTGGCCTCTCATGTGTCAGTCAGCCACGCCCCCTTCAACCTTGACCAGCAAGAGTCGGCCCACAGCGTGTGTGTGAAGTTCATTGCCTAAAATCTTAGTAAGCTCCCTCACATAGTTAGTGAGCAGTCAGTCAGTGCTGACTGGCTCAACACCAGAACACTGGGGCACACGCGGTAGTAAGTGGGCATCTGGTCTTATCTCTTGTCAACTGTCTCTCCCAACCATTTGGCCACAGTCCAACGCCTCACGTTGCAATAATTCGGTCAAGCCCTCACTATCGTTGTTTCCTCGTGACTATCTGGGTCTTCTTCATCTGTTATGGAACAACTGACCATCTATTCAATATTCCCAGCACTTGATCTGTGGTAAATGTACGGCAAGGTCGAGTACAAAAAGTGCTTGGTGGTGACGTCATAGTGAATGGAAAAACAATCGCAATAAAGTTGATAAAACACTGAACTGAATAGTGTTCTGACAAAGCAAATGGCTGTGAGCATGGGCCAGACCATCCCCTAACTATGACGTTTATTGCTGGCTTTTTATCTCATGAACTTGGATCATGAGAGTATCGGGAGTTAGGTAATCTTACTTGGTCGCCTTTTGGCGACGTCGGTGGTCGGCCATGTTGTCGCCAAATGGCGACGTCAGCGGTGTAAGGGTTAAGATGGCCACAACAGCATCCAGATTACAGCAGCAGAGACACCTGCCAGTTGTCCAATGAAGACCACATCATGATGGTGCACTAGAAAACAAGGCAGTGCAAGTTCAAGCATCTCGTGTTTATGAAGTTCTTCCTTGGAGGCACTTGACAATTACCCCTTGGAACAGCCACAATGATGGTAAAATGCGTCTCGCAGATCTGTCTATGCTTTCAGTGTGAAAGAATGCAACGTGGTCCGTAGACAAATCACTCTGGAGAGATCTTCAGACCACTGGAGTTTTTTGGTGGACAACAAACATCATTTAAGCCACCATTGTCTCTGTGTGTTGGACAAAGAAATGCATTTTCTGCTGTCCTCCACTTCCCTTCAACACCCCTGTCTTTCCTCCCTCACCTCCTATTCTCTGATGCCCGCCATCCATCCCCACACCCCACACTCCTATCTTTCCCACCCACACCATCCTTACCCCTCCACCATCCACTTTTACCCCATCCCTTTTTTTTTTTTTTTTTTTTTTTTTTTTTTTTAGCTGTCAGAAGTTGGGCTGCTTCAGAGTGAAGACTGGTTGGTTTGTTTTTCCCCAGCCATAAGTAAAGCAGTGTCAGCTAGGACCGTTATAGTCCATTAATGATAGGGTTGAATAATGGCTGTTTATGACTTGGTTTACCCGTTTCTAGTCCGATTGTTTTGCACTTGAATCATTACCATTTAAATCATTTATGAATGTCTTTATCATTGTTTCTTGATTCCATGATCTTTGAAACTATATAGAATAATTGTTTTTAAACAGTCATCAGTATTATTTCTTTTAGCTTTGTTTTGTTTTTGTGATGGCTATGAATGTATCCTTTTCACATGTTAACACAAACTTGTTGATGTATTTAACATATCAGTGACTTCTGGACATTGCATACATACCAATGATTCCTATTTTCTTGATATATCGATTCATTCTGTTCATCCAGTGCATAGTATGTGTATAACCCCAATTGTGCTTTTATTGGCTTATTTATTAATTTGTAGAATTAATCTATTTGCATAAGTCTACTGTTAACATGTTGTGATTTCCTTAAGATTTTCAAAGTTATGAAGCATTTTGTGATTATCATACACTATTTCTGTTTCGAAATTTAGATTCCACCATGTTGACTAATTTGTCTTTTATTTTAAGATTTTCATACACCCAGTATGATCCACAGCAGATCATGATGTCATTTAGTTTGTTATGTACACTTGAGTCAAGCAAAAATAAAATTCTGTCCCTTTCCTCAATTCAGTTCAAGACCCTTTGATGTAAACAAAAAGAACAATTATTATGTGTTCCCTAGGGAACAGTCAGCCATTCAGGCTGATAAAGACCATACGGGACACAGAAATATATTTTGAGAAAAACAGAACTGCGATTTATATATTCCTAAGTGTACAGTTTAACGTTCAGCAGACAAAGTTCATGTGATGCATAGAAATATCACTATTGATGGAAACAAGATAAACAGGAACTTATGTTTGCCAGGAAATAGACATTCAGCCTGACATTGTCCCCTTAGGGAAACAAACATTTGTTTATCAAATACAAAAATATCACTATTGTGTTTGTTTTATTATAGGATCTGTGCACCTCATTTTTTGATCAATTGTCAGTTTCTTGTATTCTTGCAGTCAAATATACTTTCTTGCAACATACTTTAGATTGTATTTATTCATGGTTTTGAATGCTTAACATTATACCAGTATGATGTTAGCAAAACTTCTTATCATTGACCATCTGAAACAGCAGTCTCTCTCTCAGTTTCAAAGGGAATGATGTGAACACTAGTGATATCAGGCTTTCTCTATTCTTGTGAAACATGAACATTTGTCAACAGGATCCTATCCGTGTCAAGGTATGCAGTGGGGTTGTTCCTTCTTCTTCTTCTTCTTTTTAATGCATGTGTGATAGGTTAACCTGCTGAGCAGGATATTGTTTTAGGTCCCAGTTATGCATATACCAAAGATAACTTGAAAATTGTTCATCCTGGTGGGGATGCTGGGGGGGGGGGGGGGGGGTATAAGTTGTTTCCTTGTGTTTCTTATAACACATAATTGGGGGCACTTTTGCATTCATTTTACAATTTGATGTGCAAATTTTCACACATAGGATCCCTGGGACACATGAGGCTTTTGTTGTTGTGAGTATGATCATTTTTTTTCTGCAGCTTTGTTTGAAGTCGAAAGTTGCAAACTCTTCAAGAGATGCAGTGATTAAGTTTCATGGACAACTTCTGTCAAACACTTCAGAGTTTTTGCCCCTAAGTATCCATGTCTTCACCTTGGTACAGGAAAGAAGCAGTTGCAGTTTTTATCCAGTGGCTCTTGCTAACAACATGCTGGAGGAAAAGGTTGGCCTCAGATCTAGTTTGAGAGATCAACTTATTCCTTGTTGTCAGCGTTCCTGAGGAAAAGATTAAAACAAAAGGTGGTAGCATGGGTTCTGCTGCCATGTTTATCAATCTCATTTTCAATTTAATTGAAATAGTGGCAGTGTTCATATTACCACCAAGGCCCTTACTTTAAAAAAAAATCAGAAGTTCACAAATTGTTTATTTTGTCCATGAAGGAAAATTATTTTGTGGTGACACATTACAATATCACATCATAAAATACAGTGTAAAATACAATAGCATAAAATCAATTTGATAAGCTTCTATAAACAAATTTAAGAAAAATGCAGGACAGTATTCGTGCACACCACTGGTCGCAACAGAGTCGCACCCCCTCACGTCCCTATCTCTCTCTCTCTCCCTCAGAGTAGTGTTCTCCTTTGAGTCCTATCCTTACTTTCATCCTCCGTTTCCAAGGTCAACTTTGTCTTGATTATTGACTAGGGAATCTAGGAGCTGATCCAGCATGTCAGGAAAAAAAAAAGCACACGTGCATATTTTGCTGTGTTAATGACGTCAAGATTTGTAAGATGAGGAGGAAAAAAAAAGACGTCACAACACGCCAAAAGACGCCACGCCAGAATCTTGTATGAACGTATAATCCCATTGTATCTTTCAAATTAATTGGCCATCATGATGTGCGTTGTGAATGTTGATGACATGAAGATTAACAAATGCATGCTAGTGCAGCTGATTCTTTAAATATTTTTAAGTTTGCTGCCTTGAACAAGAAGTAGAGTGCCAATGACAGTGAATAGTACAGTTAAAAAGTAGCTGATCCAAGTATGATACAAGGCCAGTGTAAGAAAGTTGTAAACGTTGGAAAGATTTGATGAAGTCCAAGACTAGCAGCAAGATTTTTATTTTTATTTTTTTTTAATTTTTTTTTGCTGTCCCAACCTCTGCGCCACCTCAGAGGCAGTGCACACACGCCGCTCATTCCGACACCCCATCCACAGCCACAGCCCGGTCAGCCCCGCCGCAGCCCCAGCACCGACAATCCACAGGGAGCAGTCAGTGTCAAGTTGTCAAGAGGCAACCCACCAGAGGAGACACTGCACTGCTGCCGAGTCACTTCGGTGGTGTTCAGTGGCGCCTGTTCTGATCTAACATACGCAGGACACCACCTACTAAGCCCCCTACTGACGACAATAATTGCTTAGTCGCGGAGCCGGCGTGAGTGAGCTCTCCCTCCGGAGGGCGCCACCACGTCCGTCCAACGACAGCCCCCCATGGACTCGCCGATACCGGTGACCCCGACAGAACCAAACCAAGGCCACAGACGTGGAGAGGTCATCGAAACTGAGGTCACCATGAGAGCAGGGCATGAAGGGCCACAGAATTTGAGACATTTTTTTTTAATGCTGATCGATGAGAATGAGGATGATTAAGATGATGCTACGGATTTCCATTTCGGTCTGAGACTACATGACAGGGCTGTACTCTACACTTCCTTTCATAATATATCCCGGCGTCAACCAGGCCCGAGAGATACAGGCACCTGCAGTGTTGGTCAGGAAATTTGAGCAACACTCTCAGAAACGCATCCATTAAGTGGATGAAACTCGACTGTGTGGTCCCAGTCTTCCCAACTGAGTCTGCAGCAAACTCAACTCTGGGTAGGAGCCGGTCGGGGCAGAAAAACCCACATGACTCTGATGGGATTCGAACCCACGACCTCCCAGCCAGGAGTCCGCGACGCTAACCACTTCGCCACGGCGGCTGGTAGCAGTAAGATTTTAGGAGAAAGTCACATTTTTAGTGCTCCCCCATCCCTTCCCCTTTTCCTGTATTTTGTTCTTTCTGTGGAGAAGAGTCTCTGTTCATCAATTTGAGAATTTACACTACTGGAGAAAGAAATGTGGACAAGAGGGGGGTTCTAACATGGGATTTTATCCTATTTGTATGTTTCTGTTGCTTTTTTTTTTTTTTTTTGGAGCAGCTCAGTTTATGTTTAGTTTGATACCTGTCTGGGTGTGCTGTATTCCATGGTGTTGTGTAGCAGAATGGACAAGTATGTTGGTGTAACATTATTGTTGATCAAGAATTTCTCCAAATTTTTATTTTGATAATATGGACCCTCAGATTTCACCAAATGACCTTCAGATTTTTCAACAGATGGTCTCAAGGACCTCTGGTTTTAAATGTGTACCAAACACTGCCTTCCACCAGAAATTCTGTGCTAATGACCAATCCTCTTCTGACACTCTGTGATTTGGTCCATTTCTACTTTTTTTTCTCTTTTTGTTTTATTGTCATCTGCTGTCTTTCTGCCTTTGTGGTCCATTCACCTGCCTTTGGTTAGAAAATCTTGAGGTTTTAAGTTGTATCAGTCTCTACATTGAAATCTGGTGACAAGGTAGGGAAACAGTACACTTCATCCAGAGGGCTCACTAGTCGTCCATTGTTTCTGAGGAAGAAGGAATGAATTGTGTTCTTCAGAATTGATTTGTCATGAACTGTTTAGTTGACTTATCCAGTTTACATTCAGCTCAATTTCATAAGAATTAGTTGTAATCAGTTTGTGTTTAATCATTTATAATACTTTTGGGTGGGTTTTTTTTTTTTTTTTGAGTATCAGTTTCTTTTTAACAAAATGTTAAAATGCAATGTTGAAATATACACATTATTCATCAAATGACTGCTTTACTAATTGATTGAACTGGTTGGTTATCAGTTATTGTCCATATGTGCTATTATATGGCAGATACAAGCAGGCAGATGCATACACCCACAAAATGTCCATCCCACGTAATGTATACACGTACAATATTTCCCACCCTAATCATGCACACATATGTGCGCATGTGTATACACATGTGTGTGCACACCACACACACACACACACACACACACACACAGCCACCTCACTCATGCATGGGCGTACACATATGCATGCACACATATACACACACACATTTTCAGTATCGGATATATTTCAAACAGGATTAATAGGGAATAATACTAATATATTCCATAGTTACACTAGATGTATTCCACAATTGTCTGTTCACTTTACAATTTTTGTTCCCTTCGCAAAAAAAATTATGGACAAATAAGCAAGTACTGCATGTCTCAACAAGTACAGTTTGACACTGCAATGAACAATAATGCTACTTGTAAATATCAATTTTTGTGGTATTTTCTCCACCATGAATGGAAGACATTTTCCATGTTATGAAGTATATCCATAGTTTTTATTCAACAGACAAATGAATGGCTGATCCCATGCTACATGGAAAGTGATAGTATCTTGGATCTGTTCCTGTGGCTATCCATTTACCAGTTCAGGGTATCTAGGATTATTTCACAGCCATTAGCACACTTAATTGCTTGTATTATTTACAGAATTCAAATATTGACAATGGTCGCATGCCTATTATTAAAACAATTCAAATGCATAATGAGTAGACAATTTATTTAAAATACTTAACACGCCAATTAAATTTTTTAAAAGCTTGACAGAAACCATAGCTTGCAAGGTAATATTTATCATGGCGCTTATCAGATAGAATAAAGTTTTACCACTCAGTAGTGTTAAGTGTTCCAGTAACGGTAAATTACCATCAGCAAACTTGGCTATATGTTTCATATCTCTGTATTATATTAAATGCAATTCGTAAAACCTTAGTTTAAAAAAATTACATTAGATAAGTAGCGTGTGTGAGCATTTAGAAAATCGAATATCTTTTCCATGCCAGGAGGTAGACCGTGCCATGAACTTCTTCAGGTCGCTGGTATACTCTGAGTGTAACATTGGCACGTAGTTCTGAGGATCACATAAATGCTGCAGAGAAAGAGATTTTCTCTTGTTAATGTACATGCAAATATATACTTATCCACACCTTTCCATATGCCTCTCTTCCTTGTCCTTCCCCTATCTTCCTTTTCTATTGTTCTTGAGCAGTTGTATATTAAATGTAAACCACGACAAGTTATGAAGATGCAGAAAAAATGTCAGCATGTTACTGCTTATTGCTTCGAATGAACCACATACGCGCATGCACAACTACTTTGCAGAGCAATCTTACACACTAATTCTTTTTTAAATAAACTGTTATTAAAACAGCTAGGGAAGAGTGAAAAAGACTCACAGAATACTGAGCATAAAATTGTTTGTATCCTCCTTCCAGAAGATAGATCTCTGGGTGGCAGAGATAAGGGTAGCAGTCAGCATTGTGTTTTCGGTCTGTATTCCGAAGTAGTCGCATCCTGTGTGTAAAACAAATGACAAAATGCTCTGATAAACATCCTAAATCAAGACAGAGATGATGGCGTTTGGGCCTTGCATCCTGTGTGCAAGTCAAATGATGCACTGCACACATTCCAAGTCAAGAAAGATGTCTGAGCTGTGGTCTCACATCCTGTGTGTGACACAAAATGCACTGTACACATTCCAAATAACCTACCAAATTGAGTGTATCAGAGATGCATATTTGATTCAGTGTGTTTGCAAACCTACTAGGAAGAGGGATGGACAAAGGCCAACTTTAGACGATCTGATTTTAATAAACGATGAAGACTTAATATCAGACATTGAACATCTTAGCCCAATTGGAAAAAGTGACCATGATGTATTGATATTTCATATGTACATAAATTTAGAAATACCAAAGGAAGATAAGAATTATAGATACATGTATCACAGAGGAAATTATGATAGAATGAGAGAAGAGTTGAAAGAAATTGACTTGTCAAAATTGGATAATGTTGATACTGAAGAATGTTGGAAAATCATAAAGGATAAACTTCATGAGCTAATGGAAGAAAATATCCCGAAGAAAAAGAACATTAAGGCAGCAAAGAGTATAAAACCACAGTGGATGTCAAAACATGTTTTGAGAAAAATAAAAAAGAAATACCAATTGTATAAAAGATACTTAAATTCACAAGATGGTATTGATTATCAAAAGTACTTAAAAACTAGAAATGAATGTACAAGAGAAATATGAAAAGCTAAACAGAATTATGAAAGAAAAATAGCAAAAGAATGTAAGGAAAACCCAAAGAGCTTCTGGAGGCATGTAAGACAAAGTACCCAAGTACACTCTTCCATAGGACCACTATGTAAAGATGATGGTAACATTGCAGAAACAAATGAGGAGAAAGCTAATATGTTGAATGACTTTTTCACAAGTGTTTTTACAAAAGAGAACTTAACCAACTTACCAAATATAGAAGTGGGTTCTAGATCTAATGATATTACATTAACAGAAGTAATCATAACACCTGAAGCGATACAAGATAAGCTGAGTAAATTAAAAACTAATAAAGCATTTGGACCTGATGGATTGGCACCCTATGTTTTAAAAGAACTTAAGATGGAATTATCAAGACCACTTAGTATCTTATTCAACAAGTCAATTAACACAGGAACAGTTCCGAAAGATTGGCGCACAGCAAATGTGACAGCTTTATTTAAAAAAGGCAAAAAGAGTGATCCAGGTAATTATCGGCCTGTAAGCTTAACTTGCATCTTATGTTAAGTACTGGAGTCATTTATTAGAGATTCTGTTGTCAATCACATGAATGATAATTGATATGGCACTTTACTCTAAAAATCAACATGGTTTCAGACAGAATAGATCATGTGTAACCAATCTACTAGAAGTTATGGAAGATTTCACCTCAATGATTGATGATGGAAATAACTTTGATGTGATATACCGAGATTTTTAAAAAGCCTTTGATTTGGTACCTCATGAACGGCTCTTACTCAAAATGCAATCTTATGGTATTACGGGTAATGTTTTACAATGGGTTGAAGGATTCTTAAAAAATAGAGTACAAAAGGTGAGAGTGGGAGAGGCCTTCTCAAGAGAAACTCAGGTGCTGAGCGGAATTCCTCAGGGAAGTATACTGGGTCCAATATTGTTTACCACATTCATAAATGATTTACCCAATGAGATTGAATGCAATTGTAAAATATTTGCAGATGATACAAAAATCTATAATACTACTGATAATAAAGATGAATTACAGAGGGATTTGGATAGATTGGAGTAACACATGGAACCTCTACTTTAATGCAAGTAAATGTAAAGTAGTTCATTATGGAAATAAAAACCCTAATTACAATTGCAACATAAAGAATGATAGTGAATCTGTAACGTTAGAGAAAAGTGAGGAGGAGAAAGACCTCGGGGTGACTTTTGACTATAGACTGAAGTTCGACAGACATATTAGAAATGCCATCGCTAAAGCTAATAAGATGCTAGGTATTATCAAAAGATCCTTGACCTATAGAGACAAAGACACACTCACTCGACTGTACAAGACTCTGGTTCGACCCCACTTGGAATATGG
Organism: Conus canariensis; assembly: GCA_033310375.1. Classification (NCBI taxonomy): domain Eukaryota; kingdom Metazoa; phylum Mollusca; class Gastropoda; order Neogastropoda; family Conidae; genus Conus; species Conus canariensis. The sequence goes on along the minus strand of CM065716.1, from coordinate 72,770,788 downwards.
AAATACTATCTGGCACCCATTACTAAAACGACAATCGATCAGTATCTATAGAGAAAGTACAAAGGAGAGCAACAAGATTAATAAAAAGTATCAGCCACTTAAGCTACGAGGATCAGTTAAGAAAACTACAGTTGCCATCATTGAAATTTAGAAGACTACAGGGTGATCTAATTCAAACATATAAAATATTCAATGGTTTAGATGATATAGAAAAGGAAAATTTTTTCACAGTAGTGATTGATGAAAGAACAAGAAATTCCTATCAAAAGATATTTACAAAACAAGTTTCCAGCAATGTTAGAAAAAATTCTTTTTCAAATAGGATTGCTCCTAGTTGGAACAAATTAACAAAAGTAGTAAAAACTGCAAAAAACATTAATCTATTTAAAGACCTTCTGGAAAAAGAAAAAGGTATCATGGACAAAAAGTTCAAATATGATGAAAATTGGTAACACTTGACTGGGTCTTTTTCAGAACAACTATATAATTTGAAGGTTGGTGGTAAAGACCGAAACAAAAAGGGGGGTCAAAGAGAAAACAATACACAACGTTTCGACTCTTAGAGTCTTTTTCAAGTGACATGAAACTGAGGACACTGGAATTGTTTCAACAAATTTGAAGTGACAAGAACTCAACACACACACACACAAAAAGGGAAGAAAACACATACATACACACACACACACACATGCGCGCTCCCCGCCCTCCCGGCATCACCCACCACACCACACCTACCATTATAGAGAGGGAGGGAGGGGGGGGGGGGGGGGAAGAAGCACGTTTATAACTCGTAAAGATATGCATACCTTAGGGTGTCTAGGCATGTATATGATATATACATGCACAACCGCAAACAATTTTTTCGACCTCAAAAAACTTTTTGGAAAACAACAAGGGTAGGGTAGTGCTGAAGACCACAAACGAGCTATGTACCCTATCCCAGCTGCCGTGTATATGGATTGGTCAGTCAGAGAGCCTGTATATGCATTTACATATACTTGTGTATGCAACTGTATTAAGATGTGACAGTGTGTGTGTGTGTCCGTGTCTGTGTACAGGCGGGAACTGCCTTCTTCTTTGTTGAAATGCTCTTTCATTCCATCACCCGACCAAATTCCAGTATCTCTGGGCAAAAGACAGGACATTCCTGGAAGCAGTTCGTGGGATTTAAGAGAAAAAAAATAAAAGAAAGAAAGAAGGAAAAATGGGAAGGAACAGAAGTTCTACTAACTACATATGTGTCAGTGTAACTTTATGCCACACTTGCTTGGAAAACAAGAACTGAACCTCTTACATGGCTGGTCCTCGTTGTGACGAAAATTCACAATGGAAGATGAGCACGTTTCTCTTGTGGCTGTCCTTATCCTTCCAGCTCATGATCTCGCCGATGTTCTCCGCTCGGAACATGTTCAGTGCTCCCTGGGATCAGCAAAGCACTGCCAAGGTTAGAAAAAATGGCAGCAATGGTATTTAGTTTGAAGGATCGCCTGCACGCACACGCACACACACACACACACACACACACACAAGCATGCATGCATATGCGCAGACGGAGCAAGGGTGAGTGGAGGGGAACAGTCAAGGAATTCTGAAACCCATTCGCCCCTGTCACAGTTCTTAAAAAGAAATCTGAAAGCACCTTAGGGAGCTACTACCTGGTAAACAATATTGTTTTAAAAAAATATCGCCAGCAAATACCGTAGACGACAATCTGCACGTTGATGAGTGAACAGAACAGAACAGAACAGAACAGAATTTTATTCAGTAAGGCCAAAGCCCCATTTGAAGGGGTGTGAACATTGATAGTAGACATAATAAGACAAATTCGAATTATACTATCAATCCATCATCTGCTTGAAGCTAATTCAAAAAACAAAACAAAACAAAGACGAAAATGAAAACAACATTACACCAGTTCGTACATGGTATCATACACTAAATTGACGCCAATTGACTAGTAAAATTGGTAATTCAGGACATTGCTATTTCTCTTTTCTTAAAGGCTTTATATAGATATATAGCAAAATTACTGATGACCTGTGCGCTTTGTGATGCTAAAAGTAACGTTAATCTGAAGTTACTGGGATTGTTATAATATTTTGGATGGATTAAACTGTGTCTTAAATCATCAAAAGCAGGACAACAAAAAACAAAGTGAATTTCATCATCAGCGGAGGATGTGCACAATGGGCATACTGTCCTAAATTCACCGTTCCTTTTGTATCTTGAACTATGTACTGATAAATTAGACATTCCAAATCTAAATCTTGTCAGAGTGTATCGAATAAATCTATCCATACCCAATAGTAAGTATGGCTCCAGATCATGCGATGTCTTGAATTTCCTGTATTCTATAAATCTGTTGCTATCATTCATATGATGATTCCAGTTCTGCCACCTGCAGTCGATTAGTCTTTGCTTAAACATCTTTATAAAGGAATTTATGCACCCCACGCCTTGGTATTCCCATACATAGGAGAAGCCATAACTATTCAAAATATCACGAACTTTTGAGGCCCAATTTACTTTTCCTCTATTGGCCAAATTTAACATTTTATACGCTTTAGATGGTAATCTATGTTCCTCCATTCGAGTCAGTTTCAACCAGTATCTAATGCAAGAAACACTAGAATTAATCGTTAATGGGAATCGATTCAATTCAACGTACACAAGGTCGTTTGGTGTTTTAATACAAAGCCCTAGATACTTCTTTAATACAAATAAATGGACACTTTCAATGACAGATGAAGCATCTTCTAGACCCCAAATCTCAGCACCATATAGGAGTATGGGTTGAATCTGAGAATCAAACAGCTTCAAATACAATTTCAAAGAGTTGTTATTTAGCTGATACAACTTGCAAATAATGCTGATGGCAGCTCGTTTCCCTTTACTTGCTAAATCTTGGCATGCATGCTTAAAACTCAGTCGTGTGGAAAACAGGATGCCTAGATACCGATAAGAATTTACTACGTTCATCTTTATGTTATTATAAAACCATTTCTCAGTACTTGCTAAATACCCACCTTTCCTAAAGATTACTATGCTAGATTTGTCCAAGTTTACTTTAAGCTGTAACTGGCACGCAGCTCTATGAAGAGTATTCAATTGGGTTTGTAAGCCAACCACAGTTTCTGACAATAAAATCATGTCATCAGCAAACAAAAGAATAAACAGTTCAATGAAATCAATATTAAGGCTAACACCATGTCTACCATTATTAATAATAGCGAGAGCAAGTTCGTTTATAAACAAGGAAAACAAAAGAGGACTACAAACATCACCTTGTTTCACACCATTAGTGCAATATATGTAACCTGTATACTGTGTACCACAGCGAACTCGAGCTTTAACAATTTCGTACATACTTCTTATACATCTGTAGATTTTACCCTTAATTCCATTTTTAATCAAAATAGGCCACAATAAATTTCTTGAAATAGTATCAAAAGCTTTCTCAAAATCAATGAATGCAACGTATAATTTTCTATTAGACGAAAACTGTTTTTGCACTATTGCCAACAATGTAAACATGTGATCGATAGTAGAATAATTTTGTTTAAACCCTGCTTGCAATTCACCTGTAATATTGTTTTGATCGACCCATTCAGTCAATCTTGAATTAATTATAGAGCTATACATTTTACTACTTATATCTGACAGAGAAATTCCTCTATAATTATTTGGATCATTTATATTGCCTTTCTTAAACAAAGGAATAATTATGGATTCTTTCCATAAATCAGGATATTGACCTGTGTCAAATAATGCATTGAAATATTTAACTAAGAAATCAATGACGTCATTTCTTGCATTTTTAAATATCTCTCCAATAATGCCATCTGGTCCTGCTGCTTTCTTGTTTTTCAGTTTTTTAATTGAGAGTAATACTTCTTCCCTTGTTATGGGCCGGTTCATAAAGTCAACATTATCCTCATCATTCTCATGTCTATCAGTTCCAACCCCTTGACTGTCATCAGTTTCATTAGTACTATCAGATAAATCATCTGAAACATCAGTAGCATCTGTAAAAATAGGTCTATTACTATCAACGTCATGTTTTTCTAAAACTCCTTTAAAATGTTGAAACCATTCTTGAACAGAGATTTTGTTGGATTGAAACTTGTTCTTACTGGAAACTCTGCTCATATTATGCCAAAATTCTTTCTGGTCATTAATGCACATGATCAGTTGCTCAAGTACAGTTTTGTTGTATTCCTTTTTCTTTCTTTGCAACAATTTCTTGTATTCTCTTCCAGCTTTGCAAAAAGCTGCATTGTTCTCTTTCTCGATTGAATTCTCAGTTAGAGACAATTCCATTTCTGTTTTAGAAGATTCTGTTTCTGTTTTAGAAGATTTTCTACAATTTCTCAAAAGTTTTCTGACATTACGCTTACAAGTTTTACATTCTTCATCATACCATTTCTCTGATCTTTTCTGATTTGTATAAATTTTCTTTTCCATAAAAGTTGCTTGTTCTCGTATACATTCATTAAATAAAGTTAGTGCCTGATTTATGTCAGTAGCCATCAAACTGCTGGCTTGGTTAAGTTTGTCTTTTGTCTTTCCGGAACGCATGCGATCATGGAACTGCTCTGCTAAATCATCATTCCAAACTATCTTATTAATAAAGGATGGCATATTACTGCATTCATCCTCACAGTTTATTATATCATTATTTGCATCAAAATAAAATTCCAGTGGTTGATGATCAGAATCAATCATATCTGAGACTTGAAGACGGCAAGAATTCCTTATAGTGTCAAAAAGATCTTCAGAAACTATAAAATAATCATTCACACTACTTCCTGTTTCCGACATGTATGTGTAGTGACCAGTATAATCACCATTACATACTCCATTCATAATAAACAACCTAAAAGCGATACATAAATTCAAAATCATTCTTCCATACACATTCAGCACTAAATCTTTTGAATATCTTATTAAATCTGTTTCATTATTCTCATCATTGATACCGAATCTACTAAACGCATCACTACTGAAAGGGAAAATGTCCGCTGTTCTTCCATTCAGGTCTCCACACAAAATGATACCAACTTTATCATGTAATAATATGTTGTCCATCAAGACCTCTTCAAGAGGACTGATTCCATCTTCGATGTCAGCTGTTGCATAATATGGAGAATTCATGGGAGGTACATAGGCACATACATAAACAATGTCATTTTCAAAACCAAATAGTTTCTTGTTGATTAAGAAACACAAAATATTATCTTGTTCACATTTCAGTTCAGACACCAAAGACATTAACTCTGTTTTAATCAAACAGACCACTCCACCTGATCTCCTCCCCTGCCTTGTCAACTTAATTGCAGATTTACAAAAAACAGAATGATGGGGGAACAGATGGAAATCTACTTTCTCCATAAAAGTTTCAACAAGACACACAAAGTCAAAGGCATAAATATAAGATAGGAACTGTTGGTCATTGAGTTTGCACGAAAGGCCGCCCACATTCCAATGAAGAAAAGAAAACGAGCGTACTTTTCCAATCTGACTTTCATTCAAATTTTGTTCAGTTTCAAACACACTGTCATTTATTCTTTCATTCTGACTTTCCTGCATCAATGTCCTTCTATGTATTATCTTCTCCCTATAATGACGATGCCTATCACTTCCACGTGTTTCGTCACGGGTGAAAGCACACACCTTTCCATTCCGTGAAGATCTAGCATGAATTTCACATCTCCCTGACATACATCGACACTGCCTGAGCCCCTCACGCGGTGAACATGAGATACGGTCAGGAGCACGTGCGCTTCCGTATTCCATTTCCATACCCGGTGTCAGATCAGAATTGACTACACTTGGATTCTCGATCAGGGAATTTATGTTTTCAGTATTGTTTAACATTAACTGTGTTGCCAGAGGCCGGCCCACCTCTCATCTGACTTGCTTTAACTGACCATTCCCATCCAGCACAAATTTCTCGCCCTTGATGAGGAGATGGTCATAGATCATAGTGGCCCTTTTATTACTATCTTTGGCAGCCTTTAAGTGTGGCCCTAGACTCTTCCGGATGTCCCGGACTCTCTGAGTAAAGTCTTCACCTATGAATATTGAACAGTTCTTTAACTTCTTTTTGGCTCTTATTATTTCTTCCTTATCTCTGTAGAAAGTACATCTGCCAATGATAGGCGAGTCAGGCTTGTTACCGAGGCGATGTATCCTGTCAAATTGAACTGATTTTGATAGTTCTAACTTATCAGTTAACATGTCATGAACAATGTTCTCACAGTCTTGTCTGGTTTCTCCTTCTCTTCTGGGCAGTCCGTAAAAAATCAAATTATTCCTTCTCGATCGTCCCTCAAGATCATCTACTTTCTCTTCTAAATGCACAATTCTGTCTTTCATCGCACTGTTTTCTGCTTTAAGTTTGCCGTTTTGCACATGGAGATCATTGATCGTCTCTTTCATATCACTCATGTCCCTTTTCAGTTCATCAACTGAGTCCTTGACATCTTTCACGTCGTCAGACATGTTGTCAAATTTGGTGTTTAAGGTCGACAACATTGTCAAAATGTCCTTTAATACGGGGTGGTCGGCCCTAGTCTCACCCGCAATTCTTGTAGCGTGGTCAGGATCAGAAGCCGCAGAACGGTCAGTACTTGCTGGGCGTACAGCACCATCCGAGGTCAGGCGGGACTGCTTCGTGGAGCTGCTGGACTTGGGTCCGGGATTTGACTCGACATCGCCGCATCGAAGTAAGAGGTCGCTGAAGAAGAAGCAGGTGAGGACCAAGCCTACCATGACACCGGTGACACGGGTGTGTACATTTAACACACGGACCCTCATGGCTAACTTGAATCTGGCTCTCTTTGCCATAAAGTAGATGAACACCGGGATAAATCGGCCACATCGAATTCTAAAATCTTGAGCTGCTGATGGCATGATGTCACTGCCACTGATTGTCAAGGTCTTCGCTGATCCAAAGGAGAGTAATCAACGAAAAACGTTAATTAATTACGGAGCTCAAAAAACGTGTCTTCCTCTGTTGAATGACGACAGCTCACCCCCACGTTGATGAGTGAGAACAGTTGAGTGTTTCACAGGGGATTGGTAACGAGAACTCTGGCTTGCTTGGTGTTAGCGTTTCATAGCACTCACTAGCAGAGAGCAGCTAGGAATAGGCGAGAATTCTGTAGACTGTCTCGGGGCTGTCTCACATGTATGCGAGACAAAATGGCCGACAGTTGTAACGTCCTGTGACTGGTGCACGAAAAGTAGTAACGTTCTCTTCATGGTATAGAAATCGTTCCGGACACTAACCCTTCAGCAACAACACTTGTAGTCACACTGTTAATCTGAGCTAGTCTGTCGACCGTTTTTAACTCACTCGCCTTTTACATCCCTCATTACTAGAATGCGCAAGAAACCTCGGAAGTTCTCTCACCTGTGAAACTCGCCTCTGCTCCACCCCATTTCCCATATCCTCCACGCCCTTCCCCCTCGCAACTCTGTGAGCGGTGAACTTTATTCGCCAAACGTGGTTAAGTTACCCACTTTTACCTCCCCCCCCCCCCCCCCCCCCCCCCCCCCCCCCCCCTTTAACAACTTTTCAGGGACATCTGAAAAGAAATCCGACCCCCATCCCTTCCTGGATCAATGATCTGCCGCTGCATACACACACACACACACCGCGCGCGCGCGCATTTTAGAGATGAAAAAAAATAATGGAAAAATGTTTATAATGGACTGAAACCCGACACAAATAATTTCCAAATATAAGAAACAACATGCAAAAGTACGTTTTCATTAAAACTTCAAAAGAAATCGTATTTCTCACACCCACAGATATACCCGCATGCATGTTGATTCGTGCCCTTTGCACTCTGAAGACACAGACAAATAAGTAAACAGTCGAAAGACACTACCTATCAATGACACTAACACAAACAATATCCTGACGTGTTCAAGTAGTTAACAATGCCACTCGGAAAACTGCGCACGGTGATTTGTCCGTACACATCACAAGGGTCAAGACTGATGGGAGAGTGAAAAGACAGGAAGACAAGAACAGAGGGGGGTGGCGTGGGACGACAAGCGGAAAGGAGGAGACAGTGTGACTTACAATGATGTGACCTCCAGCATACTCGTAGGGATATCGGCAGTCAATGATCTCATAGTGATCCAGCACGTGGTCATATTGTCCCTGCAACACGTCTGCTAGCTATGTATTCACATAGCCCAGACCACAGTCTTTGTTAGCCACAATCAACATTTGGGGTATGTGTAAAGCACGCAGAACCATATACACAAGTACGCTAGCACGATCACCATTTGGGAAGTCAATCGATGATAACTAAGACCAAGATTTCGGTGATGTCGAATATATGATCGCAGCACTTGCGCCAACACGACCGCATCCAGCGCAGGACATGGAATTGCTAGAGCCAGGTCCAGACTTCTTCGTCTCCTTACAGGGATTGTACTCAATGTCCAGATGCTTTAGACGCTGCTCCTCAAAACCAAGCATATCCTTGTTGATAGCTGAGCTCCAGGCCTGCAGTTGGCAGCCAGGATTCCCTAGCCAGAAACTGGAATATTGCCTTCAGGTTGTCACTGAAGCGCCATTCTGGACTGCCATCTTTCATTTTATCTTATGCTACCTCATAATAAGACCGTATTTGGCAGGGTTTTCTTTTTCTTTTCATCCTGAAAACATCTGTGACTGAAAGCAGATGAGTATGCATGAAGAATGTCTCGATGCAAGAGAATTTAGCGCGCCAAAGAATTTCTGTGTTTGGAGATTCTGTTTCCCACACGATGCTATTGATTTTGAAGAGGCAACACAAACGAAGCTGATCACGTGCTTTCATTCGTCCATTATATAAGATGTTACATCTCACAGTCGTACAGCAAAGAGGTCAGGACAACTGCTTTGCAGACTACAAAACTTGGCCGTGGTGTACACAGTCCACATTTGTTCCATACACGCATATATATTTTGCCAAAGGATTCATCAGGGTTTTTTTTTTTCTTCAAATCTGTCAGATACATTTCTGTCCATAGTGCAAGTGGACGTCAGATACCTCCTAGGGTATTTCAAAGGGTCGACATTTAGCAGTTTCTTGTCCCCAGTCATGACGTTATGCGGAGTAGGCAAAATGAGTCTCCCTGAGGTCAGCAGTCAAATGTACCGCCGTAGCTCATGTGCTGCCAGGATAATTCGACAGTTACGTCTGTGGGAATTCTTATTGCCCATTACAGTTCTCTCTCTCTCTCTGGAAGAGTAAAGAAATGTGTGAGAGATAAAATGCATAGGTGTGACAGCGTATCTGCGTGAGGAATGCAACCATATGCCTGTATGAATAATCAAACCACTAAACGAACCTGAAACATGCGCATCTTGAAATATTTTAATCACAGTAATTCCGAATATCGAAAAGTCATTTCCTGAGGAACAAGCCGCTCATAATGTAGATAATGGTGTGCCCACTATCTGGCGTCGTTAGCAACACAAAAAAGGGTGGAAACACACCGTGTTCTACTCACGCGCATTTTGTTTACTTGCCTTTCAAGCACCATTGATAACTTTCTTGAACTGACAGACACATTGATACACACGGACACATTTGTTAGAGAGCGCGCTCTCACGCATGCACAGATACACACACACAGACACACGCGAATTCACATAAACGCTCGCACCCTCACAAACGCACACGCTCTCTCTCTCTCTCTCGCTCGCTCTCTCTCTCTCTCGCTCGCTCGCTCTCTCTCGCTCGCTCTCTCTCTCTCTGTCTCACACACACACACACACACACACACACACACACACACACACACACACACACATCCAAGGCAAACAACTCACCGTGTGGCACGTTATAAACATCAGTTCTTCCTTTTTTGCCCGAAAACATGGAAGGGCATAAGGCTGGAGACAGAATTCCAAAGAGAAAATCACCAGTAATGTGTCATCGTATTTCTTAAGTTTATTACATAATGTATTGTATGAGCGTGTATGTGAATATTTGACAAAAGATAAGACTGTGCAAGCATATGCGATTGTGTGCGCGCGCTCAGTTTTGCATGTGTGCGGGGGCAGAGCAGGTCCTATGGCATGCACGCGACATAATCGAATAGGCAATATTAAATGGAAGAGAGAGAGAGAGAGTGTGTGTGTGTGTGTGTGTGTGGGGGGGGGGGGGGGGGGGGGGGGCGTGGTACAGTACACGTGAACGCCACCCACCTTGAAAAAGACACATGAACACGATTCCACGGGTTAAGATTGAAAAAAAAAAAAAGTGAAAGCTCCCGTAGCTTATTGGCCGCAGGGCACGCCATGATGGATGGAATTCGGTGCTCACGTGTCTCTCCCGCCGCTTTTAACCTTCTCTGAACTGAATCAGACATTCACCGACTGCGGGGTAGACAACGACATTGAACTGTGACCGGAATGCACAGATTTTCGACATTATTTTCAAGGAAAGCAAAAACGCCCTCGATTTACATTTGAAACTTCCAAATGCACCCCCCCTCCACAAAGGAACTGATCCGCCCTCGTAGTGCGGGCGTGCGCGCGTACGTGCGCGAGCTCGCGCTCGCATCAATGTGTGTGTGCGCGCGCGCGCGCTGTGTGTGTGTATGTGTCTGTGTGTAGGCTTACTTATTTCTCCTTTATTAGATTATACTTCTTTATTAGATTATACACGTCCATTGATCCAGAACTGTGATCTATCGCTTGATCAAACTGCCAAGGTTCCTCGTCATCCGCATCCACCTTGGCTTACTGAAAGAGCTGAGATAATCTACACATAAATAGAGATTTAAATAAGACTGATAACCCTCTCATTCTGGCTTCTAGGGTTGTAGAGCTTATCAATACAAAATTTTGCTTTCATAGTCGCGTTTACACTAATGGCTCAGTCACGGACTCCTCTGAAGTTGGGGCCGCTTTTGTTGTCCCCGGTTTGGATATAAGAGAATGATTTCATCTAACAAAGGGGTGTTCTATTTTCACAGCTGAGTTATATGCTGTCATGATGGCTTTAAATTTCTCTTAAAGAGATGAGTATTCTACCCACTAAATTACTTATTCTTTCAGATTAAAAATCAGCTCTGATGGCTTTACACCATCAATCATCATCAGATAGACTTCATATCTTACAAGAAATTCTTTTCTGAATTCATCAGCTTATTACACGAGGTTCAGAATGTATCGTTATTGTGGGTTCCTGGCCATTCCAGTCTGTATGGTAATGAGATGGCTGATGTAGTGCCAAAGAGGCAGCTTCTGGGGAATCAGATTTCAGTGTTTCTGATATACCACTTTCTGTCTCTGAAGCTAGTAGTATTTTATCTAACGCAATTTCGAATCGAAAAAAAAAAAAAAGACAGGAACAATATTTAAATGATGCTCGCCTAAAACACAGATGGGATGTGACTATTTCTGGGAAACGATGCATTAATCCCCCTGGACCAATCCCAGTATAAACTTAATTCACCGACTGCGGGTTAATGCATGGTTGGGATGATTTTTTTAATCCTTCCCCTGTCTGTGTCTGTGGTCTTCAACTTGATACAACTCATTTCTTATTTGAATGCACGAGCACTGGAATTTACTTTCAATCACTCCATGAAAAGATCATACATCAAAATATGCCGCTTACGCTTCCAAGTGTATTGCAGCCGACTAGAGAGACTGGTTGGGCAATGACTGTAGTAGATGCACATTTAATTAAAAATCATCCGACTGGAAGGGGGTATTTTTAAAATAAAATATTTGATAATCTTAAGGCATTTTGAACCATTCTTTGTCAGTTGTGTTTAAGTTTTTTTTTTTTGTTTTTTTTTTAAACTAAATAGTGTATTACGCTATTCATAGATGGATGTAAGAGAGGAGGGAGGACGGATGCGAATGTGTTAGTAAAATTGTGGGCTATAAGTATAACTATAATTCATTATGGCATTGCGTCAGATTTACAAGTATAGCAAGGCACTGTCTTTTAGAGCAGTCCGACTCTTACATGTAATACGTCAGTATAATCCATTGTGAAATTGTCTTTGACACGTACGTGTGTGTGTGTGTGGGGGGGGGGGGGGGGGGGGGGGGGGGGGGGGGGGGGGGGGGGGGGGGGGGGGGGGAGAGAGAGTGCGCATGTATGTGCATGTACTTTTGCGCCCACGTGTGTGTGTGTGTGTGTGTGTGTGTGTGTGTGTGTGTGTGCATGTGCGTGTGTGCGCGCGCGCGTGTTTGTGTGGGTGTGTCTGTTTCCTGAGTACTCGCCCAGATGAGAGAGAGAGAGAGAGAGAGAGAGAGAGAGAGAGAGAGAGAAGAAGAAGAAGAAGAAGAAGAAGAATTCCTTATTATTTTATTATGAATATAAGAATATAAGAAGGTGTAAGAACGGTCCTCGGGATGGGGTAAGTAGGAGTATTAGAGAGAGGAAGAGAGTGATATTCGTATGTTCATTGGCCTTTGGTGGTCGCCCTTCAATTCTATCAAAGTATTGTAAATTAATTTCTTTGCAATTTTCTCATCTCTGAAATAATAAACTGTCTTTTTTCCAACTTATTTATTCTTAATTTACTTTTCTGAAATTTATTTTGTTTAAAGTGTCAGTACAACCTATGGTTAATCTGACAATAAATGTTTTCAGTGTGTGTGTGTGTGTGTGTGTGTGTGTGTGTGTGTGTGTGTGTGCGTGCGTGCGTGCGTGCGTGATTTTGATTATGAGTCTGCATGCTTGCATTACGCGCCGATTAAACACTGTGTGTGTGTGTGTGTGTGTGTGTGTGTGTGTGTGTGAGAGAGAGAGAGAGAGAGAGAGAGAGAGAGAGAGACAGAGAGAGCGTGTCTGTGTGTGTGTAGATCAACCAGTTGTGTACGTGTACCACAGCCAGAGAGAGAGAGAGAGGGGGGGGGGAGAGAGAGAGGGAGAGAGAGAGAGTGTGTGTGGTGTGTGTGTGTGTGTGTGTGTGTGTGTGTGTGTGTGTGTGTGCGTGCGTTTCTGAGTATGAGTTTGCATGCTTGCATTATGCGCTGAATAATTATGTGATACGTGCTCTTGATGCTACTCTCCATTTTCCAGAAGAACCCTACCGCTGTTCCATCTGCAATGACGTCAGAATCGTGACGACAGAAGTTCTCCACGGCGTTTTTGATGCGTTGTTCCTGGTGCTGGTTTTCCAAAACAGACAAGGAACGGACACACCTGGGAAGAGTGTTGATGTCCATGTCACTCCCTCTGGCTGATGCCCTCTGCCGCTCTTTTCGGTGTCCGCTCAGCTTACTGCTGGTTGGAGTACCTTCTCGGAAAAAAGACAAACTTTCTGAAACTGTTCTTTTAGCTTAAGCCTTAGCCAATCAGAGCGCGAGCACACACTGTACAGTTTCAGTTTCATCAAGGAGGCGTCACTGCGCGCGGACAAGTCCATATACGCTACACCACATCCGCAAAGTTTTGAGACCACACTACGCAGGATTTTAAGCTGATGGATAAATGAATTAACAACTAAGATGAGAGAATTGAACAAGAGCAAGAGGGTCTCGTTGCTGCGACTAAGCAGATGTCTGACCTACGCATTAGCCCAATGCGCTGGTCAGACCTTGAGTGCCTACCTAACATTGGTTGTCACACTATACACACACACACACACACACACCACAACAGTGAAAAGAGGATGAACACAGGCAGTGTGGCCTAATATGGAGAAGCGTGCGTCGACTTCTTCTTCTTCTTTATTAGCTGTCCACCTTCAACCAGTTGAAGATTCTGACACTAAAAAAAATTCTGTAGTTTCCTTTTCAGTCATGGTGGACAGTTTTTTTCTCCATTTTTCCTTCTTGGTTTTCTTTCATTCCGTGTCATCTTCGGGTATAGTCAGTAGGGGTAAGGTGGCCACATGGGGCAAAGCGCCTGAACAGTTTTTCTGCGAGATCGCGTTACCGGTCGGATTACTGGCCCAGCCTTGGTGGCGCTTTGGTTTTACAGCCGTCTGCCGAAGTTTGGGGTGAGAATCTGCAGAGGTAAGAATTTAATGGTTGACTGAATTTTGAAACACGCAATTTTCTAAAACTGTCAGCGTCTGCAAATTAATGTAACTGTTGAACAGGAACGTGTCTGACGACTGGATAAATAGATGACGAAACGACTTGTTTCTGTTTATGATCCGTCTCGAACGTCACTGTAGCAATTTAGATTAAATTTTAAAAAAAAAAACAACTTTAGAACGCTGTAAGTATGCTGGAATGATTTAAAACGCCCACACGTGACCTGGGCGAAGAGCCAAAGGTGGGCGCTTTATCCCACATCCAGGTGGGCGCTTTACCCCAGAGAGAGAGAGAGAGAGAGAGTTTGTGTAAATGTGTGTGCTCGTATGTGCTTGTCTGTATTTAACTCTGAGAGAGAGAGAGAGATTGTGAGTGTTCGTATGTGCGTGTGTGTTTAACTCTGACAAAGAGAGAGAGAGGAGAGAGAGAGAGAGAGAGAGGAGAGAGAGAGAGAGACGTCTTTTCATGAAGACGGTAAGAGAGAAGGGGAGTGTGTGTACATGTGAAACAAATGAACAGCGGGTGAGTCTGTGTAAATGTATGTTTGTATGTGCATGTGTGTGTTGTTGACTCTTGAGAGAGAGAGGAGGGGTGGGGTGGGGGCGGCATAAGCGTGGGGAGGAGAATGTGAATGTAAGAAAGAGTGAAAGACATCCAGATAGAGAACGGGCGCGCACGCACGCACTGCACTTCTCTCTCTCTCTCTCTCTCTCTCTCTCTCTCTCTCTCTCTCTCTCTCTCTCTCATAGCTATTACATGCATTTCGATCATTTTCCGACGGCTGCTTTGAGTTATTAAAGTTTGAATTCTAGGGATCCGGACCATCAAGAGACTCCTCAGGTCAACAGGCAATCTAGACATGTGTACGAGTCAAGGGTCAACAAGACCCGCGGGAAAGGATACGACAGGCTCACAGGTTGAAAAGAAATAGGAAAAACTACAATTAAAGTGAAAACAACTGAAGGAATGTACCAACCTGATACATAGAAAGCGACAAGGTTATAGTAATTTATCCATGGGGCTGCTAAATCCAACGAATATAAACAACACAAGTCCAGCACCACACGAACACGACCACAGAAGAACACACACTGAGTGTCAAAGGTTAGCATGACAGCTATTGTTATATTTATATAGACCCAAGATTCGGGGTTTACTTATGCAGTGTAGAGGGCGACATGCGAATTTTGCGCATGCATAAACGAAGTAAACAAAAGACGCGTAAAATAGTACGGCTATCCGGCCGGGTCCGGATGGGCGGCTGTGGGGCGGGTCGTTCGCCGTGTCATGCGGTTACTTGGGTAGCGGACGGGTGGCCCCGCGGTTGTTTGTCCGGGCCTGGTCGGATGACAACTGCCTATTAATAAAATAAGTTAGGCTATATGACAGCAACTGAAACAGACTAAGTAGAGAAAATAGTAGACTATTGGTCCAGACTTAGTCTTACACAGCGATATAATAGATACAAGCAGAATAGTTTCAACGAGGAACCTATGCGAATAGATGGGTTGGTGTATGTGGAAGTAATGTTTATGTTTGAAAATGATTTATGAATTACTACGATTGATACATTTTGTTAGTACGGGTTTGAACGCTAATACCTCATTATAGATGGTTCTAAGAGTTGTTGCCCAGCTAAAGTTTTCAATTATTGTATGTTAACATTTTGGGTCAAAGGATAAGATTGCTTGTGGTGGAATACATGTTGAATTGTTAAAATATTTAGAGCGATACTTCATAGACTGGTTGCATTATAAATATTTATGACTACTATCAATTGTTGCATGGAGAATTATACGACGCAGGTACAGAAAGGTCTTCACTGTATATGTAAACGATAATACGATGAGGGAAATGAAATAGAAAACATGTGTATTGTATGCTAGTATCAACAGCATACATGAGTTTTAAAATAATAATATATACACTTACATTACGTTCAAAGGGAAGAACGTACCAAGAAGCATTAATGTATAATTAAGATAGAATTCTGCATGTACATACTGTCATGGAAGAATGTTTTGTTGCAGACATGGTAAATTTTGTTCAAATTATATAAAACTGAATTATTTCTTGTTGCGTACTCATGTGGATAGGCTGATGGCCTCACATTAAAGTCACGAGTCTCTCTCTCTCTCTCTCTCACACACACACACACACACCACACACACACACACACACACACACACACACACACACACATACGCGCGCGCGCGCAAAGAGAGAGAGACTCTCATAATATCTTAGATTTAAATACAGTCGAAGCTGCTTATAACGAAGTCGGATGTAACGAACACCGGATATAACGGAGCAAAAAAGTTGGTCCCGGCAAAAGCCCTTCTTTACATGACTAAAAGTACGTCGGATGTAACGAAGTCGGATGTAGCGAATTGCCGTTTATAACGAAATGGTTTTGGGGTCCCCAGCGGACGATCATTCCGGTTATAACGAAGCAGCCGCCTATTGCGAATCAAATGTTCGGTCCCGTGAAGAGTTCAAGCCGGATATAACGAAGTGGCCACTTTTGTGTTTAGAAATCATTTCTCGGAAATGGTTGGTTAGTTCGCTGCTATGCATGTTGCTTCAAACGATTGCTTGCTATTCCAGGGAGGTGAAGGAGTATCCGCATAGCACATGAAACGCAGAGCTTTCAATGCGTTGCTCTAAATAGGACTCGCACGTTTATACATGTGTTTAACCTAACCTTATTTCATTTTCTTACACGGCTTCACATAGGTAGATTGAAAGTACACAGTATTTTTTACTGTATGTTTGTTGTATGGTAAATGTCACCTGTGTAATTCGTAAGCAATAAAATCGTATTCTAATTTTCTGTAATGCGAGTGCCTGTGATTGTTGAAACAGAGCAGTCGACTCACGTGGGGTCAAGTTAAGCGACTGCAGACGGAAGAGAGATGCTAGAGGGACGAGGGTAGGGTGAAGGGGAAGGAGGATGTCAGGCTTTGATTTAATAGGCCATTTCATCATGGCGTCTGCACTCGCAAAGGTCAGTTGCTAAAGCAAAAAATTTTAATTATTATAAGAAGTTGAAAGAAATCCAGCTAAACAGAAGAAGTAAATAGCGGAAGAATATAAAATTCCGCTGTCGACACTGGCAACCATTCTGGCTTCCAAAGAGAAGTGTGAAAGTCAGTACTTTGTGAAAGTCAGTATTTTGGAGGTGAGGACACCGCAGCATACCAGAACTCATTTTTAGATGCACTTGCAGAGACATTTCGGAGAGAATAAAACGAAAAGTTTGACAAAACTTCTGCACGTACGTGTACTTGGGTGCCTTTGTGTAATCATTTGGACTGCTATGTTATGAGGATGAAAAACAAAATAATTATCTTTTCAAGATCTTTCTCTTCACTGTTCATGGTTTAGTTTTTTCTTTCTTTCTTTCTTTTTTTTTCAAGCTGTAGCAGCAATCAACCTTATCTGTTCTGTCAAAGAGTGTGACGTTTGAGCGATTTTTTTCCGTCCAGTGTAGAACAATCATCCTTTTCTGTTGTTTCACAAAATGGGAGAATCTAAGGAATTTCTTCTTTTTTTTTTTTTTCCTCCAGCTGTGGCAACAATCATCATCCTTTTCTGTTGTTTCATAGAACAAGAGAATTTCAGGTTGTTGTTTTTTTCGTCCAGTGTGGCAGCAATCATCCTTTTCTGTTGTTTCACAGAGTGTTAACATCACATATCAGACATTATAACTGCCATTCCATTAACTGTATATGAGAGACCTAATGTGCATTGCCAATTATAAAGAACTCTTGGTTGTATACATTCAGACATATTAACACATCTATGACTTTTGCTGCAGTGATGGAGAAAAGTAAAAAAAAAAAAATCATTTTCTTTTCAAGAGCTTATCAAGACACTAATTATTTTTGGTTATTGTGATTTCTTGTCAAGCTGTGACAAGCACACAAAAATTGCTCTCCAGTACAGCAGAGTCCGTGTATTTTAAAATCAAGTGGATATTTCCATACCAGAGCATACTCATATGACCTAACAGTAAAACAATAAAACCAACAGTGCAGAAATCCCCCTACCCCATCCCACCTTCAAATCATGGCGCTGTGTAATGTCCTCTGAAGTCTTTAGTATAATACAGTGAATTGTGTTCGCATGTTTAACTTACTATCGGTTTCTAAGCCTTCAAATCGCAATATAGGCCTATGTGATCTCTGTAGACTAATTTACAGCCATATTTTAAAAATAATTTTCTTGAATAATTTTTATCAAAGTACATAACAGCCCAGGAAGCAAGCTTGATTACTGCCCTGTATGCGCGCGCGCGCGCGCGCGTGTGTGTGTGTGTGCATGCGTGCGTGTGAGTGGAAGAGAGAGAGAGAGAGGGAGACGTCACGCCAGATAAAACGAAGCAACAAGAGAGAAATTCGTTATAACCTGCGCGTCGGTTATAACAAAAACCGGATATAACGAAGCAATTTTGAATGTCCCTGGCGATTCGTTATAAGCGGCTTCGACTCTATTCACATGTAGGCCTAGGCTCTTTATGAAGGGATACATGAATTAAATATACTGACAACAATGAATGGATCAGAATATGCAATATTGTTCCTTACATGGGGAAAGAGAGAGAGAGAGAGAGAGAGAGAGAGAGAGAGAGAGAGAGAGAGAGAGAGAGAGAGAGAGAGATTTGCTTTTGGTAAACATTTAAAAGCTTTGCGATAAATGAAATCTTTACGTCTTGTAATATGTTCATCTCTTTTCCTGTTTGTAACAGCAATGGTTCGTAATACGTGAGGAAAACGAACTGGGGAGAATACGGAGGAGAGAAGCTACACGCTGCAATTCAGGCTGTTTTGAAAGGCAATACGACCCCAGCTGGAGCAGCCAAAGACTTCTCTGTTCCCAGAAGGACGCTAAGGAGATATCTGGCTAAACAGGTATCCCAACCAGGATTTTTGAATCTCTACAAGTCGACATTTCCCCAGCATGCTGAAAGGAAATCGTTAACCACATCTATTCCATGGAAAAGAGACTCTATAGACTTGCTAAAACTGATGTACATCGTCTCGCTTTTGATGGTGCCGAGATGATGGCGTGCAGCATCACTTAAATAGAAAAACCGGGCTTGCAGGAAGCGGCTGGCGAACAGGTTTCATGAAGCGCCACCCAGACCTCAGCTTGAGACAGCCACAAGGAACGAGCCTGTGTCGTGCTGTGGGTTTCAACCGTCCACAGGTGGATAACTTCTTTCAGAGCTGCAAAGGAAGGAAAATGTCTGTCCCTAATGATCTGGAACATGGACGAAGCAGGTTTGACCACCGTGCAGAAACTTGGGGAGATCCTGTGATCAAAAAGATTTCGCCAGGTCGGCAAGGTTATCAGCTCTGAAAAGGGACAACTCGTCGCCCATATTTGTGCCATGAATACTGCAGGGAGATTTTTACCACCGGCCTACATTTTCCCTCGCAACAGGATAAATGAGAGTCTCATGAAGGGAGTACCACCCCAAGCTTGTGGGTTCACAAGTACCAAAGAATCGACTGACTCTGATCTGTTCCTTCAGTCGCTGGAATACTTTGCCCGCTTCACCAATGCAAGTAAATATGCAACTCACCTCATTCTACTTGATGGCCACCACAGCCATAAAACTCTGCGAGCTGTGGAGTTCTGTCGAGATCATGGCATTCACCTCATCACCTTTCCTCCCCACAGCACTCATAAGCTCCAGCGCTTAGATCGAGCCTACTTCAAGTCACTGAAGAGTGTATACAACGCGACTGCTGACAGCTGGATGCTTGCAAATCCAGGCAAACGGATTTCAGTTTATGAAATCCCGTCTCTCTCCGGCCAAGTCTTCTTGAAACTGACCACACCAGAGAAAGCGGTCCATGATTCCGAGTTTCTGGCCTGTGGCCCATCGACAACACTGTTTTCCCGAGTGATGATTTTGCAGGAGCCCTTGTGACAGAGCAAGAGCCGCTCTCCCTGTCGTCTGTGGGTGAGGGCCGTCCTCAAGAGGCACCACCAAAAGCTTTCGTCCACCTCACCACGTCTGCTGACCACTGCCCGCCACAAGGAACTCCAACACATCAAAAAGCTGATCAGCCCTCTGGAACTACTTCTGATGTCCTTCCTGGATGAACAAGAAAGTTCACAACACCAGTTCATTCTCCAGTCATCTTTATCAAGTGATCACCAAGAAGACCAGTGACGTCTGCCTTCAGGACAACATTCACTAGTACCCCAAGAAGACTACACGGAAGATTTTCCCATCTCAGGTTCGTCTGACGACGTCCAGCCATGTATATCTGAGGTAGGCCGAACTGTTCCAATGTTGAAGCCATCTGTTGTGTCTGTGACTACAGTCACTTCCACCCAACAGCGTGTAAAAATTGTTCAAGCGCGGAGTGATGGACGGTACTTCTTCCGAAGCTTAGCGATCAGCATGAATGAAAAGATGCAAGCCGCCACAAGAGATTAGTATGGAGTCTTGACTAATCCAGTGTTTGAAGTTTTGAGGTGAGCCAGACTGGCTCAGAGCTAAGACTGTGGGCTATATGTGTGAAAGCTTTTATCAGTATGATGCCCTTGACAACATCACCCTGAATGCTGATCTGCCTGAACGATTAAATATATTCATCAGCAAAGGATCGTGTGGCAGCCATGACATATCCAACAAACCTTCCAGGAGAACTTAAAATTGCTGCAACTGCCAATGCCCACGGTAGACAAATCCAAATGTTGACAAAGACATGAAGACAATTTCAAGGTATGGCGGAAACCAAACTGTCAGTGAACTGCCTCCTCTGGTTGTCCGATATGTTGGTGTTGGCGTGGACGTCGATTATTACGATTGTGTTCTGCCGACTCTGACTGCAATGCCTGATGATGAACACATCAGGAAGGTCATCGAGAGAGTTTCTTCTAAACCCGTCACTAAAGGACAACGAAAACGAAAATACAAATCGGCAATACTGATCACTTCATCCCCATTCCAAAAAAAGTCTATTGAAGAAAAAGGCAACGAATACCAGGTGCAAAACAGCCAGCAAAGGGTCAAAGCATGGCGGCAAAAAAAACCGACACACACGCACAAAAAAGAAAAAAACTATAAGAAGTCCTCCAAAAACCAGGACACCAGTGACGAAGAAGATTGGCCCTGTTTAATGTGTGGAGAACTATTTGCAAACAGCCGATCTCAGGAGATTTGCGTGGAGTGTCGATGTGCAAGAATGGGCTCATGATGCCTGCACTCCTGGACTGGCCACCTTCTGTGACTGACCACAGGTCATCCACCCGTGATAGCTACTTTGTGATTAGTCACCATCAGAGTATGTATGCTCATTTGCTGATAAATTAATTGTGATCCGTCACAATCATCTCCTTCTGCGTACGCAGGCTGATACTCCTGCGGACATTCCCTGTACAGACAGGCAGGTATCAATCCCATCTACTCAGCAAAGGGACTGGAGTTTTCTGTGTATGACCGTTTTTTATCCCGCCATTAAGGCAGCCATACTCATCTTCGGGGAAGATGCATGCTATGTGTAACGTGTCATCCATACCAACGGCCAAACTGGCCTTCTCTTCCGAAAGTTGGTGATGGGATTTTACGTGTGTGCAAGATGTTATGCATGCGTTCACACACGGAACCAATGTTAATTCCGAGGGAAAATTCCCTGTACCGAAACGGTCCAGCGGAGATTCGAACCCGCAACCCGTCGATTACGAGTCCGGCGCTCTACCAACTGAGCTATTCCAGCCCCATGTCAGACAAAATATGCTGATTCGTTACATTTGTTGGATCACAGCCCACGTCTCTTACAGAAATAATCAACCAGCGCGATATCTTCTAGTTCACTATTCATGCCTGTACGAGGGACACCCCCTCTCCCCTCCCAGCTCCCATTCTGTACTTGATCCACAATTGCCCCCGCACCCCTGTTGGTACATGATCTCTAGACGCCCCCCCCCCCCCCCCCTCTCTCCTTCCTCTTATACAACTGATATGGCTTTGCTGTTTGTTTACATTCAAATGTTTAATTTGGTATTTTGGCGAGGACTTTTTAAACCTTGCTTTAACCGTTGCTCGATTTAATTAAAAAACTTTTCAACTGATTCTGGTAACTTGTATAGCAGCCGTTTGCACGGACTTCATGCTTGGGGTAAAACGCCGTTTTGCCCCGACCGTCTGGGCCTTTTGCCTCATGGTATGGGGCAAAGAGGCCATTGATGAAATTATGTTTGAATCATCAGTGGACACGAATGTAGCCGAGTTTCTAGCTAAAAGAGGTTTCAATCGATGGACATGAAAATAGCAAAAAAATTGGACCTTTCTTATGTGTTGCTAGATTTAACTGAAGCGTGTAATCAAGAGTTCCTCTTGGTGTGTCCTCTTTGTCCCTACTAACTCTATAGTTTGCCGACTAGATATGCATGTAGACTAGGACTGAGAAAACTCTACAGTGGAAAGAAGCTATCTTAAAGGCAAATCCCTCATCACCGTGATCGTCCTCCTATCCCCACTCCCACCCCTCACCCCGACCCTCAAAACAGTGGTCAAGGTTTGCTTACGCCACCGTCTTTCAAGTTTTCTACTGGGCAGCACTGAGCACACATTTTACTGACAAGGAACTGAAGAAACCAAGTATTTCATTCTAAAATCGCTATTCATCAATAGTTGATGAGACGTGCCCGTCAAGATTAGTCTCCCGTCAAGGTTACTTATCTCCTTTCCATCGCAAAGCATTGATTTGTGAGATGTCAGATGACTAAAGAAGAGTTAATTCCCAAGGAGTAGTAACAGATTAGGGGGGGAAACTGTTATACATACCAGTCATAATTACCTTCAGTGGGACTTCTGCCATTCCGACGTCTGCTGAGTTTGAATTCTCTGGCCGAATTGTCTCCTTTATCTTGCCCTTGGAGAAAAGCGAGGTCATTGGCGGTAACTGGGGGATCGTCCTCAAACAATTCAGACTCTTGACGTGTCTGCTGGAATGCGAGCCTCACTGCAGTCGATGGCAAATAAGTGGCCCGTTTGATCTGGGTGTGGCTCGCTGAATGGTGTCCATTAACATGCTGTGCCAACATAATCTTGTTTGTTGAGAAGTGTGGAGTATTGGTTTCATAACTGAACTGAGCTTAATAAAATTACATCTAATAAATATAGAACGTGGGTGTACGTACGGTTTCATTATTTTATTGCTATAATGTGAACTACATCGCAATGCCATTGACCCGGCTTTGCCGGCATCACCAATATTTTCATCATCATTATCGTGCCATGACTGAACAGTCTTTGGAGTTCCATGTTGGAAGCTTGGGCCGCAGAGATCTAATACTTTTTTGTTTGTTTTAAAGAATTAAAGAATATACATAGGTAATTAATGAAAGGAGCAGGATGGGATGACTGATGTGCTCCCTGCCAGTGCCTCTGGTCATGCAGTCAGAGTTCTCTTGGAATCTGTAGAGGCTGATCAGGTCTAGCAAACTTAGAATCTTGATTAACACGGTTCTCCATGCCATGTTATGGAACATACACTGTTGGAAGTACTCGATGTCATGTTATATTGCACACACTGTTGAAATTATTTCATGTCATGTTATGGAGCACACACTGTTAGAAGTACTGAGTCAATGCCATGTTATGGAGCACACACTGTTAAAGTATTTCATGTCATGTTACGGAGCACACACTGATGGAAGTACTCAATATCATGATACGGGACACGCATTGTAGAAAGTACACCATGTCATGTTCTGGACCACACATTGTTGGAAGTACTCCATGTCATTTTATGGACCACACACTGTCGAAGTACTCTATGTCATGTTAAGGAGCATACAGTTTGAAGTACTCCATGTTATTTTAAGGAGCATACACTGTTGGAAGTACTCCATGTCATTTTATGGAGCACGCACTGTTGGAAGTACTCCATGTCATGTTATGGACCACACACTGTTGGAAGTTTATCATGTCATTTTATGGAGCATGCACTGTTGGAAGAACTCGATGTCATGCTATGGAGCACACATTGTTGGAAGTATTTGATGTCATGTTATGGAGCGCACATAATTGGACGTACTCCATGTCGTGTTATGGAACACACACCATTGGAAGTATTCAATGTCATGTTATGGAGCACACACTGTTGGAAGTACTCAATATCATTTAAGGAGCAAACCTGTTGGAAGTACTCAATGTTATGTTATGTAGCAGATACTGTTGGAAATACTACATGTCATATTATGGAGCACGCACTGTTGGAAATACTACATGTCAAGTTAAGGAACACACACTGTTGGAAGTTATCCATGTCATGTTATGGAGCATACACTGTTGTAAACACTACATGTCATGTCATGGGGCCCACACTGTTGGAAGCATTCCATGTCATGTCATAGAACATACACTGTTGGAAATACTATATGTCATGTTACGGAGCATACACTGTTGGAAATACTACATGTCATGTCACGGAACACACACCGTTGGAAGTTCTCCATGTCATGTTATGGAGCATACACTGTTGGAAATATTACATGTCATGTCATGGAATACACACTGTTGGAAGTTCTCCATGTCATGTTATGGAGCATACACTGTTGGAAATACTACATGTCATGTTATGGAGCATACACTGTTGGAAATATTACATGTCATGTCATGGAATACACACTGTTGGAAGTTCTCCATGTCATGTTATGGAGCACACATCGTTGGAAGTTTGGACACTGGTGTTTCTGAAGGAATGGTAAGTCTGGCGCCTGTATTCTTGTCAAACATTTATTGCCAGACCTTCTTTCTGGTCTACTCCCCACCTTCTCTAAAAGTTGAACCTTTCGCCGACATGAGTCCCACCGAGATGGCTGGAGTGTGCTCCCCAGGGGGGGGGGGGGGGGATCATAAAGATGACATTAGCAATTACAGGGGAGCAGTCTCCAAGACCCTATACCCTGTGTAAACCTTATCTCTTGGTTTCCGCCGTCGTTTTTACATGCGTGCACCAGGACAGACCATCATACTTGATCACACCTAGAAACGGGCAATAAACTTGTACGAAGCTTCAAACAATATAGTCTTTTTACTCCAGGGCAAAATTTGAGTCTGGTAGATGTATTCACATTTCATGAAGGAAAATTACATATCACTCTATGACCTTGACTGGTTTACCAGCTAACTAGTCCACAATAAATGTAATACAGGAGAGCACGGTTATTTCAAATGCAGCTTGCGAGTAACATCCACCACCACTCCTCCACCGTTATCCCCCAATTCCCCCCCCCCCCCCCCCCCCAACACACACACACAGAGCCTTTGCTTGAATTATGTAGCTACATAGAGAGAAAAAGGTGCACAGAGACAGAACTCAGAGATTACCTTTTTTTCAGAGGAGCGGTAAAAGTACACTTACTTTCACTTCATCCTGTTCTACTTCATAACCAGCACTATCCAGTCTCCCTATGTCTTCGTTTGTATCGACGGACGTCGACTGTAGTCCTGAACTGGATGCCTGTCAAAGTGGTGTATCAACATTATTCATTCTATCAGCCTGTTCCAGTCAAAACACTTACAAACACTGCTAACATTTGTACCTAACTCTGTATTCCGTCATAGTTATAAACCGACACTTACATTTGTGCACAACTTGTCTATACCCTAGGTGATATACCCACATGAACATTTATACACAATTCGTTTGCATCCGGTCAGAGTGGTATAAGACATAACCATTTGTGCACAACTTTTCTACGCCATACCAAAGCGGCATATCAACATAATTTTGCGTCCAGCTAATCTGTATTCCGTCAAAGTAATATATTAACATTAACATTTGTACACAACTTGTCTATCTCGTTTAAGTGAAATATAAACATGAATATTTCGGACACAATTTGTCTGTATCTCGTTTAAGTGAAATACAAACATGAATATCACGGACATCTAGACAATCAAAATGATATACTAATGTAAACATTTGCACACAACTGTCTGTAAGTCTTTAAACATGGCATACCAACATTAACATTTGCACATAGGTAGTCTGAAGGCTTTCAAACGTGGTGCACCACTAGTCTGCAGATCGATGTAAAATTAAACAGGATTGCAAAAACTTTTTTTTTAACAGAATCTGGCCTTCTCACATTCTCACAGAACAACTTGCATGTGAAAGTAGATACAGAAGCATTTCTACAAATATGGAACTGTGTCACATTTGGTATTGTTAAAATGTGTGCAGTGTATTACCACGGTCACACGAGCATCTCGCTGTAAAAATGAGTGCCAGCATTAACAGGACCGTAGAAGACATCCGAGCCATCTCAATGGTTATCAATACAAACATGCAACAACATCAATATTGCACATCTATCACAAGAAATTACCAAACCCACAAAAAGACCATCGTAATCAGGCCAAACAAATAGCAATTTCATTTCTTTTTTAAGATTTGGCTTGGGCTTGGAGAAGTGTTTTTGTGCATAAGTGTTGCAAATGTAACACTTCAATGAAGCTGAATAGGTCCCAAGTAAATGTCACTTAATCAAAGAAAAAGGACTATTAGCTGAAATATCAAGTTACTATAAAATCAAAATTTTCAGAAAGGAGAGAAAGGAAATGAGATTATGGGGACTGTCTCTAAGTGGACTTGGTGGCGTCTGTAGCGGGGAACGCTCACTCACGCTGGATCCGCCATTAATCACATACTGTCGTCAGTAGGGATATTATTGGTGTTCTGCGTATGTTGGATCGGAACAGGCGCCACTGAAGTCCACACCGATGTAGCTCGGCAGCAATAGTATCTCTGGTGGGTTGCCTCTCGACGACTTGACCTTTGTTGATAGTGGATTTTCGGTGCCGAAGCTGCGAAGGGACAAGCTAGGGTGTGGCTATGATCGATAGTCTGTAACGAGCGGCGTAACGGTAGCCTAATGCCATTAATGGGGGAAAGGAAGATGAGATACGAAAAATCATGCTTGCAAGTGATAATGATGAATATCGCGAAGATAGCACTCTCGTCATGAAATTTAGTTGTTCAAAAGTGATTTTTCATGATGTTTTAAAACGGGTCGCAACTGAAACTCGCTTTTGAATTACAATTTATTGTACACCGTTTCATTTCTGAGAGGAATGCACATGTTGTGGTGTTGAGTGCAACTTCTGGTTTCATTCTAATGGTTAGCTGTGATTAATTACAAAAAGGGGTGGGGAATAGGGGGAGGGTGGGGGTGGACAGGCAGGAACAGAGAGTGGTCTTTCTATTTATTTAGTAGCATAGATCAATTGGATCCTATATTAGCACTGTTCTAAGAGAGAGAGAGAGAGAGGGGGGGGGGGGAGGAGGGGAGGGAAGGAAGAACAACAGGACTGGATCAAATATAGTAGAGGATTTTGAAAACGCCAGATATATTTTTTCAAGCGTAAGAAATATATCTGGCGTTGTTTTCCTGGAAAGACAAATGGTAAAATGTATTACGTATTATCATGGCCTCATGAAAGGCTCATCTCATAGTTTACAGGACGGTCTGAAATCCAAACGGAGTGAGTGTGTAGGGGAAGGATAAGCTTCAATATTTCTGTATATAATTAACAAAATGAAACACGACCGGTACGCTGCACACGCACTACTATCTCTCAGTGATCAATATCAAAGATGAGAGATCTATCAAATCTTTTAATCAATCGGTCCATTTAACACTTACTGTCGTAAGTATTGGACCAAGAAAAGAGACAGACTGAACACAGATTTACCATGGTACAAATGAACTTTCGGACAATTGAATTAAACCACAATCTTATTTTTCTTTCCCAAGTGATAAACACCTTAATGCAGGATAACAAACATAGCAATTTGCCAATAAACAACGCGCCAAAACAAGGTATTTTGAAATTAATTTGACTAATCCATAACACGATCAAGAACAGACATTACAGTACGTTAGTCCGAGATGTACAAGAAACAAAAACAAAACTTTGATAAAAACGCAAAGTATACGCTACTTGTTTCCTTTTCACATGAAATTAATTCAATAAGAGAATTAGTCGTTCACTACTAGAACTTATTTTGGCCATAATTTATAATGAGTGTTATGCTTAGTTGCTTAGCATTTAGAAAAGTAACTGAGCTGGTTTCTTCTTTTTTTTTTTGTAATGAAAATCTGGTAAAACAACAGGAATAAACAAAAAAGCCTTTCGTTTCTTATTTGTAATGAAGATCTGGTAAAACAAAAGAAATGAACAAACAAGATGCAAAGCATGTAAACGTACTCCCAGTTTATCTTGAATACGCGTCAAATATTCCATAAGGAGGAAAAACCGTTTTGGCCCGTTATAACAGTTAGTAACGGCTATTCTGGTAAACATCGGCCATCATCTGTGACCCATAATGAATATACCTACAAATTTTCAGAAAGATCGGCCATGTACTTTCTGAGATTTTCCACAAAGAAGAAAAGTGTTATGGGCCGTTATAGCTGTTAGTAATGGCTATAACGGTAAAATAAAACATCGGGCATGATCCGTGACCCATAATGAACAAAAAAGAAAAACCGTTATGGGCCGTTATAGCCGCTAGTAACGGCTATAACGGTAAAATAAAACACCGGGCATGATCCGTGACCCATAATGTACAAGCCTACAAATTTTCAGCGAG
>CM065716.1:72357135-72737135 GCA_033310375.1 Conus canariensis | reverse complement strand
ACAAGCCCTGCAGACAAGAACAGCCTCTTCCAGCATAATTCAAAGGCAGTTCAGGGTGGCTACTAACATCAACATCAGCCAGCAGACCATATGGAACCGCCTACATGGGTTTAATCTCCGTTCTCGTCGCCCAGCAGTACGCCACGCTTAACTCCAGCCCATAGGGCAGCACACCGCGCCTTCTGCGCACGTCACGTGAGGTGGACACGTCAGCAATGGTCCCAGGTCCTGTTCAGTGATGAATCACGCTTCACCCTTCACCACAACGACGGCCGACTGAAGGTCTGGAGGCGCCCAGGGCAACACTTTACTGACGCCACTGTCCAAGAAAAGGTGGCCTTTGGTGGAGGTTCTGTAATGGTCTGGGGGGCCTTCAGCCTTCACCACAGAACACCCTTGTATCATGTACAGGGTAACCTGACTGGCATCCGATACCGGGATGAGATCCTTCGACCGCTGGCTGTGCCTACACTGCAGCAGATGGGACCGAGGGCTGTCTACCAGGATGACAATGCTCGCCCCCACAGGGCAAGGGTGGTCAACGACTTCCTGCAGCAGTCTGGAGTCAACAGAATGGAGTGGCCAGCATGCAGTCCCGATCTCAACCCGATTGAGAACCTCTGGGATGAGCTGGATCGCAAAGTGAGGAGCCACCCCCCTCCCAGGGATGCCCAACACCTCTACCAGATGCTGCAGGCTGAGTGGCAGGCGCTTCCACAGAGGATCTTCACCAACCTGGTCAACTCGATGAGGACTCGCTGCGTCGAGTGCCAGAACAGCCATGGTGGTTACACGCATTACTGAGCTTTTGGGAGCATCAGTATGCCCTGTCTTGTGATTTCAATGACTTTGGGAAATCAAATTTGGATACGTACCCACTTTAATCAAATGTACACACCGAACGACTGCTCGAGATTGAAGGCAATTGTGTATCGTTATCACTAAAGAATGAAATTAAATGTTGGCCAAACTTCAACGCATTGACTTTCTTATTTTGACAGTTATGAATGTTTGTGAAAGTGATCCTTAACTTTTTGTGTGTAGCTTATATATATAATATATATATATATATATATATATATATATATATATATATATTTAATACATGTTTTTTTTTATTTTTCCTCATTCTCTCTTCCATTCCACAGTTCCTTCTTTCTCTCTTCTCCATTCTTTCATCAACATGATCTTTCTCTTTGCTGTACATTTCCGGATGCAAATTACCACATATTAAGAAAATCAATATTAACATCATCTTTTTCCTTGAAGTTCCTGTGGGAAAGAAACTGACCATTATCATCAAAAAACAAAAAAACAAAAAAGTGCGATATAAGAGACACCTTTCTTTCCGAGCATTTTAGAAACAATGTATCTTTTCCCGACTTGAATACGTTTATTGTTGGATATTGGTTCTGCGAGTAGCTCAGCGGAATTTTTGGGTTGACATTTGTAATAAAAAAAAGTATACAAGCTTCAAGAACGTCTGCCCAGAACGAGTTATAGAAACTTGGCGACAATTTCTGGACCATATTTACCCATAAGAGGCCATTGAGGAAAATTACTGACTAAAATTTGTTTCTGTTTATGGCTTGATCGTTCAGTTCTACAGATCCAGGATAATTTTAGAGATGCGAAATCTGTTTTCAACTCAGGAAGACCAATACCTCCATTCCGTACACTTTTATGAGCTGTTTTTTTTTTTAACTTATTTTTGCTGGTTTTTTTATTCCATACAAATTTATAGCATATTTTCTGGCACGTTTGAAAGAAAACATCTGGCAGGTTTGGTAAAAGCAGCCATAAATGAATCAGTTTTGAAAGGATGATGGATGTCAATATAGCTATTCTACCTAAAAGTGTAATCTGGCGTTTTACCCATATTCTAAACAAATGATTTACGTCTGCTAGCTTTTCTGAACAGTTTATTTATACGCAATTTTTCAAGTCATTTGTGAATCAAATCCCAAGTATTCGAAAATTTTGTGGATTCCAAACAATGTTCAAATGCTCCATATAGCGATTATGACTATTTTTCAAGCTTCCTAACCAAACTGTGCTTGTTTTACTCAAATTCATATGAAGACCTGAGACACTGTCAAATCTAAAAAGAACGTCAATACAAGTTTCAAACGATTTTCTATCCCCTGCAAGTAGAAACTCTGTGTCATTGGCATACTGAGACAACTTACATTCAGTTTCATTTATTCTAATTCCCCGAATATCTTGGTTTTCCCTAATCATGTTGGCTAATATTTCAACACAAATCGCAAATAAATAAGGAGAAATTGGGTCTCCTTGTCAACAGCCTTTTTTTAGTATTGAACCAATCTGAAACCTGTCCGTTAACAATAACGTAAGACTTAATATTTTTATAGAAAATGTTTATCCATCTACAAATGTTTTTCTGGAAGCCAAACGCTTTATGGACTTTAGACATGAATTCCCAAGAAATCGAATCAAAGGCTTTTTCGAAGTCTATATTCAACAACAACCCGGGCAGATTATTCTCGTCTAAATACGAAATAGTGTCAGATATCAATCTTATATTGTCGCCGATGTATCTATTTCTAATAAATCCAGCTTGACCTTCGTTTATGATTTTCGGCAACACACTTTTTTATTCTATTTGCAATGCAAGAAGATCCTATCTTGTAGACTACATTCAACAGAGAAATAGGTCTCCAGTTTTTAATATACTGCCTAGGTTTATCACCCTTTGGAATACATGTAATGATTACCTCTCTTTGTACACATGACAGTTCTCCTTTTTTAAAACTTGCGCTTAGTGCTCTGACGACAAATGCACCTATCTGTTTCCAAAAGGCTTCAAGAAATTCAGCAGTAAAGCCATCAGAACCAGGGCTTTTATTATTTTTCATGGTCTTTAAGACATATGTAGCTTCTTCTAATGTAATAAGACCTTCTAATTCAGCTGCTTCTGTTTCATTTAAACTGAGGATATCCTCAACTAAGTCTTCTATGTCACAATTTCCCACAGCATTATCAGTGTATAATGATTTATAAAAATTGTGCACTTCTTTAAGTATGTCATTTTGGTTTGTTAAAACATTATTTCGTTTATCAATTAGTCTGGACATGTTTTTACTAATGTAGTGTCTTTTTTCAAGATTGCAAAAATAACTACTAACTTTTTTTTCCCCTCTGCTATCCGTTTAGCCCGTGATCTTAAAACTCCTTCTACTCGTTTTGTTCTGATTTCCTTTAGTTGCTCTTTCCTCTCATTAATGACTTCGATATGATTTTCACTTTTCCTCTTTTTTTTTTCTTTTCAAATGTACTGATAACTTGCTCGATCTGTTTTTCTTCTTCATTAGTCTTTTTGCAGTAGCGTATGAAATTGTTTTCGATCTTATTTTCATTAGCAGGAAATCAAGAAATAGATCATCTGCGATTGAGAATTGTACTTTTTCGCCTGATTTATCATTATCTTGTTTACTGTTTATCATTATCTGTTTTATTTATCGAGTATTCTTCTTTCACATTTTCAATTACAGTATTTATTTCATCTAAACATGTCTTATCTTTCAAAAGAGACGAGTTAAGTTTCCAAAAAGTATTGCGTTTTTAAAGTTCTTCATTAAATTTTAGTTTCAACAACACAGCAGAATGATCCGTTCTATGACCAGACTCAGTATCTACATCATCAGTATAAGAAACAAGTGTGTCTGATATCAAAAAGAAATCCAACCTGGCCTGTTGAAATGGATTAGTTCTCCTCCACATAAAACGGCGACACTCTGGGTTTAGTTCCCTCCAAACATCATTCAGGTCTAAATTTTCGATCATGTTTTCAACAGCTTCTTTTGCCTGAGGATTATTTGTGTGTTTATAATTGTGATAATCTCTAGCCGGGTCTAAGACCAGATTAAAATCCACACATATTATAACATTTTCTAAATCAAGTCCAACAATCTTTTGTTTCAGACTTGTAGAATTCTGGGTCATCCCTATTAGGTCCATATATATTAACAAACAGGAAATTATTCTTATGTGTCTCAACATGTATTAAGATAAAGTTTCCAAACTCGTCCTTGATAACTTGTTTAACCTTAAATTCAAAGTTACTGTTAAACAAAATTGCGACTCCTCTCGCATTTGAAGAATAATTCGAAAAAAAAAACCGCCTTGTAGCCCCATTCAGATAAGATACACTTTTCCATCTTTTTTTTTTCAAAATGAGTATCTTGTAAGAAGTACACAGAGTATTTTTTACATCTCAGATGATGGAAAACATCACGTCTCTTCTTTAAATTATTGAGACTCCGGCAGTTAACTAATAAAATAGACATGTTACTATCCATTTTCTTTAACACGATATCAGTAAAAACGACAATATACTATTTCTGTCTGTGTAACACATCAAGCCAAAAGAGGTCATGAACCTCACATACAACAGATGGCATAAGATATGCCTTTTTAACCCATTCGAAAGAAAGGACTTATAGTAGTCCTTGACGAACAAACATACATACCACGAATTAATAGAAAAGAACATCGAGAAGAAAAAAACAAAAATCCATCATCATCACCATCAACAACAATAACAACATCAATCAAACACAAAAAGTAATAAAAATATATTTCCTTGACCGCCGCGAGCGAGCAAGGGGTGCATACACCAGAGCTAAACTGTAGGGCCTAATGTCATTTTTTTTTTTTCAAGTGATTTCAGAAATTCAAAACTTGAGGAACAAATGTCCTCATTACAGAGATACGCAGAAATATCATACCTACTCTAATCATTCTATCAACATAAATCCATAATTACATAAATGCACATAAGAATCAGGTTTAATTATATAAGTGGACTTAGAAAAGAAGCAACAAGAAGATATATAATTTTGAACAAAAAAATCATTAATTTTTCTTTTAAAGGCGAAGAGACGTAAATAGCGAATTTTATGAGTCAAGCATGTGGTCAATACACGCAGCATGTGTACGCGCCAAGGCATGCGTGTAGCTTGAAGGCGAGGGGGGGCGCCAGTCTTTTCCATATTTGGGACCCCCACCAACCCACTCACACACACACACACACCCCATGGCTACCACGATTCATACATTATCAATGGTGCTGAATACATCTCATGGGGGGGGGGGGGGGGGGGGGGGGGGGAGAGAGAGAGAGAGAGAGAGAGAGAGAGAGAGGGTACAGAGAGAGCAAGGATGAATGGGGCAAAGGAAAGTCGTTAATTGTGAACACTTCTGGACCGTTTCACTCCAGTTTTTTATACTGTGCCCACATACGTCCTCGCACGCGCATGCTTTCCTCGTGCACGCACGTGCCCATTCAGGCACGATCCGAGGAGCAAGACACACATGCGCGTGACACGCGCGCACACCGGTATGGCAGAAGTTTTTTTTTTTTTAAATCTCCCTGCCCTTGTTCATGTTAGCTATGAATTGGGGGGAGGGGGGGGGGGAGAAAAGGTGGAAGAGAGAGAGACAGACAGACAGACAGACAGACAGGGAGAGGAGGGGGGAGGACGGAGAGAGAGAGAGAGAGAGAGAGAGAGCATTGTATTATTCTGTGTGCATTACCCGCATGAAATTCCTTCAAACTGGTAGCCTTGTTCCATCAAACAATATTTTAATGGCATTAATGCTAGACTCTCCCCCCTCCCCGTCTCCCCACCCCTCACATACACACATGGCCCACAACCGTCCCCCCCCCACTCCCCCCTCTCATTTTACCAATTAAGAGGCTTCCATTAGAACACAAATATGGTCCAAATAGCACTTTTCTCCTATGCACGTGAATGAAAAGAGGTGAAAAATAGTCATATTTCACAATACAGATTTACATCAAACCAGAGAATCCTCACTGAGTATTACGGATCTAGTGTTCCATAGGAAAAAGGAAAGAGAGGGAGAGAGAGAGAGAGAGAGAGAGAGAGAGAGAGAGAGAGAGAGAGAGAGAGAGAGAGAGAGAGGGAGATACAGAGAGAATGAGAGGGAGAGACAGACAGACAGCAATAGAGACGAACATGAGAGAGAGAGAGAGAGAGAGAGAGAGAGAGAGAGAGAGTGGGAAATTCAGAGAGACTAAGAGGGACAGACAGACAGGCAGATAGACAGACAGTAAGAGAGACGAACACAAGAGATAGAGAGAGAGAGAAAGAGTCGGGCCGGAGCGGGGCCGGGGGGGGGGGGGGGGCACTGTGACATTAAATGCACATATCCATACAGGAACAAACATAATCCTTTCAAAAGATTATCTTATCCATTCTGCAAACAATATGTTTTATGACATTGACATAGAGCTCCCCCCCCCCCCCCCCCCCCCCCCCCCCCTCTCTGAAACTTGCATTAGAACACAACATCCATGATTTCAATTGCACTTAACTTTCATACAAATAAATTCATTTTTGACGTTGTAAACATATGTATATCTGGCCAGACAAACAGTATGAGAATAATCCGTGACATAATAAGATGGGAAGAAGGAGGGGAAGAAGAGGCGTGACATAATAAAATGAGAAGAAGCAGCAGCAGCAGAAGAAGAAGAAGACAAAAAAAGAAAAGAAGAAGAAGCGGTAGAAGAAGAGGAATGAGACGGGTTGGGGAGGGGAGAGAGGGAGTGAGAAAGAGACAGACAGACAAACAGACAGAGAGAGAGACAGAGAGAGAGAGACAGACAGACAGACAATAAGGTAGGCAGTCAGGCGAACAGAAGAAAAGAGAGAGAGAGAGAGAGAGAGAGAGAGAAGAGAGAGAAAGAGAGAGAAAGAGAGAGAAAGAGGGGAGGGAGAGAGAGACAGAATAGACAGAGACAGAGAGAGAGAGGCATGTTGGCATTTATGCAAACATTCAAAATGACAACAAACATTTTTATCAGCTCTAAAATCAGCAGATGATAATGGAACATAACTGCTCTCTTTCTCAACAGTTCCACCCCCATCCCCCACCCCCACACCACATTCTCAACAAATTCAAATACAATATCTGTGATGTTAACCACCATTCCCCTCAATTCATCTGAAAAGTCATTTGTAGCACTGCAAATGTACAATTCAATTCAATTGGATAATGAACATTTAAATATCCCATGAAAAACTGGGGGGGGGGGGGGGGGGGAGAGAGAGAGAGAGAGAGAGAGAGAGAGAGAGAGAGAGAGAGGAGCGCAGGAGGGAGAAGCGGAGAGAGAGAGGTGGGGAGGGAGGGAGACACAGAGAGAGAGGGAGAGGGAGAGACAGAGACAGATAGACAAATAGACATACAGGCAAATAGGCAAATAGACTGCTAGACGGACATAGAGGTAGACAGAGGGAAAAAAAATTCTGACACCATTCTGATATTATATATACATCTTTTATAACAATATTTTCCCTTGAAAGATGGTTATGTCCATTCAACAAAAAGTTTCACAAAACATAGCTAAATAAATAAACAAATAATGGAAAATAAAAAAAGGAAAAAGGATCAGTCGCATTTTCCCTCTCAATACATGAACAGTCATTTTTGGCATTGCAAATGTGTATCGACAAGACAATCAACGCATAATTGTTGTATGCAAGATAGGCTCCGTACATCCTTCAATATCAACCAAATCCTTTTGTCTTCAGCAAAGTCCCCCCCCCCCACCCCCACCCCACCCCATGTGAACATGTTCAGACTGAACAACATCACTGATGTTTTCAAAAGGACATCAATCATAAAACATAACCAATTCAAAATGTAACCAAAGTGATCACTATTACTACCATCACTACAGTATCACCAACATCAATATCAATGTCAGCAATAGAAGTAACCGCATCAATGTTAACATTAACGCTAATAACCGTAGTGGTGTGAATATCCAACAATGGTACTCTGATAGTTCTCTGATAGTAACACGTTTATGTTTAGGGTACATGACATGAATACAGTGGATACAATAAATACCATGCCAACAGATTTTGTCAAACCAAACGTATGCTCTGTCTGAAAAAGCTCTAGCAGTGGTGAGAAAAAAAAAGGCGGAGGGGGAGGAAGGGCGCCAGAAGGATAATTGTACAATTGTTACATTCACACACACACACACACACACACACACACACACACACACACACACACACACACACACACACACACAACCAGGTGTGACCCTGTATATACTCATAAATAATATTTAGATTTTGATAACCAAGAATGGTAATCCATATATATATATATATATATACATACATACATACATGTACATACATATACACACATACATACACATACATATACACACACGCATACACATATATATATATATATCGAACATGATATAAGTACAGTGGACACAATAAATATGCCAAAGGTATTCCAGCAAATGAAGCTTAGTCTCTGACTGAAAAATAAAAAACAAAAAAAGAGTCCAGCAGAGCAGTGGATAAAAAGGGTGGAGGGGGAGAAGGGCACCAGAAGGATGATTCAACAATTGTTACACACACGCACGCGCGCGCGTGCACACACACACACACACACACACAACACACACACACACACACACACACACACGCAACCAATGGACTGAAGAGTTTACACACACACACACACACACACACACACACACACACACACACACACACACACACACACACACACACGCACGCACGCACGCACACAGGTGCAAGCCTACACACATATACAAATGATATTTAGATAGTATGGAGAGAATAAGTAATAAAATAATTCAAGATGAAAATAATGTTGAAAAACTCATGATGGGGGAAAAAGTAATGATAACAATCCTAGTGGGAAGGAAGGAGGAGAAGATAATCACGTGCAGTAAGGGACAGGGTTGGGGCAAGGTCACACAATCCGATGAGAAAGGGTTGAGAAAGGACATCCTGCCACAATTCTATTTCCTTCCGTTTTCTCCACATATTTTCCATTTTAAAAGTGAAGATATGGAAAATACAATATGAAATGCATTAACATATACATACATATGACATTTACATGTTATAGATATGCTAAGCAAACCATGCACATAAAAAAATATACAATGAATCTATCCACCGCATTTTAACATACACACACACATCTCTTCCTTTCATTAAGCCATGGCCTCAAGGAAAACCGCACCCAGATCAGTGTTAATATCCAGTTTCATTGCCACGCCATTTTTGAGTTTGGCCACCACTTTCCCGTTGGACGACTGTGCAGAGAGAGTTGCCGAGTGTCTATTTGCTTTCATTAACAAATTATAGTTAGCCTTTGTCAAGTCCTCAGATATAGACACTCCAGTTTGCTTCAGTTTCCTCCGGTTCTCCAATCTCCTCAGCAGATACAGGAACCCCGACTCGGCTGGTGAAGACCTCTGTGCACCTTTTGACACAGTCTACCACTGCTCCACCTTTCCCTGTGGCTCCTCCTTCACACCATGGACCCAAACATTCCACAGACGTCCGTGTTGTTCGATGTCGTTTTGAGCTAATCTGCTGTTGTTCAGTTCCTTGTTTTGTTGAACCACTGCTGCCGTAAATCTTCATTTTCTTCTTTTAGACTATTTATTTGCACATGTAACTTGTCTCTGTCAGTCTTCAGTTCAAACACCACACCCTCCAGCATATCGACCCTTTCCATCAGTTTCGCATTTAGTTTATCAATGTCCAACCCTATTTGTTTGATATCTTCCTGAGCTGAAGTTAAAAGTCCAAGTTTGCTGTTTATTTCTTCTAATTTTTCCTGCATAGACATGTTCGTCTTCTCACTAGCACTACGCTTTCTTGATTTTTTCCTGTGCAGTTTGAATTTGTTTTACTTTCGCGGTTTCCGGACTTCCAGAAATATCACTAACTGAAGATGAGCTAGAACATTTTCCCTTGGACCACGTCTTCACAAAGTATTTAGTGACAGGCGTGCTCATATCATACTGGAGTCCTGTCCACACAAAATTCTGCATTTTTTTTTCCAGATATTATTTTGGAATTCTCATTTTCACACATTCCACATAGCACATCACAAAGGTCATACACAAAATGCTGCACCCTTCACTCGCTGGTCAAAAAAGTTCAGTTGTGAACATACTCCATAGCGAACGGGCGAGAAAGCGGGACGGAACAAAAAGCACGTCTGCTCAGCTCGACGAGCGGAAGTCAAGTCCACGCAAAAGTAAAACTTAATCGCGTGAAGAAATTTATACCTAAGTACTTGTATACCTTTACAACAGGTATAGGCCTATTTACCGCAGGATATGTCCATTTTTATCGAGCAGAGAGGTAACCGCCCTTTCTGAAAATGATTATGTTACTTGAGAGAGAGAGAGAGAGAGAGAGAGAGAGAGAGAGAGAGAGAGAGAGGGGGTAAAAAAAAAAGTGAATGATCACCACTAACATAAGAGTATCGTCGCCTGCCGGAGGAAGCTGGTGAGGTCAGTTGGAACTGTGGAGAATTATACACAAAGCTGGTGACACGCCGCAGTGCTAAGGACTTGCTGTGCCGTACAACAGGGGTGCTCAGATGGAACTCTTGCTGAAGACAGAATGAGAGCAATGTAAGACGGGGAACAATACAATAGCCTACGACAAAACAGATCAAAATTTATAAAAGCAGAGCACAACAAACAGAACTCAATGCAGCACAGTCTATTACGTAGTGTAGCATGACATGACGAACAAAAAGAAATAAAATCTGATAATGTAAACGAATCAGGAACAAATATCAAGGTCAATTAGTGATCTTATTTGTATAGGTACCTGGGACAACTATGTATTGCAGCCTTTTCAAGTGAAAGATGAAAAGATTAGAATCTCATAGTCTAATGGCTATAATGGGCTGTGAATGTTAGACGTTCCCCGTGTCTTGGGCGCAGCATTATGGAAGGCGGTGCCCCCAGTCCTCTCCTTACGCCGCCTTAATCTTCTTTCAACTGAATCAGTCACTTTTTTTACAGCTGGGTGGACAGAGGTTTTCAAGCCATGAAAATCCGATCCAACGAGTGATTCGAACTCACGACCTTTAGCTCTGCAGCCGAAGGTTCCAGTCACTTGACTCTTGCCCCTCTAATTAATGGATTACTCTATCCAATGTCACTGTTTATTGAGTTTAACTATATGTTAAACATTTGAGATATTATTCTAACTGTGTGTTAAACATCTGAGATGTTATTCTGAGCAAATGAGCTTCATGACAGTGATGCTTTAAACCATACATGAAGTATGACTGTCTGCGAACTTTTTGAACGGACTGAGATTCTGCGCCAATTACTTGTGTTGATAATGAACTCCGATGATTGTAACTGTAGTTCTCTGTTAGAATTTTAAAATCATTATTAATGGTTCAAGCGCAAGACAGCATTTGAAACGACGATTTATTAGTAATCCCGTGTATTTTTTCAGTATTCAAGAGACAGTATATGAATGTTCTCAGTCGATCAGCGTAACCTGATTTGCAGATTGTAAGTTGACAAGTTTCAGAGCATGACTGCCAGCGAAATTCAAAACATGAAAGCAAATGTTGAAGTACTGAACTGCCATATGGAGATAAACGTTGAATCAACTAGCCTTCTTCAGGCAGGACAACAACAAACAGACAAACAACGGCAATTAAAACACGTAGTGGGGAAAA
Source organism: Conus canariensis (assembly GCA_033310375.1). Classification (NCBI taxonomy): domain Eukaryota; kingdom Metazoa; phylum Mollusca; class Gastropoda; order Neogastropoda; family Conidae; genus Conus; species Conus canariensis. The sequence goes on along the minus strand of CM065716.1, from coordinate 72,725,573 downwards.
GCAAGTGAGGGTGAACTCAGTTACTATGAAAATGACTTAAAGGGGGGAAGGGTTGGAAGGAGGGGCGGGAGGGGAGAAGGGAGAGAGATGGGATGAAAAAAAAGACGGCGTTGAAATATAAATATCAAATCCTTCACTGATAGCGATGGAAATGACTGAATTCCGTATTTTGAATAGGACCATTTTCTTTCTGCCTGTCAAGAGTCGTCTTTCGTCTCCTGGATAAGTACGTTTCATTTTAATGGTTCAGTGCAAAACAGGAATTCAGTGATTCCCATTGCAAAGGCTTGAATCTTTCAATGTCATTTCTCTAGTCCCATCTCCCTCGCCCTTTCCTCCTCCCTCCTCTCAACCTCCTCCCTTTTTAAGTCATTTTCATAGCAACTGATGATGCGTTCACCGTCACTTGTTTTTGTACTCCCAGTTCGTATAGAACAGGGAGTACTTTACAATGGGAACGAAGAAATGCTGTCTGTCTGTCTGTCTGTCCGTCCATGGTCAAAATGTGTTCCACGTGCTCCAGACAAAACTACTGGGCCGATCTTTCTGAAAATGTGTACGTATGTTCATTATGGGTCACGGATGATGCCCGATGTTTTATTTATCCGTTATATCCGTTACTAACAGTCATAACAGCCCATTACGGTTTTTCTTCTTTATGGAATATCTCAGAAAGTACCTGGCTGATCTCTCTGAAAATTTGTAGGTATGTTCATCATGGGTCACAGATGATGCCCGACGTATACGAGAATAGCCGTTACTAACGGCTATAACGGCCCAAAACGGGTTTTCCTCTTTATGGAATATCTTACGCGTATTCAAGATAAACTGGGAGTACGTTTATATGCTTTGCATCTTGTTCCCTACTATTTCGGAGTTGGTTTGTTGTTGTCCTGCCTGAACAAGACCGCTAGGTTGAGGCTCGTTACTTCAATGTTTGATACGCTCATTTTGCGATTCAGTGCTTCAACATCTGTTTTCATGATCAAGATGACATGATAAGTTGCTCGTCTCTGTGTAGCTTCAGGTAGAAATGCCTGCCTCATTCAAAATTATACATGACAAAAGGGTAAATTCATACAGCGTCATATCCAGAGTAATCCTTTGGTACATAGTTCTTTACAATTAAGAGAAAACTATAAAAATCAAGACATATGAATAAACATAAAGTTCTAATGTAGAAATACAAATTCACATCAGCAGGTATACAAGCCACGTGGGCACACAACAATAATAATTCATACAGGTCTTAAACAGACATTAACACATGCACTTGCGCTCCTACGTGTTGTATTAATGGCACGAAAAATCAGAGCTTGGTAGAAAAAGGGAAGTCACTGAGTTTCACAATAGTGTATAGGAAATGCATTCGAAAGTTAAAGCATGAAAATACTGAGCTGCGAATGAACATAGCAAACACAAAAGTATCGGGCTTTGACTTATATTTTCCACACAGAACAAGACAGAACAACAAAAGTGACTAAATAATGGAAGATCATAGGTTCAAACAGTGTTTAACAGGTAAGTGAAAGTATGTGTTTTTTTTAAGAAGGAGTATTATCCATGTAATGTAAAATCTTTGAGCTGTGGATTCCAAAGAGTTAGTGGTTCGTCAGAAAAGGGAAAGGAGGGGATCGTTTTAGTTTCAATGCGAGGTATAGACAAAACGTGTATCTGCAGACGACCAGAGCTTCCCTGGATGCAATCGGCCAAGAAGGAAACCTAAATTTCTGTTAGAGGCAGCAAACTGCACCCTGCAAGAACCTACTTGGAGATGTTCGGTTCTGGGGACAGAAGAGAAGTTGACTTAGTCTTAGGAGAACTTATATCATCGTTTATTTTTTTAAGTGCCGTCCAGTTACCTTTTCTAGCAGACGCAGAATACGCTTGAACTAGAAGGGAAAAACTGTAAACAAGTGGGGTATTTTTTGCTCCATAAGAAAACCTAACACAGAGTAACTTTTATTCAAGACTGGCACAGCCTTTTAAACTTGAATAAAGTCAGACAATTACATAGATGAACAATCTAATAGTGGGGGAAAAACCAAGCGCAGGCCAACAACTGAACTGTCTTCATAGCAATGACTTGGCAAAGATTAGGACTTAAGGGGGGGGGGGGGGGGGGGGGGGGGGATTTGAAGATGGAGAAACTGGGAACATGAAACTAAGAAAATATGCTACAAATATGAAAACTCTTCACTAGCTGCATAAGGGAACCACTGCAATCCCTTTTGAAGGCAGATATATTTGTATTGCCTGCTCCGAGGCCTTTCGTCCGCTGGGTCGGACTCATCAGGGAGACACGGCTGGTTGTGTCTGCGCTCCTGGCGTCAAATAGAGACACACCACAGTCCATAACACTGTGGTGTTCTCACACCAAGGGTGCAAAAAAGAATCCAATAGCACCCCCAAAGTTTCATGTTCCCAGTTTCTCCATCTTCAAATCCCCCCCCCCCCCCTCCTTAAGTCCAAATCTTTGCCAAGTCATTGCTATGAAGACAGTTCAGTTGTTGGCCTGCGCTTGGTTTTTCCCCCACTATTAGATTGTTCGTCTATGTAATTGTCTGACTTTATTCAAGTTTAAAAGGCTGTGCCAGTCTTGAATAAAAGTTACTCTGTGTTAGGTTTTCTTATGGGAGCAAAAAATACCCCACTTGTTTACAGTTTATCGTTTACTGTTCCCTGCCTCATTTCATTTCCGATTTTGTTTTGATCAAGTTGAGGTTATTTGTATTTGTTTCTGTCCGTCTGTGTGTTTGTCTTTTGATCTCCCTTGCATCTTTGGGTGGATCCTCAAGCGTAGGCTCAAAGATTGTCCCCTACATTTTATACTATTTGCATAATGTCTTTAGTTTTTCAGCAACTTTTTTCCTCCCCACACTTTCGTTTGGTTTCATTTACTACTCTTCGCTGGCTGCTTTGGGGGTGCTATTGGATTCTTTTTTGCACCCTTGGTGGTGAGAACACCACAGTGTTATGGACTGTGGTGTGTCTCTATTTGACGCCAGGAGCGCAGACACAACCAGCCGTGTCTCCCTGATGAGTCCGACCCAGCGGATGAAAGGCCTCGGAGCAGGCAATACAAATATATCTGCCTTCAAAAGGGATTGCAGTGGTTCCCTTATGCAGCTAGTGAAGAGTTTTCATATCTGTAGCATATTTTCTTAGTTTCATGTTCCCAGTTTCTCCATTTTCAAATCCCCCCCCCCCCCCCCTCCTTAAGTCCTAATCTTTGCCAAGTCATTGCTATGAAGACAGTTCAGTTGTTGGCCTGCGCTTGGTTTTTCCCCCACTATTAGATTGTTCGTCTATGTAATTGTCTGACTTTATTCAAGTTTAAAAGGCTGTGCCAGTCTTGAATAAAAGTTACTCTGTGTTAGGTTTTCTTATGGGAGCAAAAAATACCCCACTTGTTTACAGTTTATCGTTTACTGTTCCCTGCCTCATTTCATTTCCGATTTAGAAGGGAAAAGTTTAGTAAGTGTTGTGTCATCAGCAAGAGAATAAAAAGCAATCAAGGCTGACAGAGGTTTCGCGTTAAGTACACAGAGGTTGGGCCAAGAAAAGCACCCCGAGGAATACCAAAAGAAACAGAGATAAAATAAGACTGAAAATTGCCAAAGGCAACGGTCACAGAGAGGTATAGCTGAAACCACAACAGAGTGGTACCTTAGATACCATGCAGACTTTAGTCTTTTCAGGAAAATAGCATGATCAAGGGTGTCATTCTTCACATATAGGTCAAGGACAGAAAGAACAGGCGTTCCACTGTCAAGTACGATATCATTATTTTCTAAAGGAGAACTGTAACAGTACTATAGGCAGGACAACATGCAGGCTAGCAAGAATAAAGCAAGTCGTGAGAACTTAGGTACGCAAGAACTTGCGGTTAAAACAATATTTTTCTACAATCGTGGCTAGAAATGGGAGAATATAAACAGGGCGGCATTTTTTAACCTTTACCAGCCGAGTCATCCAGTAGTGGACGACAGGATTTCTCTCCCTTGAGCCGAGTCATCCAAGTCCGGACGACGGACAGACAGCAGTACAGTCTGCCGTGTCGTCCACAGTCAGACGACGGGAACATAAAAAATTCCTACACTTTCCATGAAATGATCCAAGGGAAATAAGCTCTGTAACTAGTCTTTGGGATGTTGGAGCGAGTTGTAGACCATACTTTCAGTGGCCTATTGTGAACTTGGCTGACCCCAGGAGCTTTGAAACAAAGAAACTAGCGGCACCGGCACGCCGCGCGCGGCACGTATTTCCTGTGCCAGAAAAAATGTCGGTCAGGCGAAGGGGTGGTAGCGATTTCTCGCTCAATGAAGCGCTTGAAATCATATTACAAAGTGGATCTGGTGATGAGGGGAGTGATAGAGAGATAGAAAACTTTGAAAGAGAATAGGAAAGTGAACTGTTTGAAGATGCAGCCATCCCTTCATCTTCCGATTTGGTGTTGTAAACGAACGGAATAGAATGCAAACAAAGCATTTTTTCTACTAGTCAGACATGTTTTTCAACGCACAGTCATGTGTACACATTGAAAGTAAATGATTTGAAATTACTATGTTCGATTAGTTGAGTGTTTGTTCTTTCCTGTGACACCCAACACAAGACCGTCAGTTGTTGTCTAGCTACCGTAAAAATAAATTAAAAAGTGGCCAAATATGTGCGTCGGCAGGGAATGAGCGCTGTGCGCGAGCGTGCGGCAGCAGGGAATCGTGCCGTCCGTGCCGCTCTCGGCTGGATAGTATTAAGGGTATGCTGATCAAGAGAGGGATTTCTTCAGGAGAGGTTTTGCGAAGACGAAAAAGACCCAAGTGCAAAACTCTGATTCACAATTTGGAACCGTGAAGGAAATTCTTTTGAAGCATGGAAACTTTGAACACAGTTCAGCAAAAAGAGACTTGTATGCCAAGGAACTAGTAGAATCTTTCCGGTACGAGGCCAAATCAAACTGGATCTCTAGAGTGAATAAAGTCCATGGAGGGTCATCAGGAAACTTGGATAAATGACAAACTACTCCAAGGTCTATATCTGCTTTGCTCAAATGGGGAAGAATACGAATTCCCAAGATTGGAATGACACTGGGGTGGTCATCGAATTTCTTTTGGAACTTGGGGTCAAAAACAGAGTCGTATGCGGGGTTTAGGGGTTCAGAAGAGAGCTTCAAACAGTAGTTCAAGGCAAGTTTCAGTCGACGGTTTGAGAGGGATGGTTCACCTGCCTCAGCATACACACAGCAGGGGTGGTTCGGAATGCACCCCAAGACAATCGAAGTCCTTGATGGTGGATAGGATCTAGACTTTTCAGGTAGGAAGGTCTGGCCGAACCGTACACTACACACCCATAGTCCAGTTTGGAGTGGATCAGAGCCCTGTAAAGATGGAGGAGAGTTTTCTTGTCAGCGCCCCAATCTGTGTGTGCCACATCTCGCTGAATGTTCAGTGCTTTCTGACACGCAGTTTTTTGTGTTGGATATGACTTTTAAAGTTCAGTTTTTGATTTAAAAAAAAAATAACACCCAGAAATTTGGCTTCCTTCACAGCTGGAATGGTGGACTTGTCCAGACGAATTTTAGGATCAGCAAAAAACTGACGAAAATTGTGAAAATGAATTGACTGAGTTTTGGTACTTGAAAAAGGTAGACCCGTTTTCCTCAGCCCACTGTTGAATCTTATTAACACAAAGTTGAAGTCGACGCTGTACACTGGCGTAAGAGGCTCCAACTGCCTACAGCGCAAAGTCATCAACAAACAGTGAGGACTCTGAACCCTGGTTTATGGATTTGACAATGTCGCTAATTTTGATGCTGAAGAGAGCAAGAGAAAGAATGCTCCTTTGAAGTACACCCAACTCCTGCCCATGGATGTCAGATAGCATGCTGTTAATACGGACCTGGAATTGCATTCAGAAAGTTTTGAATAAACAGAGGCAGATGACCACGAAAACCAAGTTTATGAAGATTCATAAGAATTCCAGATTTCCAGGTGGTATCGTACACTTTTTCTAGGTAAAAAAAAAAAAAATAGCAACCACATGCTGTTTATTGATGAAGGCGCTGCGGATGGTGGTTTCCAGACGGACTAAATGCTCAACTGTCGAGTGGTACTTCCGGAACCCGCACTGTTCACTGGTTAAAAGGCCATCGCTTTCCAGCGTTCACATCAGTTGGGAGTTGACCATCTTTTCTATTAGCTTGCAGAGGCAGATGGTCAGAGCTATTGGACGATAGTTTGAAGGATTAGTAAGGTCTTTTCCAGCCTTAGGAGGGCGGAAAGCACCATGTGGTCCAAAGGGGTCTCGAGACAGCTTCCTGGGAGATGTTTCAAAAGCTGATAATGAATATCATCCAGGCCAGGGGCAGAATCGTTGCAAGTTTGCAGAGGTGATTTCAGTTCATCGATTGAAAACGGTAGATTGTAGGCTTCAGAGTTGCCTGATGTGAAACCGTATGAAGATTTTTCTCTCAGTTGTTTGTTTCTTAAAAAAAGCTGCAAATTTGTTTTACGATGGTGAGTTCTGTTGAATGGTGGAGGCCAGCAGACTGGCAACAGCTTGTTTGTCAGTTTTCAGAGCATCAGCAAGTTTCAGGTGATGAACTGCCGGATTGGTGTTCTTCCTTTTGAGTTTCCTGATGATGTTCCAGACCTTTGTTCTTGGATGTTTCAGATGTCAGCCGGAGCAGAAGTTTCTCCAAGACTGACGTTTACTGATTTTAAAAGTGTGTCTTGTTTTGGCACAGAGTTTCTGATGGACGCGAGCGTTTGGAGTTGAAGGGTCTTTGAAATACCCGACGCTGAGCCCGTTTGCATACTTTTGAGATTTGTTGGCAGTCAGAATTAAACCAAGGTGTTTTAGGCAGTTGGAGTTTATCGGAAGACATACAGGTTTTTGCACACTTAATCAAAGTATTAGTTAGAGATTCTGCTGGGTCTTGACTTTGTAGAATGACAGTTTCCTGGAGTTCCTTTGAAATATTTGCAGCAAAAAGATTCCAGTTGGCCTTCTTACAATTAAGATGTTCTGGAACAGAGGCGTTTTCAGTTGTTATTGATTTTAATGGAACAGGAAAATCATTATTTCCCTGCAAATTGTCATGGATCGTCAAGTTGGCGATCCACCATTCAGACAACACAAATCGAATTCTGAAAAGACATCTTCGAGAAGCAGACCTCTGGATGACGAATTCACACTACCTCAAAGGGGATTATGGCCATTGAAATCACCCAACAGCAAAAAAGGTCAAGGAAGTTCTTCAATCAGACTGACAAGGTCCTGACGACAAGCCTGGACAGAAGGTGGCAGATATAACGATCAAATTGTAATGGTTTTGTGGAGAGTGACTCTTGCAGCTGCTGCCTGAAGGGGGGTAACCAGAGCGACACGACTAAACAGCAAAGTTTTGTGGATAAGAAAGGCAACACCACCTGTTAGTCCCAAAGTGGAAGGCTGTGCAGGTTTGGAAAGAATATTGAAGCCAGAAAGAGTGAAGGTCTTTTAGGATCAGCTGATCATAAAAGCTGCAGCTCCTCAAAGTTTGAGTTTAAACCACGGATGTTCCACTGAATTAATTTACTATCCATGGTGAAGAGGACAATCAGGAGAGAAATCAGTTCATCTCCGAATCGTCATCTGCATCCAATGAAGCGTATCTGTTTTTAAGATGGACTGGTTTGTTTTGTTCTCCAGACCTGCAGGCAGAGTTGCCCACAGGTAAAGACAGCTTGAATTTTGGAGACGGTGGAGGTCTTTTAATCTCCACCATCTCATCACTCTGTTGGACTCCCTTGCCTGCACGGGCACTGCTCTCGAAAGTTCAAGGCAGGTTTTTTTAATTCTGCCCAGCAACAAATGGTTTAGACCGCTGGGCAGTCTGAGAGGGGGTGAATTTATTGCCCCCACCAGGGGCATCCATTCTGGTGGTAGACTTGCCTCCACTGGGGCTTGACATTTTTCCTAGCAATGTCTTAGAGAAAATGAACTCATCAGTTTGACAGCAGACAGAACGTGTTGAAACTTTCTTTACAGCCGAAGCATATGAACAGACTGAAGAAGACTGATTAGCAAGGACCTGCTTCCGTTCCTCGAAAAATGACATTCTGTTTTCTGTTTTCACCTTTTGGATCTTTGATTCCTGGATCCAAACTGGGCAGTTGCATGAAAAGGATGGGTGGTCGCCATCACAGTTTGCACAATGAGCTGGATCTTTACATGGCCCATCATGGGTTGCTTTGTAGCAAACACCACACACCTTCTCCCCAGAACAGCGATCCCTGATGTGTCCAAACTTCTGGCACCTGAAGCACCGCATTGGAGACGGAATGTACAATTGAACACGGACATTCAAACAACCCACTTTGATGACTTGAGGCAATGAAGGGGTACAGAATGTCAGAAAAAGGGTGTTAGTGGGCACTCTTTCTGTTCCTTTGCGAACTGTCACCCTATGCACATCTGTCACACCTTAGGATGCCAGTTCCATTTTGATTTCCGTCTCCGAGACACCTCTAAGATCTGGGCATCGAATGACTCCCTTGGAGGAATTCAGCTATTTATGGCAAGTCACTCGGATCTCTCAGTCTACCGGCTTTGTAGCTTTCAGCAGCTGCTCGGACTGTCTCTTACCCTTGCACTGGATGAGGAAGGTACCGTTTCTTAGTCGTTTTATGGACTGTGGGTCTTCTACAATTCCTTGGAGCCCTTCTGAATGGCAAATGAGCTTAACGCAGAAATCAGCTTGTCCTGCTCTGCACTCTCCATAATCAGCCAAGAGGACCAAAATCCAGTCATTTTTCTTGTTTTGATATCACAATCTGAGTCCACATCGGACTCCTGCAGCATTCTTTTCAAGTTGAAATTGACTTTTTGGGGTTTTTTTTTGTTTGTTTGTTTGTTTTCGGTGAGAGAGAATTTTAGGTGAAGAAGCCATTTTTTGTTGTTTTTTTTATTTCATCTCTCTCTTACCCACCCACCATTGAGTCCAACTAAGGGGCCAGGGCCAAGAAGTCACCGTCTTGACCCCTTTCAGGCTTCAGGAGAGATATACGACAAACAGAAGCTCACCAACCCTATCCCTCCTGATCATGCTCAACTCCTGGGGTCAGAGTTGAGCACTGCAGGGGTTACCTTGGCCAGCCGGAGAACTGCCCGTCTTGACCCAGCTCCATGCAGGGATAGCCGATTCATACACCTGTGCCAGAGTGTACCTCCTGTCTAGGAGAGGTCCGAGCCAAAGAGATGTGTCGAGGGCACTAGCCCTCTCAATCACCAGGATCTCATTCCCCTCCATCACAGGTCGCACCACTCAGCAAACGTGGCGGATCTTAAGAAGACCACAGAGAGAAACAGAATGTGGAAAAGAAGACTTGAAGGGGAGACGAAGATGAAAAAGAGCCAAATAAGAAAGACAGAAGATAAGAAAAGGAAAAAGGCAGGTTACTATTTGTCAAGGCCCTCACCCTTAGCCATTCTGACATGGGAGGCCCTACCATGGGCATCAACTCATACCACGTTTGCTTAGGCCAGACAGCAACTTGGCTATACAGGCCTAGAAGCGTTAACAAGAACTAACCATCTAGTTGAGTGTTGATGCTCCTGTCAGCAAAGCCTAAGGAATCACTGGACTGTGCAAGCCCTCCAACCGTGGCAAGGTTGCAACCCCCTGGATAGAGAGTGACCTGTGTGCAAATGGCACAAGACCGTTTCTATTTTATGGCCGCCCCTGGAACATGGTAAAAACGCGAGTTCCATTCTTCCTGCCTGAGCTTTGGGTTTCTTTGTGGCACTCTTGGTAAGTTTATCAGCCAATTCGTTGCCTTGAATGCCCACATGGCTGGGAACCCAGGCAAAAAATATCTTGTATCCATCAAACTTCATAGAGGTGTACGTTCCAATAATTTCAGCAGTTAAGGGTGCTACAGGTTACGGCTGGCAATGGCCTCCAAAGCAGAAAGGGAGTCTGACAAAATGAGAAAATCTTCATGTTTTGATTTAGAGACCATTTCAAGAGTCAAGACCAAGGCTGTCAACTCAGCAGTGTAAATGGAGCTGTCAGTGGCAATGTGTTTTGAACATCTCTGAGAAGGACCAGTTGCACAAAACACAGCAGAGGCAACCCTCTCCTCAGATTTGAAGCCGTCGGTGAAAATTCTTCTGGATGGAAACTTCAAACACGGTTCGGCAAAAAAGGGCTTGTACACCAATGAGCTAGTGGTATCTTTACGATATGAGGCTCAATCAAACCGGATCTCCGGAGTGAAGAAAGTCCATGGTGGGTCATTACAAAATTTGGATAAATCACACACTACTCCAAGGTCTATATCTGCATTGTTCAAATGGGGGAAAATACGAATTTCCAAGGGTGGAATGAAACTGGGGTGGTCATCGAATTTCTTTTGGACCTTGGAGTGAAAAACACAGTAATATGCAGGGTTTGGGGTTCAGAAGAGAGATTCAAATAGGAGTTCAAGGTAAGTTTCAGATGACGGTTCGAAAGGGGTGGTTCTCTGTCTCATCATGCAGGCTATAAACAGGGGCAGTGAGGAATGCACGCAGACAGAATCGAAGCCCTTGATGGTGGATGGGATCTAGACTTTTCAGGTAGGAAGGGCTGGCAGAGCCGTAGACTACACACCCACAGTTCAGTTTGGAGTGGATCAGAGCCCTGGAAAGATGGAGAAGAGTTTTCTTATCAGCGCCCCAAACTGTGTGTGCCACAACTCTCAGAATGTTTAGTGTTTTCTGTTTTCAAGTACTGGACATAACTTTCATTTCTTTTTTATTAAAGAATAATAACACCCAGAAATTTGGCTTCTTTCACAGCTGGAGTGGTGGATTTGTTCAGGATCGGCAGAGAACTGACGAAAATTGTGAAAATGGATATAGTGTGATTTGGTGCTCGAAAAACTAAACCCGTTTTCTTCGGTCCACTGTCGAATTTTATCCACACAAAGTTGAAGTCGACGCTGTACGCTGGCATAAGAGGTCCCAGCTGTGTAGGGTGTAAAGTCATCAACAAACATACAGGACCCGGAACCCCGGTTTACAGAATTGACAGTTTCATTGATACTGAACAGAACATGACAAGGAATGCTCCCTTGAAGTACACCCAGCTCCTGCCCAAAGATGTCAGACACTGTGGTATCAATACAGACTTGGAACTGCCGATCACCAGAAAGTTTTGAATAGATAAAGGCAGATGACCACGAAAATCAAGTCTATGGAGATCCATAAGAATTCCATACTTCCACGTGATATCGTAGGCTTTCTCCAGATCAAAAAATGAGCAACCACATGTTGTTTATTAATGAAGGCGTTGCGGATGGTGGTTTTGAGATGGACTAAATGGTCAACGGTAGAGCTTTACTTCCGGAACCTGCCCTGTCCACTGGCCAAAAGGCCATTGGTTTCCAGCTCTCACAACAGACGGGAGTTGACTATCTTTTCCATAGCTTGCAAAGGCAGTTGGTCAGAGAGCTATTGGACGATAATTGGAAGGGTTGGTAAGGCCTTTTCCAGGTTTAGGAACAGAAGTGATCAGTTTTCAACTGGAGGGCGGAAAGCACCCTGTAGTCCAGATATGGTTGTACACTTTCAGAAGGGTCTTGAGACAGCTCTGCTGGAGATGTTTTAAAACCTGATAATGAATATCATCCAGGCCAGGAGTAGAATCGTTGCAGATTTGCGAGCTGATTCCAGTTCATTAATTGAAAATGGTAGGTTGTACACTTCAGAACTGGCCGAAGTGAAGTTATATGAATATTTTTCATCTCAGTAGTTTTTTTTTTTTTTTTTTTTTAAGCAGATTTGTTTGAGGAGAACGAGTTCTGTTGAATGGTGGAGGCCAACAGATTAACAACAGCGTGTTTGTCAGTTATCAAAGCATCGGCCAGTTTCAGGTGATGAACTGATGGGTTGGTGTTCTTCCCTTTGATTTTCTTGATGATGTTCCAGACTTTTTCATATACGTTTTAGATGTCAGCTTGGATTAAAAGTATCTCCAAGACTGACGTTTATTTAATTCAAAGCTATCTCTTGTTTTTGGCATGCTGTTTTTGGTGACTTCAAGGTCTGAAGCTGAAGGTTTTTGAAACACCCGACACTGAGCCCGTTACTTTCTCTTGTGATTTGTTACTGTTACTTACCTTTTATTAATGTGTGTGTGTGTGTGTGTGTGTGTGTGTGTGTGTGTGTGTGTGTGTGTGTGTGTGTGTGTGTGTGTGTGAAGAAGCCATCTTTATGTGTTTTTATTTCATCTCTTGTCCCTACCCATCATGGAGTCCAACTACGGGACCAGAGTGAAGAAGTCACTGTGTTGACCCCTTCCAGGCTTCGGAAGGGATATACAACACACAGAAACCCACTAACCCTATCCCCCGTGATCATGCTCGACTCACAGCGACAGAAAGTCGAGCACCAGGGGTTACTTGGCCAGCCGGGGAACTGCCTGTCTTGACCCAGCCCCATGCAGGGGTAGCCGATTCATGCATCTGGGTCAGTGTGTACCTCCTGTCTAGAAGAGGTCAGAGCCAGAGAGATAAGTTGAGAGCACCTGCCCTCTCGATCACCAGGATCTCATTCCCCTATTTGTCTGGGCCCTCACACTTAACCTTTCAGATCAGGGGCATCAACTCCAACCATGCTGTGCTTGGGGCAATCACCAACTTGGCTATGCAGACCTAGACGTGTTAACAAAAACTAGCCATCCAGTCGAGTATTGATGCCCGTCGTCAGCAGAGCCTAAGGGATCACTGAACCACACAAGCTCTCCGACCACGGCATGGTTACAGCCCCTGGAGAGAAACACTTTGATAGCAGTGGGATGGTGATGGCGTCAAGAAAACATGTGGTTGGTTTAGGTATCACACTTTTCAGTAACCGATTGAAATTTAAGATTTCAGAATGGAAAGAGAGATCAGAATTATGTAAGAGAAAAGAGATGACAGGACTGCTGTCAGGACTGCCGGCAAGACTATGGTGTGGGTCAGAATAATCACTGAACTACATGAGGCAGCTGTTGAAGAGTTTCACTGGTAGGAAGCGGAGACGTTTTATAGCCAGCAACGAGACGAAAACACATAAAAAGTAACTGGTATACAGCACTGAAAGAATTCTGGTAAGAATAATTGATATTGAGGATTATTTAAGTGACAATTCTCTAAGTAGCATCGTAGACATGTCACGGACACCCGCATACCAAGGGGCCAGCTTCTCCGGCCTCACTTTTCGCTACAACTTGAAAATGGGGCAAAAATTATTTGTAGAGCAGGGTGTGGTTTGCCACATCCAACTGATCAGCAGAGCAGCACAGAGGGAGAGACAGCTATCTTAAATGAAGGCGGCATTGTACATAGACCGCAGAATTCTTGTTTCTCTATACCAAGAAGGTGAGGGGTGAAATATGGGCATGTATGTCACAACATACACAGAAGCAGTCAGAACTAAGAACATGCTGTGTGAAGAGTGAAGAATGTCACCTTCAGGGCGGCACCTTAACCAATCAAGAATGGCCCCGCAGTTGTAGATTGATCAAAGTAAGTATTGTCTGAAACCGAACATTTTTCAAGTCAGTTTACATAACTGTAACTAGACTGGTCGTGCACTGAAAGTGGACATACGAGAATACGAACAGATTATTTGAAACATCGAGACTTACATGTGAAAATCGTCAAAGAACACAGACAAAGTTATTTACTTCTTGAATTAGTTTCTGTTCAGGGTTAAGTACCTAAACCTATATTGGGAAGTTCAGCTTTCTTAACAAAGAGAGATGGAGAGGAAAAGGGATGTAGAAAGACAGAGAGAGTAAGATGGATAGGTAAACAGTCACCGACAGAGAGAGAGAGGGGGAGGCAAACAGAGAGAGTGTATACGCTCGCACGCACGCGCGTGTGCACACACACACATACACACGCGCGCGCGCACATATTCACACACGCATATACGCACACGCACGCACGCAATGACTGGCGTGTACACACATACACGCACACACATGCGCGCGCGCATGCACACACACACACACACACACACACACACACACACACACACACACACACACAAAGACTCTTTCGTTGAGAGGGGAGGGGGATGGGAGCAGCACACACAAAAAAAAAATAAAACAGCTCTACCGTTGACCATAATGTTAAAGAATATATCGCGCTTTACCGTATGGAAAGCATACAAAACAAAAGAAACATAAAATCATCGAATTTGACAGTGACTTTTAGTCATTCCAGGCCGCAAGGTAGAGAACCTACAAACCTTCAATGAAGGACGAATTCAAAAAGCAAAAGACACTTACCTCCGATGATCCATCCTCGGACCGGGTCCGTATGACTCTGGGCGAGGCGTGAACCAGAATATTCCTCTGCGAGGGTGTTGACAGAGGCGACGCCATCTGATCACCTGGATTGTCAATAAACAAGTCACTAGTTTTCCGTTGGGACCCACCATTCGCTGCTTCATTTCTGGCACTGAGGCTTTGTTTGACGTTCGGGAAGACGAACTTGTCTCCCATCTCTTCTTTACTGGAGCTTCGAGCTCTTTTGATACCAGATGAGAGCGGTGTTGGCAGTAATGTTGCTGATTGCCCAGTCTCTTTCACGCTGTCCACAAAGTAGCCTGTTTTCCGGGGAGAGGAGTTGGATCCCAGAAGGAAGAGATTTTCCACTGAAAGACTGTCGTCAGGATGCGTGTCATCCTCTCTTGGCCATTCTTCCTCTGTCATTATCATGGTCTGTCCTGGGCTGCTAAGAAACAAACAAACAAAAATAATGATGATGTTCACGAATTAAAAGGAATGTCACGCAACTAAAAGCATCACTGCATGAAAAAAACGTACATTAAAAGAGCCGATTGGATAACAAACGCTTTTTCATTTCTGACTGGAAACAAACGAAAAACTTTCTGGTTTGTTCCATCAATTAAGGCCTTTCCACAGGTAAAAACGTCGAAAGGGAAGGACTTATTTGTTTACCAAAATGGGATAAATGAAAGCGGGACTATCTAAACAATCACAGACCAACCACACTGACAAACGTTAAATATGAAATAGGCTGAACATGAATAACAAATCGAATTAAAATTGTTTTACTAAAAAAAAATCACCTTAAACACAGACTGGACAGCTCACTCTTTGATCTGTGCAAACTAAATGCAAAGACTAAAACATCAGAGAAGCTTATCTTCGGAGCTCTATTTGCGGATTTCTGTGCCATCATGGCGACTCCGAGTTTGATCTACATGCCGTCACCAGCAGGTATGCGGAAGCTTGGCACCTTTTTTGATTCACCATCAGCATCAGCAAAACTGAAGTCCACCGACGAGTTCAAGGAGTCCCAGCCTCTCTCCCAGTATCTGCATTAGCGGCTCCCAAATAAAGGTCGTCGACTACTTCAAGTTCCTGGGGAGCATAATCTCTTCAGACGGATCGCTCGACAGAGTGATAACACCTCGCATAAGCAAGGCAAGCCAGTCTCCGGACTGTCTTAGATCTTGTGTGACGAACCACAAAAAAACATTAAGCGTGTGACAAACCTCACGTTATACAATACAGTTGTCCTTACCAGCCTGTTGTATGGATGCGAGACATGGACGCCATACCGAAGGTATTTTCGGCAGCTCGAACGCTTCTACATCAGGCTCGTGCACTCAGTCATGAGGGATAAGATGGCAGGAGAAGGTCTCAAACTGAACAGAGCCAACCTCAGCAGCGTAGAAGCCATGAAACTGAAAGCTCAGCTCTGCTGGACAGGACATGTGATCCGCATAGATGAATCTCACGGTCACAGAAATATAGGGTATCCCCCCCCCCCCCCCAACTTCCCCCAAAACAAAACAAAAAGTTCTTCAAAGACCGCAATGTATAGTGTCCTCACTGTCCCCAAGACGTGCTTCTGGGATCAGACTAGTCAGCAATACCCGACAGCCACTTTGCACAATACTGACATCATCGGCATCGAAAGTCAACCCCCGACCGAAATGTAGAACTTTGCAGGGGGGGGGGGGGGGGGGGGGGGGACGTATGCAGAGTGTCAGGCCTTGGCACACAACCGACAGAACTGGAGGAAACTGGTGATCTGTTCTTCGGATCGGACACCAAAAACACTCTCCATGGAGGGGGGGGGGGGGGGAGGGAGAGAGAGAGAGAGAGAGAGAGAGAGAGAGAGAGAGAAGCAGATGGGCTTTACAAAAGGCAATGTGCGGCAGACATTATACGGATTCTATCCAGTATAATTCATTACTTGGGGAAAAGAATGATTTATCTGGATTTTTTTTTTTTTTCAATCGGTTGCCAAAAAATATTTGATTTTGTGAACTGGAAATTTACGAAAAAACATGTCAGAAGAATTTGGTTTTGAAAAGGGGCACACAGTTGGGTGTCTTTAATTTATAACATTATTCACAGTTTATTTGCAAACGAAAAGGTATCCCAAAATTTTGTGTCTGGTGGAGCATTTTGCTAACATTACCGAATAGTACCTTATTAGTGTTGACAGAACATATGAAATAAAAACAGATGGACACATCAAAAGTATAGAAATATCTGGTACAGAATTTAAAACAAATCATCTTGCCGGCAATACGACCTTCATTTTAGAAAGTGATATTGATTCATATGAAATGTCTGTTCAAAATATTGACAAAAATGTTACAACTGTTCAGGATTTTAACTTAATTTTGAAAAGACCACAGATGTCTGATTATTCTTTTACATCTTCTTCTCCATTAATTCCCCGGGGAGTCATTGGGGCTCACTAGGTTCCTCCGGTTCTGTCGAATGTGTTCCTAGGCTTGGGTCTCTGTAAATATTTTCCCTGTGCATTCCGCAATGTTGTCAGTCAGTCTTTTTTATCCCCTCTTTCCCCTCCGTCTATCTCCTTCCGCAGTTCCCAGGAGGACTCTTTTTACAAGGCCATCGACTCTTGTACATGGAAGTATCAACGTGGTCTTCTTTTCTTAACTGATGTCACATCATTTCTACATGATCCGATTTTTTAACGGCTCGATGCACTGATTATCGGTTATCTGATTCGTACATCTGATGTTTTGTATCTTGCGGCAACACACAGGCACACACACACACACACACACACACACACACACACACACACACACACGCACGCACGCACGCACACACACACACACACACACACACACACACACACACACACACACACCACACACACACTCACACACACGTGTGTGTGTGTGTGTGTGTGTGTGTGTGTGTGTGTGTGTGTGTGTGTGTGCGTGTGTGTGTGTGTGTGTGTGTGCGTGTGTGTTGCCGCAAGATACAAAACACTGGCGCGCGCGCACACACACACACACACACAAGCGCGCGCACACACACACACACACACACACACACACACACACACACGCACACACTCTCTCACACACGCGCGCGCGCGCGGGTACACACACACACACACACACACACACACACACACACACACACACGGGCCCGAGCCCGTCCACCCATACACACACATATACACACACGCGTGGACAATCGCCACACACACATACAATGATGTAGATGGCCCACATAATGTCAGGCCGGTAACCAAGGTCTGACCAGCGCGTTGGGCATATGCGCAGGTCAGAGATCTACTAAGTCGTAGCCATGAGACCCACTTCTCAAATTCTCTCAGCCTAGTCATTAATTCATTTATCCATTAGCTCAACATCGTCTGCAGAATGGTCTCAAACTTAACAGATGTTAAGCTTAACAGCGTACATGGACTAGTCCGCACGCAGTGACACCTCCTTGATAAAACTGAAACTGAAATTGTGGCAACCTTATTTCGATAGTTTGGACAACGAATGTTTGATGTTTGACTGGAGGAGTGGGTAGGAGTATATACCTATGGGAAAGAAACATGAAGTTAAAGTGTATTTAGCCCACAAAGGTATGGTGCGGAATTCTGGATTTTAAAAAAATCCTTGCGCTCTGGTTTCCAAATGACTGATAAACTTAATAAAGATAAACATAAATAATACATAATAATATGTAAAGTTTGGATGAAAAGAGTAATTACCCTTTTACGTAGAATGGCCGTTGTTTCAAAGTTAGCGTCTTTAAGGATACTACTTCCAAATTCATCAGGTAGTGAAATCGAATTGCTGCGAAACTTGTGTTGAGTTTGTTTGGGTTTTAAAAGGGACTGGTAGGATCAAAGTTCATGATATTCTAATTCGGATAGTGGAGGGGTGGTGATAGGTCTTGGAATATCCAACATATGAGCGTTTGTTCAAACTCTGACACTTTCATAGATTGGAAAAAAAAAAGTGCGTGGGAACCCCAAAACGTAAAACAATACATTTTGTCAAGAAATGAAAATACTTCATACCTTATACTTTAAAGAAGCAATCTAGGCAATAAAAGGTCAAAAAGACTTTGCAAAACTGGGTGGAACCCCTTTTCTGTTAAAAGATATATTTACAGTATTTGATACGATAATAGTCAAAGTTAGACGAGAGCAAAGTGGTGGATTCGGAACCAACCTTTGTAACAGCTAGTTTAAACTAACTTGCCTCCAGCAGATCAGAACCATCTGACTGCGAGCAAAAGCATTCAACATCACTGTAGTGCAAACATGTGCTCTCACACTAGACTGTTGATCAGATTGAACAATTCTACTCTCAACTCCATGCGATCATCAACAAGGCTGACAAAAAAGAAATCTTAATTTTTTTTCCTTGTCTAATCTTCGGTGCCACTTTAATGGCATTGCACCGGCGCCGCTACTTCAGCCGCTCCCCCTCCCGTCTGCCCGCCCCCTGTCCACATCCACAGCCTGGTCTGTTCAGCCACAGTCCTGGCACTGGCAGTCCACAAGGTGGACTCAAATTCAAGTTGTCACGAGATCACCCACCAGAGGAGACACTGCACTGCTGCCGAGTCGTTTCTGTGGTGTTCAGTGGCGCCTGTTCTGATCCAAAATACGCAGGACACCACCTGCTAAGCCCCATACTGGCGACAATAATTGCTAAGTCGCGGAGCCAGCGTGAGTGGTCTCTTTTTCCAGAGGGCGCCTCCACGTCCGATTAGCAATGGTCCATACATTTGCCGACGCAGTTTACCCCGACAGAGCCAAACCAAGGGCATAGACTGGTAGGGAGGCGAAACTGAGGTCAACAGAGAACAAGACGGAACACAGAATTTGAGATATTTATTTTTATGTTGATCGATGAGGATGAGGATGATGATGAAGATGATGCCACGGATTTCCATTTCAGGTATGACACTGCATAATAGGGCTGTACTCTACGCTTACGAGAGGACTGGAAGAATTTCTGCGATCCCCACTGAAACGAGAATACCAAACAATAGTGGACTTCGCCTGCTGGAATTTGCCAGTGATGACTTGGTTCTTGCCAACACTGTCGTTGAGCATAAAGCATTCCGAAAGTTGGCATGGCACTTTACAGTCAATATCACAACCAGATAAACTATTTTCTTGCGAAGGACCGGAACAGCTTTGTCATCAATAGGGCTTCAACAAGATGTTTTCTAAGAGCTGACGTCAGTAGAGGCCACCACCTTGTTGTGAAGGGCTTTAAAGTACGTTTGAAGAACAATAAGAGAGTGAAAAACAGCCGTATCAAATCCAGGTCTGAACAAAATGAAACATACTAATATCGCTGAACAGTTCAAAGCAGCCATGGAAGGAAAATCTCTCCTACATCCACTGCTGGGAAAAAAAAGAGGGGGGGGGGGGGGGGGGGGGGGGAGAGAAAATTCAAAACCCTTTCAATCATTTTCAAGCATGTGATGTCAGAAGCAGCAGCGGAATTTCTTGGAATAAGTTGATGGAAATCCAAACCATCAATCACAAGCAGTAAAGTGGAGATGTGTGATACTAAAAGGAGCTCTAAAACTCCCAGGAAGACTGAAAGGAAGAAATACAGCAATATAAACGAGGGGATCAGTGAAGAAAATGTGGGATGAAAAGAAAAGCTGAATCGAACAACAGTGTGAGGACATTGAGAACAAGCAGCGCGATAGCGAAACAATAAGAACTTTTAAGATTGTAAAAGCCCACCAAACAAAGCAAAGTCAGCACCGTTCAAGACAAAGCCGGCAACTGTCTCACCCAGGCAAAAGACATGATAAAAAGGTGGACTGAATATTGCTCTGAACTCAACAACAAAAAGAGCAAAGGATATCCAAGTGTGCTAACAGTACGGGATTCATCGAGTGATGCTGATTGTCCAATACTCCGTGATGTTTGTAGCTCTAATGAAACTGTTGATACGTGGGAAGGCTACAGACATCGACCAAATTCTTGTAGAACTCTTGCAACTTTTTTCCATAGTCATCACATAAAACTCTTAACATGTCATATGGTGTATATAGGTTGAACATGTCATAAAATGGTGTATATAGGTTAAATAGTATTTTGCAGATTCTGTCTTTTTTTTATTTTAATAAACAGCAACCCCCCCCCCCCCCCCCCCCCCTCAATACTGGATTGTGCAGAGCAGCATAAATTGACTAACTTCACTCACTTTAGAATATCAAATTTTGTTAGGAAGGAATGTCCTTCCCAATCTTTATCAAGCTCATTTTGTAACTGTTGAGTGTTCCTACAGTCACAGTACGCAAGTGCTGGGTAAACACTCTTTGATATTTCCAACGTATACCAAAGTATGTTGGTTTCTATTCGTGAAAAAAATGTTTTATCAAATCGTCAGTTCGTCCTGAATGCCGTAACCCTCCAGTCTGTTAAAATGTCTCATGTGCGGGATTTTTCAAATGCATTTTACATATCTAATACACTGAGTCAATAGGAATATCATCGTTTGTCATCATCTTCCAAAAATTTGCTGTTATTTTTTGGTCAGTTATACACGGTTTGCGTGATGTGAACCCAAACTTGCAGTTGGATGATAAGTTGTTTGAAAATGAATGCCTATTTAAAGCATCACTAAACGTTCACAAACCTATGAGAATAGCTGGTCTGTGATTTCCAGGTTTATCTGTTTAATCTTTTTTAACAGTCGGTATGACTTTAGCTGCTGGAAATTTCCCATATGTTTGATCAATGAAATTTTCAAAGAAAATATCAGTCTTTTAAGTATTTCAATAGCATAGGATGGATAAAATAAAGACTAGCAGATTTTTTTTATTGTAGCTAGTTTACCATCAGAACCCTTTTCAATGAAACGTATTTGTTTTGTAAAGCTTGAAAACTTAACCGAATCATCTGAAGTAATAGCACTTGACAAAATATCATTTACCACCTCAGTCAATCCAAGCAATGCGACATCAGGCTGGATAAGATTGCCAATGCCTTCTCTGGGTTTCCTCTTTGCTTAGAAACTTTTTTGAGTCGTGTTTCATATTTCTTGCAAGTTTGCTTTCTTTTTGACAAGCCGACGTGGCGCAGTGGTTAGCGTCGCAGATTTTCAGCTGGGGGGTCGTGGGTTCGTTTCCCATCAGAGCATTCATGTTTGTGGGACTTTTCGGCCCATAACTGACACCTAACCAGATTGAGTTTGCCAAGGTTTTCGTCGGGAAAACTGCAGCTACACAGTCGAGTTTTATCCACTTAATGGATGCGCCTCTAAGAGTGTTGTTCAAATTTCCTGACTAACACGGCATGTTTGTATCTTTCGGGCCTGGTCGATACCGGGATATATTTTGAAAATAAGCGCAGGGTACAGCCCTCTCGAGCAGTCTCAGACCAGAATAGAGCAATTCAGTATCATTTTCATTGTCATCCCCGTCGATCAGCACTGGAAAAAAAAGTCTCAGATTTATGTGGCCCTTCATGTCCTCCTCTCATGGTGACCCCAGTTTCGATTTTCTCCCCCCGTCTACGCTATGCTCACGAGGTCACCGGTATTGGCAAGTTCAAGGAGACTGTGGTGGCGCATTCTGAGAGGGACGCTCGCTCACGCTGGCTCTACAGCTAAACACTGTCGTCCATACAGAGCTGGTAGTTGGTGTCCTGCATACGTTGGGTCAGAACTGGCACCACTATGAACACCACCGATGTGACTTGGCAGTAGCGCTGCGTCTCTTCAACTAGGTTGCCTCTCGACGGCTTGACATTGATTCTCCGGTACTGGGGCTACGACAGGACAAGCCAGGATGTGACTAGATGGAGGAGGAGGAGGGGTGTGTGTGTGTGTGTGTGTGTGTGTGTGTGTGTGTGTGTGTGTGTGTGTGTGTGTGTGTGTGTGTGTCCGTGTGAGTGTTGCGTTGTGTTTGTGTATGCATATGTGTATGTATGTATGTGTATGGGGTGTACGGTAGATGTAGCATCTCTGGTGGGGGTGCTTGCAAAGTCCTTAGGGCTGCACATCCATCTCTGGTCCTAACTTGGTACTCAGCTCTCACCTGTGGCTCCCCGTAGCTGTTAGCATGCGACAGCGGCCACACCCCCGGGCCGACGGGTCTCAAACCCTCAGTGAGAAAGGGCTTGTCTACCTAAGCATGTGAAGACTGGACTCGGCGGACTGCGCACGGGAAATCACAACTGATTCAAAGGGCAGAAAGGCGACTCCCAGCAATGCATTGTGGAGTGCATGGAGCATGGAACACGACGGTCATCCACTACATCCGACTCCGACTCCAGCCGTCTTGACCCTGTCTTGCTGCTGGACTCAAATGGTTTTGGACGAGAGAATGTGGTTAACGAATTGCGCAACTCCTCTTTATTTTAAACAAAGTCACTTTGCACAAGTCACTTCTATCATCATTTCTATTATCATCATACTCATCCATCCCTATTCACCTCATCCTAAGTCCTGTGGCGATGGGTGAGCGACAAAACGGCAGGTGTGGGTATACTGGTAGCCGTAGCCGCAAACCTACAGACAGGTGGCTCAGACCACACGGTCGTTCTCCACTGAACTGGAGCAGCCATGGAGTTAGGCAGCCATATGAACGACTGGGCAGCCCTTTCAAGGATAGCACTGCTCACCTCCATAGCATAAGTGGAGAGCTAGAAAAGGTGCCCTAAACATTGCTTGCTCCATCATTCCCTAGCTAGCCAACCGTAGCTCGAGGGGACCCTACTACAGCAGTCGAAACTCGAAAAAGAAAAAAAAGAAAGAAAAACAAACACACACAAAATAAGAATAAAAACGAGGATTGTTTCTCTCACCCGTGGCACATGGAATGTGCCCACCCTCCTGGATAGATTCGATGCAAACAGGCCTCAGAGGAAAACAGTTGTAATTAGAAAAGAATTCACTCGGTATAACATCGACCTAGAAGCCTTGAGTCTTCCCACTCTCCCCATCCCTTCCCTTCTCCCCCATCCTTTCCCGCTGTCTAATATAACTTTTAGTGATCAGACTTTAAACAGACTAACAATATCATGGATGCTTTCCCACTCCAATCATTGGCATCTCATCGACTACGTCATTGTCAGGAAGAGGAATACGCAGGATGTAAGAGCCACAAAATCCATGTGCGGTACCAAATGCTGGACTGACCACTGTCTCATAATCAGCAAGTTTAACATCCGGTTCAAATCAAAGAGACGCCCACAAGGCAAGAAGGCTCCAAGGCAGCTTAATGTCACCAAGCTAAAAAAAAACCCACCACAACCAAGCAGTGGTTTGTAGACACTCTTTAAAAATGCTTGGAATCCGCCTCTCTGGACAATCAGAATGTAGAAGCCAACTGGTCGACCTTCAAACAACTGGTTTACAACACTGCTACATAGATCCTGGGACCCCCAGCCAGAGAACACAAGGACTGGTTTGCGAGAATTGCCATAACATCAATCAGCTACTGGATGAGAACCATCTACTTTACAAAGCGTACCTCAGTGACACCAAGTCCAAAAAAGATGCATTCAACAACATACACAAAACAGTTCATGAGAAACCACAAAAGATGCAAGACGCATAGCTGAGCAACAAAGCTGACGAGATCCAAGGATATGCTGGCAGACATGATATGAAGAACTTTTATGATGCCTTAAAAGAAGTTTATGGACCTACATCATCTGCTCAAAGCTGATGGAAACACATCGATTACTGACAAGGAAAAGCTCTTGAAACGTTGGGAAGAACACTTCAACACTTCCATACAACCTAAAGATCGCTAAAGATAAAAATGGCAGGACAAAATCCCAGACACAGTGGTGCTTGACCAAATAGGCCTGCCTAGCATCCACACCATCCTGATCCTGTCTCAGTTTCCATGGGCAAGTCACAGAGCTCGCATCACCAGCTACCCAAGAGCTGCAACAGTGAGTGCATTCACAAGGAGGTGAGAAGAAACGTTTCAAAGACACTCTCAAAACATCCTTGAAAGCGTTTAACATCAACCCTAACACATGGGAACAAACTGCAATGGATCGACCTAGATGGCGCTACTCTATCCACAATGGCGCAAACTTATGAGAGGAAAGGAGGACAGTGCAATAAAAGAGACATGCAAGGAAAGCCCGTGCCAGTAATCAAGAGGACGTCTCCCACATTCCCTGTTCAAGCTGTCACCGCATATTCCGTGCACTCATCGGCTTGATCAGACACCTGCGTATCCACAAATCGTCTTACCCCCCTCAACCCCACGATTACAAGTGGTCCTCGTCTACTCGACGGACGAACAACGTGCGTGCGTGCGTGCGTGCGTGTGCGTGCGCGTCAGTGTGTGTGTGAACTGAATTGAATGCAATTCTTTTAAGTTATTTTTGGTCATTTGATAATGCTACTCCACCCCATTAGATTTTTCCTGTCAGAAATTCGTATTTTGTCGTGATGGGATAGCTGTGGCAGTGGCTACATAGCCAGAGACAAGAGAAAATAATCTATTGACGGGAAGAAGCTCACCAAATAAATTAAGAGAAGATTATCAACTGATGGAAAGGCGCTTCTGAATTATTTGTTAAGCTTCTTTCGTTCTGTACATTGTCCTTCTGCACTACAATTTGTTTGTACACGATTTCTTTTTATAACATTTATTAACCGCTAAAAATTGTGCAGATGTCAGTCAAGTCGTTTGTTGATCTTCTATTCTACGGTGAATAAATGTAGGAAAAGATACATCAAACTTTGAGGATAACTGCATTAATTCAACAGCCTTGTTGCTCTTCTTTGAACTTTTCTAATGGCAACACTTTTTTTTCTTTTATTTGATGTAAAACTGCTTTAGATGGTGAAAAGATTTCCTTTCTGACACCCATTAAAGACAGATGTGTCAAAGAAACATTTTAACGAGCTGAATGCGCGCGATGGGAGTGGTGGGGAAAGGGGAAGTAA
Source organism: Conus canariensis (assembly GCA_033310375.1). Taxonomy (NCBI): domain Eukaryota; kingdom Metazoa; phylum Mollusca; class Gastropoda; order Neogastropoda; family Conidae; genus Conus; species Conus canariensis. The sequence continues at coordinate 72,700,337 of CM065716.1, read as the reverse complement.
AGAAGGAAGGACAGGGTGGGTGGGTGGGGTGGTTCCTCTATATCAGGAAATCTTACTTAACACTGGACTTTCGATCTGAATGTTTGATGTTCGAATCCGGACAACTAAAGGTGGAGAGAAAAAGGTCCGATGCCTTCTTCTTCTCTCTTATTTACGTCCAACATTACTTTGCTGATGGTCATGACGTTATGGTCTGATACAGTTTTAGTTATACATGAACTGATGGTCCAGGAAGAGAAGAGGGTGGGGGTGGGGGGGACATTCAGGAAATAGCAACTTTAGCTTATCGAAGAAATGCGGGGAAAGTGATATTCTGATTTGTAACATATGAAGTTCTGCATACATCTCTCATATTGCATTCCTCCCCCCCCCTCCCCACCCCCCCTCCCCCCCCCCGGCTTCCCAAATTCCTTTAACTCGCACACGCGCAAGATAATACTGTATTCACATTTATCCCGTAAGAAGAGAGAAACTACAGACTGAAAACAGTCATTAAATACTTCGGGAAAACTACTTTCCATCACCATATTATCTCCTCTTACAGGGCCCAAGATGAAATTAAGTGTGGATGATGCTTCATAGCGAGCTAACCCATTAAGTGCCAAGTCAATCGATGGGCAGAACTTTCTATGTCTGCAGCTAATTCTTGACACTAGTGAAGACTAACAGGCGCACAATGATCACTCAATCTATGTGAGAGTTGAATGAATTACTGAAACACACGAATGCATATTCTCGCCCTGTTCCAACAGAAGGGACAGAAATCATGCTTGAAGGCGAGCTAGTGTCGGAGTTAGGATGGCACCTAAACTTTCTGTTTGTCTTCAAGCCAGCCTTATGAATAAAACAACAACAACAACAAACACTTAAGATAACCTGAGCATTTCTGCACTTTTTTTTTTAATATAATACTTGACAACGCCGGAAATAAATTATATTTCACTATAGTGGCTGCCAGAACACTAGATGCTTCAAAACCAACTCGACAATCACTGGGAATGGTGTTCACTACTACTGAATGGAACCAATATGTCAAGAAAAAACTGCGCCGATCATTGTGTTCTCCAAGTGAAAAGCTTTTTTTCCCCCCAAAAGTAACAGGGGTTGATTAATATGATCTAATATGACATAAAACTGGTTAGGCCAATCGTTTCATTCCGACTATCAGTCGATTTCTTCAATATGAAGTCGAAGATGGAGGGAGATGGTGCAAATCTTTCCGATATTGAATAGGTGAAAAGAGAAGAAGAACGAGTGACGGGTACGATGTCGTGTCAGTGAGCATGAGAGTCTGGAGTCAGTGTTAGACGTGGGCCTTCTAATGTTATTATATTATTGAAGCCTACCGATAAAGCTGAAAGGAAGAAAACCTTTATAAAACTTACCAGAAGAAGACTTTCACCTGCACAGAAGCGATGACAATTATTAATACATCCACATGAAAGGGCGAAATGTACAAAACGCCAGTGATGTAAGGTTAACAGAGGCAGAGAAGTTTGCGACCAACTTAAGAATAGCGTCCGCCCTCAGCGCTTTCTTTGCCGAACTGTGCACGTGCGACTTAGCCGATCTACAAAACTTGATCTTGACAACCGTTCATTGGGGAAGGTGCGTGTGTGTGTGTGTGTGTGTGTGTGTGTGTGTTGATGTTCTGACCGCCATGAATATCGCAAGACGCTTTGTTGTGCGAGTCCACCGGTAAAGATTTCCGAAGCTCAGTGCATACGGCCGGACACATCGCGCGCGCGCGTGTGTGTACGTGTGCGCGCGCGCACGCTCTATGTGTGTGTGTGTGTGTGTGTGTGTGTGTGTGTGTGTGTGTGTGTGTGTGTGTGTGTGTGTTTGTCTGTCTGTCTCTGTGACCGACAGATAACTTGAGAGAGACAGACAGACAGACAGACAGACAGACAAGACTGACATTGACTTACAGACATCTTGTTAATTCAACTTGAAGTGCCGCGCTTTTCAGTGTCTTCTGTCGCGACAGTATTGTGGTTTTCGATCCTTTGATTCGTGAATCCAGATCCAGACTCAGAAGCCCAGTGCAGCCCGTTTTGGAGTACGCATGTCCAGTTTCGGAGGCCTTTGAGGAGAAGACTATAATGCACTTGCCAAGGTACAGCGACAAGGGGTTCGTTGCGTCTAACACCGATTCCGACAAACATCCAGCGTCTGGCTACCTGTTGGCTGTAGATCTTCAGTGGCCCATCTTTGCCACAAGAAGTAGAGCTTGGCTGACTGCCCTCTGCAAATTCCACCGTGGCCTAAATGTCTTTGTGGAGCATTCCCCTGTCTTTATCTTGGAAACTCTTTTACACTTTTTTTCTGGTCACTCGTTTTCTGGCGTACTTTTTCTTTTCTTTCTTTCTTTTCTTTTTGTTGTTGTTGTTGTTTTCAAATATAGAAAAAGTTGTGAAAATTGTAGACTCTGTCTAGAATGGACACCAACTCTTCATTCTGCAGTGTCTGTCACCATCTGGCAATTCTTTTTTTTTTTTTCTTTTTAGTTATTAGTTATATCGAAATGTTTTTCATCATGCTTACGCTTTATCTTTTAACTCAGAGAACGATAAATAAAGCAGAATGACTGGCTGTCTTAGTATTGCCAAGTACAACATCAACAACAACAACGACAACAACATTAACAATAATGATAATAACAACAATGATAATAATAATGATAATAATCATTATAGTAATAATAATGATTATACTACTACTACTACTACTACTAATAATAATAATGAAAAAAACATTGGCTGGGCGCAATATCATATTATATATATATATATTATATTATGTGTGTGTGTGTGTGTGTGTGTGTGTGTGCTCGCATTTGCGTGCGTGCGCGCGCGCGCGCGCGCGTGTATGTGTGTGTGTGTGTATGTGCGCGTGTGCGCGCGTTCTTACGTGTGTGTGTACGTGTGCGCCATGTGAGGTGGGAAAGTGGGGCACACTAGGGTGAACAAGTTTCGCACCTTTTTATGTACCTTTTAAGCATTTTACACGTGCATTTTAATGCGTTAGTTGAACTCGATCTCTTCTCGTTTTACTCATGTGGCTCAGACCTTGTCATTTGCCCTGAGGAAGGCCGAAAAGCCGAAATATTGGTGCAAAATCAATACCCTTGTGTCCTTTTTTTAATGTTTGTCTCTCTCTCTCTCTCTCTCTCTTTATATATATATATATATATATATATATATATATATATATATATATTACAGTTAATTTTCGATTTGAGAAGTAGGATTTGAACCAGTCAAAAACTGCTTCCTATATATATATAAGCTCAAAGTGCCTTACAGCATCATGTACAAAAACGGAGATGTTCACTCAGTTAACATCCATAGGTATGTTTATATACTTACATATATAAATGCACACAAAACTTTACTAAATAGATACATTCACACACAACTCACATTTAGATACATATGCGCTTGTATAATGTATACATTACTTATTAAAAAAAAAAAAAAAGAAAAAAAGGAAAAAAATTCACACACACACACACACACACACACACACACACACACACACACACACACACACACACTAAAAAGTTGTTAAGCAGATGCGATAACATATTTTTAACAGATACATTTTACAGTACTTTTTGAAAGCAAAAAGGGATGGACTGGCTCGAAGAGATGATGGTAGATTCTTTCATATTTTAGCCCACTGGAAGCGAAAGCATATTTGACCTGCAGGGTCTTACGATGTATTCGGAAGTTTGAGAAGTGTCTTATCACCAGACAGAAGAGTGCGAGATGGCGCATAAGATGCAAGTTTTTCAGACAGATAACTTAGAAGAGTATACTTGAATTATCTGAATGCTAACGTAGCCATTCCATACCCAATTCGAGTTTCAATGGGAAGCTAACGTAAGTGTTTGAGGAGGGGAGTAATGCGGTCAAGTTTCTTTTTTTTTGGAGGACAAGTCTTGCAACACTATTCTGAACTTTTTGAAGTCGGATGAGACATGGAGAAGGAAAACCGGAAAGATAAACTGTTACAGCAGCCTGATCTGGATAGGACCAAACATGAAACTAGCCGTGTTATACTTTCTTTTGAAAGGGGAGGCCTGATAGCAGCGACCTTCATCAGACTGAAGTGTGAAGTGCGACAGAGAGAGGATATCTGAGTATCCATGGATAGCGTTTCATCAAGATGAACTCTTAGGTATTTGACTGACGTGATTTAACTTGAGCCTTGGACCAAAGGTTCATTTCTTACTTGATTAAGATGAAAACGGCCAGCCATAGCTAACAGTTCTGTTTTATCTTCATCTGGTTTTAACTTGTTCATATTCATTCAGTTTTTGACGTCACAAATGCATGATTGTATTTCGTTCAAGATAAAAATGGAATTCTGGGTGAAAAGCAGGGGGTTTTGTGTGTGTAAATTTCAGTGTGATCGGCAAAGTTTTCGATAGTGAAATTATGATTCTCAGTAATGGAAGAGAGTGGTTATGTGTACAAGGAAAAAGAATAGGGCACACCAAAGGGAAGAGGGGTAAGCTGCGAGATAAGGCCGCCGGCAGATACAGTTAATTTTCGATTTGAGAAGTAGGATTTGAACCAGTCAAAAACTGCTTCCTGGATGCCGTACAAGGAGGATAGCTGTTTCAATAATATTTCATGACCAAGGGTACCAAAGGCAGCTGCTAAGACTAAAACAAACCTGAAACAGATTCAAATCTATTGTCCATATTTGTAAGGAGTGTATCATTAACAGAAAGGATGTCTCAGTCCTATGATGTGCTTTATTGTCAGATAAGTGTTTCTGTCGTTGTTTGAAGATAATTTTTCAAGGACTTTGGAAATGAAAGGAAGAATGAACGCGGGTTCATTTTTATTTTTTAAAGATTGGATCCAGGCTTGTCTTTTTCAGAAGAGGAGCACAGATTAAGTATTATATACAGATAGTTGACTACCGTCTTTCCCTTACTTTCTTGTTACAAGCCAAAATTTCGATTACTTCCCTTTGCTCTGGGTGGTCAAAGTATTCAGGTTTAGTATTTGCTGTTGCATTCAAAGTTGCAAATTTCACGTTTAAAACACACAGACACATTCACATACAATTCATACACATGCATGCATGTGCATAAATACGCACGCACGCACGCACGCACGCACGCACACACGCACGCACACACGAACGTACACAAATGAACACACATACAAACTGCACTCACTTAACCGCATGCATATGCATTCACACATATGCGCACATACACACTGAAGCTCATGCACACACACACTAACAAAAAACGTTCACACACATGTATGCGCACGCATATACACATATGCATGCATGCATGCATATTATACACACATGCATCTATTTGTGTGTGCATACACACAAATAGATACACACATGACTGTGTGCGCGCGCGCACATACACACACACACACACACACACACACACACACACACACACACACACGCACACAAACTTGCATATGCGCACACACGTGCACATACACATGCATGCACGCGGTTACACACGTGCACACACATATGCATGCAAGTACACAAATACACAAAGGTACACCCACACATACACACATGTGCATGCGCAGACATGTATGCACAATTGCAAGCACGGTTTTGGAGCAGGACAGTTCACCCCAGGCAATTCGCCCATCGTCGACAATTCACTTCTGGACATTTACCCCTGACAACCCGCCCTGCTGACAATTCGCTCCCATTGTGCATGTTGCAGAAGGCCTACTTGCACAAACTCACAGACGTGTATAATCTGTGTGTGTTGTGTGTGTGTTGTGTGTGTGTGTGTGTGTGTGTGTGTGTGTGTGTGCGTGCGTGTGTGCGCATGTGATGTGTGTGATTGCATAACCACCACCACACAATTATGCACACACACACACACACACATATCTCTCTCTCTCTCTCTCTCTCTCTCTCTCTCTCTCTCTCTCTCTATATATATATATATATATATATATATATGTAACCTGTCAGAATTCACAGGTTACTAAGGTTTTAAGCAATTTTAGTATGTTTAAAAAAAATAAATAAATAAAATAAAAACTTTCATTAGTGATTGTATTATTTTGAGGTGAAGACATCTACTGCTTTCCACTAGTATTGTTGTTCTATATGTCTTGTTATTTAGCCGATTTTAGTATTAAGACACTTTTTTATTTTTACCTGTTGGCCACTTCCTGTTGCCTGGTCTCTTCCTGTGAATGTGTTGAGCCAGACAGACAGGTTGTGGAGACGCAGGTTGTGGAGCTTGGGGGTGCTAATCCAGGTTAGTTACTCTAAGTATTAAAATATGCTTCTAAAAGATACCAACTGATTCTGTTCCCTTAGAATTGCCGTATATTTTCTATGCTGTCAGCTGGATGGCATTGATTTTTGGTGGATTTTCTTATAAGAATTGCACTGGGCTTTAGCTGTTTTACCTTCAGTTGCTAGAATTTTAGGCCCACATGTTGAATTAAGTTTAAACCTAACTGTATTATTCGAAGGTGAGTTCAGGTTATTATTCACTGTTGCTTTAGAATGTGGTTCACACCACATTGTTTCAGAAACATTTTTGAGAGATTGTGTTTTAGACCACATGGTCCTAAATAAATCTCATTTTCCCTTGTCCGTTGCAGAAAATGTTAATAGCACCACATGGTCCTAGACATACTTTTGTAAGAATGGAATCTTGGCCACATGGTCCCAAATGTGTCTTATCTCTTTGTTCTTGCAGTAAAATAGTGTTTGTCACATCACATGGTTCTTTGTGTTTTGATCATGGCACATGTGTTAAGTTTGGTACAACATGGTTCTTTGTATTTTAATCATGGCACGTGTGTTAAGTTTGGTACATGGTTCCTTTTGTTTTAATCATGGCACATATGTTAAGTTTGTTACATGGTTCTTTGTGGTTTAATCATGGCACATGTGTTAAGTTTGGAGAAGTTTTCCTTAAATTTCAGAGGATGTTTGTATTTTTGCCTTCTCAGTTGAAAAGAAAAAATACTTGCTTTTAAGGATTACTGTTATCCTTAAGATTATTTTATTAATGTCAATTTAGAGACTGATTTTAATCAAAATGGCTATGGTAGTGTGAAACTGGTTTTATGGGGACATCTGTTGGAAACCTGGGAGAGGAATGATTGATCTGGCTTGCTGCCTAGTGGTTCAGTTAGATAACTGATAAAGGATGTAAGCAGATGTGCCGCCATGGTCAGGTGGCCAATTGATAGCAAAAAGCTTTCAGTATATTAGTATGCAACTCACTGTATTCAGTTTAACACTGGATCGGATCAAAGTGTGTTTGGCATTACCATAACCAGGGTCAAGTGGATTTGAACTTGATAAGATCACTACTACTTTATTAGTGATGCATTGTCCCTCATTGTGTGTTTCCCAGTTGAGATGTTTGCTGAAGGTCTTTGATGGCTTTTGGTTTGGCCATTGTTATTATTTGTGCTTTTTCGCACATAGTCCTGTGCAGATTTTTATGTTTTGTATTCTTTTGCAGTGCCCCTTTTGAGTTTTCCACTCCTTTCTTCTTCTCTCTGTCACAACCCTACAGTTATTTGTCATTAATCATCAGAAAATTGAGTCAGCCCATGTTTTAGGTTAATATTGTTGTTTGGATTTTTGTCTATTTACAGAATTAATAAAAATTGGAAGAGTAATCGTACAGTCAGAGTTTTGGTTATTTGTGGTCTGGGTCTGTGCGTTTAGGAACCTGGGTTACATAAATTGGGGGCTCGTCCGGGATATTATTACATATAGGCAAAATTTGTTAGGCAATATTATTAGATATAGGCAAAATTCGTTAGGCAAAAATTTAAAGTTGTGAGACATGGCTGATCAACTGGAAGGTGATGTGACTATGACTGAGGGGAGTGTTGAGGTAGAGGGGGAGACGACAACAGCAGAAAGTACCCAGAGGTCAGGGGCTGTGAGTGGAGACCAGCTTGCTGCCCTACTGAGTAGACTAGAGCGTCTGGAGGTGGAGAACAGGGAGCTCCATGAAAAGCTCGCGACTCGGGGCCAACACCATGAGTCTGAACCTGCTCGCCCCTGTGCCCCTGTCACTGTCCATGTTCAGGCTCCTATTCCACCACCTCGCTTAGGCATTTTTTACAGGCCTAAAACCAACTGGGGGTGCTGAGGTCCACTTCTCAGAATGGCAAGACCGTGTGAAACAGTACATACAGGAATCGAATGATGCTGATGAATGCTGTCGGCGTATTAAGGCTAGTCTGAGAGGTGTGGCGAGCGAACAAGTGAAAACGTGCTCGTCAGGGCTAGCCATTGTAGATGCCCTAACAGCCATCTATGGCAGTACCAGCACTGCTGAAGACCTGTATGCTGAGTTTGTCCGGATGCAGATGGAGAAGAAGGAGCTCCCATCAGACTTCTTTTCAAGAGTTTGGTCATCATTTGCCAACCTCAACAAGAATGGCAAATTTTCGGCAGATGATGCGGCCAAGAAAATATATCATAATTTTATGACGAATATTTCCCATGGAGACAGACTTCTCCTCTCCGAGCTTCGCAATGAGTTTGGCACACCAGGAGTTGAGTCCCCTGACCCTGCCCGGGTGCTGCGGAAGCTGAGAATATTGGAAGGAGGGCCCAGTCAAGCAGTCCCCTCGACATCAACCCGAGTGGCTGCAGCAGCTGTAGAAATAGATTATGATAAGCTGGCCACCATGGTTGCAGAGAAGCTATCGAAGCAGCCATCTGTCCCTGATCAAGTTCAGCCGTCCCGTGCACCCGTGGCCCTTGCTACCGCTGTGGTGAGATTGGCACTCATTATAAACGCGAGTGCCGGAATCCACCAAACCCAGCCAGAGTTGCTGCTGCCAAGCGCCGATTCCGGGATTTAAACTTCTAACAGTTGTCGATGATGGGGGGTCGGCAACTGGGGAAAATGTTCAACAATTATCACCCCAGATGGCTAATAATATGCATGTAGCTGCTGAATTAATTGATGGTGGACTTCATGTCCGTGGCGTGACATTGCGGAGTCCATTGTGCGTTAGACTTCAGCCCGGACAGGAGATTTCCCTGTCAGGAACTATCATGAGAGCTGATGCAACTAGCTTAGGGAATCTTAGGATCCTTCCACGCCCAAAAGAACAATTACCTTCTGGCCTTGAAATAGCTGACATTAGAGTAGACTCATCAAACATTGAGGTGACAATTACCAACAAGTCTCGTCAAGACCTCAAACTTGATCACCATACAGTTTTTGCTGAAATGCATTCCTCAGAAGGTAATGACAATGATTTAGAAGCTCTTGTAGGGCCCAGCCTTGAGGCTGACATTCTGATTGAGGACATTGGCACTCGCTGCCTCATTGATAGTGGGTCACAAGTGAGCATTGTGTGTGAGTCATTTTATGAGAAAAACCTTTCACATGTCCCAATTGAGAAACTGACTCCAGAATTGAGGGTAGTTGGGGCTGGGGGAAATTCTGTGCCTTATTTAGGATGCATTCGTGTGTCTGTTTCAATGCCTAGTGATATTGTTGGAGTGAGTGAGAGTGAAGATGTTCTGATGCTGGTATGTCCTGATACTGATTTTTCTAGACGTGTACCAGTGATTGTTGGCACAAATATTTTGAGAAGTTTTGCTGAGATATGCAGGCGGTTGGCTGGCCCAAATTTTGTCAGCTCTTTGCATATCTGTCCTGTGGTTGCATTTGTGTACTGTGACCTCACTTCAGGTGATGATGGGAAGGTGGGCTCAGCAAAAGTTCGAATTCCTCGGATTTTGATTCCAGCAGGTGAGACAGCTGAAGTAAAATGTGTCACAAAAGCCAAAATCCCAAATACTCGGGATGCTGTTTTGGTCCAAGAGCCAAAAGAACCATCATTGCCTGAAGGTGTCAGAGTGGTGGGTTGTAAGGTCTCAACAGAATGCTTGTCCTCTATCAAACTTGTGGTTGTTAATGAGTCTAATCAAGATGTGATCTTAAAAAAGAACCAGGTTGTCGCTGACATCCTTGTATACAATCATGAGTATGACATCCAAAAGGTTGTGACCACCCTAGCACCCCAGGCATCAGATTCTGAATCTGTTGCATTTTCGGGGAGTGTGCAGACAGAAAGTGGGGGTTGTCAGGAAACTGATGTCAGGTTCCAGTTTGGTGAGGCTCAAGAGACACACCCCGAGTGGTGCAAACATTTTCAAACTAGACTGCAATCCCTAAAAGGAGCATTTGTCACAGGAGAGTTTGATATAGGTAGGGCAAATGTAGGGGACCCTTTTGACATTGAACTCTCATCAGGACCTGGTATCAGGGAAAGGGCAAGACCCATTCCACCTAAAGATTTTGAGGATTGCAGGAAACATATCAAGGGATTGCTGGACTCAAAGATCATTCGTCCATCAAACTCGCCATTTGCCAGTCCAATAGTATTAGTCAGGAAAAAGAGTGGCGCTCTTAGGATGTGCGTTGATTACCGCAAGCTAAATGCTAGAACCATCAAGGACAGCTACTCTATCCCCAAAATAGAAGATTTGCTGCTCACCCTCAATGATGCACAGTATTTTACCACCCTTGACCTGTGTAATGCCTATTACCAGGTCCCAATGACTGAAAGAGCCAGTAAATACTCTGCCTTCATTACACCTTTCGGGTTGTTTGAATGGGACCGGTTAAGCCAGGGGCTAGCAAATGCACCTGCATGTTTTCAAAGGTTAATGGAGACAGTATTTAGTGATATGAACCTAACGCAGTTGATCATTTTTCTGGATGACATTCTGGTTCATGCAAAGTCTTTAGAAGAGCTAGAGGATAGGACGGTTAGGGTGTTAGGAAAATTGTGCAAGTATGGATTAAAATTAGACCCACAAAAATGCAAATTTGGGGCCACTGAAGTTAGGCACTTAGGTTATGTCATTTCCAAAGGTTCCATTCGGCCTGATCCAGACAAAATTTCTGTAGTCAAGGACTGGCCCAGACCAAAAACGTTAAAAGATGTCAAAAGCTTCATAGGCTTTGCAGGGTTCTACCGCCGTTTCATACCAAACTTTTCCTCTTTAGCCAGGCCTCTGAATGACCTGACAATTGGGTATGCCCCAAGTGGTAATTCCAAGTCTGGGAAGAGAAAGGGCCAGCTAACCCTTTCATCATGCATTACCAATGCTTGGGGAGAGGAGCAAGAAAAGTCTTTCCAGTCTTTGATATCAGCACTAACAAGTGACCTGGTCCTTGGCATAGCTGACCGCTCAAAGCCCTTCACACTGCATTGTGATGCAAGTGGGGTTGGGTTGGGCGCAGTCCTCTACCAAGAGTTTGGGGGCAAAAATAAGGTGATTGCTTATGCCAGTCGGGGCCTCAACAAGTCGGAACAAAACTACCCTGCTCACAAGCGTGAATTCCTTGCTTTGAAATGGGCAATGGTAGACAAATTCAGGGACTACCTGTTGGGAACTAAGGTCACAGTAGTCACTGACAACAACCCCTTATGTTACATCTTAAAAAATGCAAAGCTGGATGCTACAAGCCACAGGTGGCTCACATCCCTTTCAATGTTTGATTTTGAACTGAAATATAAGAAAGGCCTGACCCATGTAGATGCTGACTCGCTATCTCGTTTGCCCAACCATGACCCATCTGTGGATGACCAATATAGGGAATCATTGGATAGGATAGCATTCTTGGTGGATAAAGCTAGGGTGTTTGATAAAGACCAAGCAGATGATGATTCAGTCTCAGTTGATCAGGAGTGCGTAAGGGCAATCATACTGTCCCATCATGTACAACGTTTGAAGGACACTGAGGCCAAAGATGACTCCGCTATAAATCCTGGAGAAGATGAGATTCAACCTGCTGTTGAACAGCTCATGACTGACCCCTCATATATCTCAGATGACATTTTAGATCCCAAACATGAACACAGGCCTCTAGACATCATAAATGATTGGAGAAAAGTTCAGTTAGCTGACAAAAATCTAGCATATGTTATCAAGTGCCTTGAGCACAACAAAGAACTTGATGTCTCAGGCATGTGTAGCCCTGAAATGACAGTTTATTCCAGGGAACAAAAGAAACTGTTTCTGAGGAAGGGTGTCCTGTACCGCAAAGTTGAGGCAGAAAATGAAGTCAGTCAGTGGCAGTTAGTACTTCCCTTGCCCTACCGCAGTGCTGCGATGAAGGGTGTGCATGAAGACTTATTCCACACACATTTTGAGAATGGAATCGCTCAACTTAGGATGCGTTTCTTTTGGCCGCATATGGCAAGAGATCTAGAACAAAAAATAAAGAACTTGCAGCCGGTGTATAAGGAAAGACGCAAAATGTCAGAAGGCCCCAATGAGCTCAATTGTTACCACATATCCCTTGGAGCTTCTGTCAATAGATTTCCTCACCATTGATACAAATGGACAGAAGCAAAATGTACTTGTGATGATAGACCATTTTACAAAGTTTGGGCGGGCTGTTGTAACAAAGGATCAGACAGCTAAAACTGTTGCCAAAGCGTTGTGGCAGGACTTTTTCATGCCTTTTGGTTTTTGCAAGAGAATATTGTCAGACCAAGGTAGAGACTTTGAGTCCAAGATTGTGAAGGAGCTTTGTCAAATCTCTGGGATTGAAAAGTGTAGGACTACACCTTATCATCCATCAGGCAACCCTGTAGAAAGATGGAATAGAACACTGTTGAGCATGCTGAGGAGCTTAGAAGATGATAGGAAAGTTGATTTGAAAAAGAACCTTCCAGAGGTAGTGCATGCTTACAACTGTTGTGTTCATTCCAGCACTGGACACTCTCCCTACTTCCTTTTCTTTGGCCGCCACCCTAGACTACCGGTTGATCTTGCTTTTGGTATCGACCTTGAGAAAAAAGGGTTAGGGTCGCCCAGTCAGTATGTGAGGGACCTGAAGAATAGGTTGGCATTTGCTTATCAGAAGGCTTCAGATGAGATGGCAAAGTCTCGAAACAAGAACAAGGCAAGGTATGACAAGTCGGCTAGAGCAGCTGAGCTGGAGATAGGAGATAGGGTCCTAGTGCGGAAGTTGGGGCCCAGGTTAAACTCCAAAATATGTGATAGGTGGGAAAATTCTATTCATATTGTTGTCTCTAAACACAGTGGTTTGCCAGTTTACACTGTTCAGGATGAAACCAGCAGTGGACCAAAAAGAACCTTGCATAGGAATTACCTATTCCCCATTGGTATGGTAGACATTGACAGGCATGACTCTCAGGGCAAACACCCCAAACCCTGGAAACCGAGGCCAAAGCCTCGGACCTTGAAGAAGACCACTTGCCCAGGGCAAGAATCAACAGAAGATAAGGATTCTCAGGTCGAATATGACTATCAGATTGAGATTATCCCATATGCGCTTCCAAAGAGTACTTTGAGCCCGGAAGCTGTAGAGTTCACCCCCAAAAGCCCTGTCCCTCCTTGCCTACCGTCAGTTGGACATGAAATAGGGGATCAGTTTGAGACTGATCAGAGACAGCAGGATGATTCAGAAGGGGAAAGGGAAGTTGAAGTAGAACACAACCACCCAGTTTCCTCACCAGGAATACCTAGGGATGACCAACCTGAAGGGACTATTGACTCCTCTGATTCAGAGGTTTCAGACAGTGATGAAGGCATGGTACCTGAAGTCGGTCCAAGGCGGTCCGGCAGAGTACGGCGGCCTGTTGATAGGCTAAATTTGACTCATCAAGTGTCTTATGGAACACACTTGCAGAAAAAATTAGTTGATGATGTGCAGGATTGGTTACACTGGGTGGTAGGCAATCCGCTGACCCCAGATCGTGTTAGTACTATTGAGCAGGTTCTGAATGTGCTCGTTACTCTGTAGCTTATGTCATCACTGGAACTTGTAGCCAATTCACTACAACGTTGATCTGAACATTTTGATTTATGTATGATTTTTGTGTATTGGAGTGACCAGTTTTTTCCTTTTCTCTTCCGATTGGGTATTTCCTGATCATTATGTTGTTTGCGCTGATTGTGACTTCCAGTTGTCACCTTCATGTTATCTTGTGTTGTATTGATATTTTTGTTCTTTTAACTTAGTGTTGATTTGATAGTTTGGAGTGGTGGTTCCATATTGAGCTATGTCGTAATTGAAAATGTTCCCAGGAAGAATTTTGAGTAGAGGAATTCTCCCTAGGAGGGGTGAATGTAACCTGTCAGAATTCACAGGTTACTAAGGTTTTAAGCAATTTTAGTATGTTTAAAAAAAAAAAAATAAAAAAATAAAAACTTTCATTAGTGATTGTATTATTTTGAGGTGAAGACATCTACTGCTTTCCACTAGTATTGTTGTTCTATATGTCTTGTTATTTAGCCGATTTTAGTATTAAGACACTTTTTTATTTTTACCTGTTGGCCACTTCCTGTTGCCTGGTCTCTTCCTGTGAATGTGTTGAGCCAGACAGACAGGTTGTGGAGACGCAGGTTGTGGAGCTTGGGGGTGCTAATCCAGGTTAGTTACTCTAAGTATTAAAAATATGCTTCTAAAAGATACCAACTGATTCTGTTCCCTTAGAATTGCCGTATATTTTCTATGCTGTCAGCTGGATGGCATTGATTTTTGGTGGATTTTCTTATAAGAATTGCACTGGGCTTTAGCTGTTTTACTTTCAGTTGCTAGAATTTTAGGCCCACATGTTGAATTAAGTTTAAACCTAACTGTATTATTCGAAGGTGAGTTCAGGTTATTATTCACTGTTGCTTTAGAATGTGGTTCACACCACATTGTTTCAGAAACATTTTTGAGAGATTGTGTTTTAGACCACATGGTCCTAAATAAATCTCATTTTCCCTTGTCCGTTGCAGAAAATGTTAATAGCACCACATGGTCCTAGACATACTTTTGTAAGAATGGAATCTTGGCCACATGGTCCCAAATGTGTCTTATCTCTTTGTTCTTGCAGTAAAATAGTGTTTGTCACATCACATGGTTCTTTGTGTTTTGATCATGGCACATGTGTTAAGTTTGGTACAACATGGTTCTTTGTGTTTTAATCATGGCACGTGTGTTAAGTTTGGTACATGGTTCCTTTTGTTTTAATCATGGCACATATGTTAAGTTTGTTACATGGTTCTTTGTGGTTTAATCATGGCACATGTGTTAAGTTTGGAGAAGTTTTCCTTAAATTTCAGAGGATGTTTGTATTTTTGCCTTCTCAGTTGAAAAGAAAAAATACTTGCTTTTAAGGATTACTGTTATCCTTAAGATTATTTTATTAATGTCAATTTAGAGACTGATTTTAATCAAAATGGCTATGGTAGTGTGAAACTGGTTTTATGGGGACATCTGTTGGAAACCTGGGAGAGGAATGATTGATCTGGCTTGCTGCCTAGTGGTTCAGTTAGATAACTGATAAAGGATGTAAGCAGATGTGCCGCCATGGTCAGGTGGCCAATTGATAGCAAAAAGCTTTCAGTATATTGGTATGCAACTCACTGTATTCAGTTTAACACTGGATCGGATCAAAGTGTGTTTGGCATTACCATAACCAGGGTCAAGTGGATTTGAACTTGATAAGATCACTACTACTTTATTAGTGATGCATTGTCCCTCATTGTGTGTTTCCCAGTTGAGATGTTTGCTGAAGGTCTTTGATGGCTTTTGGTTTGGCCATTGTTATTATTTGTGCTTTTTCGCACATAGTCCTGTGCAGATTTTTATGTTTTGTATTCTTTTGCAGTGCCCCTTTTGAGTTTTCCACTCCTTTCTTCTTCTCTCTGTCACAACCCTACAGTTATTTGTCATTAATCATCAGAAAATTGAGTCAGCCCATGTTTTAGGTTAATATTGTTGTTTGGATTTTTGTCTATTTACAGAATTAATAAAAATTGTAAGAGTAATCGTACAGTCAGAGTTTTGGTTATTTGTGGTCTGGGTCTGTGCGTTTAGGAACCTGGGTTACATATATATACGCATGCACATACATACATTATATATTGATATGTGCTGAGGCGTACGCGTATGTTTATGTCAGTGTCGTTGGACCTAGTTTATTTGTGAACAGATCTATCTATATAGTGCTTCTTTCTCCTTCCCAGTTCGTTTACCCACCCTCTCACCCATATCCTGTGCATACATGCATGCACACATGTAATTTTGTGTGTGCACACTTAAGCATTTTTGCTTTTGTGTTACTGTGCGTACACAAAAGCTTATTTCATATATTCAGACCTAAATCAGAAATGGTAGTCTTTAACGAAACTTTCATTTGCTAAGAAACAGACATGGTGTATGCGTGTATAAATCTACTAATTCCCATGTTGAGCATAACTATACCTTGCTTGGTCTTTCGGAAATCTGTAAAAAGATTTTTGCCTACAGTGTTTTTTTTCAATATCGAATTCGTGCAGTTTATTGCTGCACAATGATGTCCGCCGATCTTTATTTTCGTAGCCATGCTGTTTGACCACCCAAGTCTAAGGGACACTACTCTGTCGAAATCATCACGATTTGTCTTTACTGACGGGTCTGTGTAACCTCCTTAGTCTGTGAGAGTGACAGAAGCCAGTTTAAGAAAGTCATGAACAACACCCGATGATAAATGTAATTAGTGCTACAAAGTCATGTAGATTCAATTTCCATCAGAGCCATTTATATCTGTGGTATTTTTCCAAACCTGACCAGCTCCTACCCACTTTTGGGAAGACTGGAACCACACAATCGAGTTTCATCCAAGTAATAGATGCGCCTCTGAGACTGTTGCTGATCAACACTGCAGGTGTCCATATCTCTTTGACCTGGTTGACGCCAGGATACATCATGAAAGTAAGCGTAGAGTGCAGCTTTGTCAAGTAATTTTAGACCGGAATTGAACTCCATTGCATCATCTCCATTATCCTCAACCTCACTGATCAACACAAAAATTCCGTGGCCCTTCGTGTCCTGTTCTCACGGTAACTTACGTTTCCATTTCCTCTCCATGTCCATGCCCTTGGTAAGTTCGTGTCCAAGTCGCCGGTGTCAGCGAATTAATGGTGTGACAATACCTTGTCGGAATCGACTCGACATAGCAGACGATGTTTATACAGATGGCGCTACGTGCGTAACTTTTTCCCGGACATGCGCAGAGTGCCATAACAACTAACGTTCTTCCTCTCAACTGTAAACAGTCCAGTTACGACGCATGGTGGCAGCGTGTGGCTACGACTTACGCTACGAAAATGGCATTCAAACCTCCTGACGAGTTTGACTTTACAAAACCTAGTGGTTGGCCTGCTTGGAAGCAGAGGTTTTGCAGGAATTGTGAAGCATCAAAACTTTACAAAGAAAACAAGAAGGTTCAGGTGAGTAGCCTGATCTATGCCATGGGACCAGAGGCTGAAAGAGTTTATTCGACTTTCACTGATCTGGATAATAACTCGACACTTGAGCAAGTCATAGAATGTTTTAATGAACACTTTGTTCCCAGAGTGAATATTGTGCATGAGAGAGCCTTGTTCTATTCACGAAATCAACTTGCTGATGAGAACATTGAAACATACGTCAGAAAACTGTACGAACTTTCTGAGAATGCTAATTTTGCAAACAAAGAGGAAAGCATCAGGGATAGGCTTGTTCTTGGTGTACGGGATATAGAACTCCCAGAAAAGCTGCAGTTACAACCTGACCTTACTTTGAAGGATGCTCTACAGCAAGCACGTCAGTCTGAGTTGGTTAAGCTGCAACTTAATGAGCAAAGACATGCTACTGGTGCGACCCTTGATTCAGTCAAGCATATCTCTGCAGGACCTTCTCATCACAGAGGAGGCTACACTCATGGTCGAGGAGGAAATTCAGCAAGTAAACCTCTTGGTACTCACTTTGATAAGAAGCATTTCAAAACATGCTGCAACTGCGGATTTCAACATGCTAAAGATATGTGCCCAGCAAACGGGAAGCAGTGTCGAAGTTGCGGCAAATATAACCACTTTCAGAAAGTCTGCCGTTCATCCAGAGTCAGCCAAGTTCGCGAAGTTCAAGAGAATTTCTCCAGAAGTGAACTGAAGCCTTCCACACATTTTCTTGGAAGCACTGACAAGAAGAATGACGAACCGCCATGGCGTACAAACATCATGATTAATGGACGTTCCATTAATTTTAGAATTGACACTGGTGCCGATGTGACCGTCATTTCAAAGAAAATATATGACAGTTTACATCCCAAGCCAAAGTTGAAAAAGTCGCAAGCCATTTTGCAAAGTCCAGGAGGCCATCTGCAACATCGAGGAATGTTCATAGCCCAAGTGAACAAGAATGACAAGACTGTTGCCTTTCGAGTCTTTGTCCTTGACAACAACTGCGATAATCTCCTCAGTAGAGATGCAGCATTACGTCTGGGATTTGTCAAAAGACTTGACGATCTGAACAATCTGGTTTTTGGAGAAATTGGAGATCCAGTCCAGTGTGATCCAATCAAGATATGATTAGAGGAAGACTGTACTCCCTATCACATCGCCACAGCAAGAATACCACTCCCTCTTATGCCAAAAGTCGAAGCAGAACTTCAGCGAATGGAGGAAAATGGGGTAATTGAACGTATCACTGAACCTACCAACTGGTGTGTCCCAATGGTGCCAGTCTTGAAGAAGGGAGGCGGAGTGCGTATTTGTGTGGATTTAAAGAAACTGAACAGGGTTGTGAAGCGAGAACGCTATATTCTACCAACACTGGAAGATATCACGCACAATCTGAAAGGATCGATGGTGTTCACAAAACTGGATGCGACGTCTGGTTTCTGGCAGCTTCCTCCTGATGATGAAACTGCAAAACTCACGACGTTCATGACACCGTTTGGAAGATACTTCTTCCGTCGTCTTCCGTTTGGAATTTCACTGGCTCCGGAAGTGTTCCAGTGAACAATGGAAAGCATCCTGGGTGACAGTGATGGAGTCGAATGTTACATGGATGATATCCTCATTCATGCAGAGACTATGGAGGAACATGATCAGCGTCTCAACACTGTACTTCAGCGCTTGTCAGAAGTGAGATTGAAGCTGAACAAAGAAAAATGTGAATTTAGCAAGAAGGAAATCAGCTTCCTAGGCCACATCTTCAGCAAGGATGGGATCAGGCCAGATCCATCAAAGCTCAAAGCGATCCGCAACATGAATGATCTGACAGATCTTACAGAATTGAGAAGGTGGCTAGGAATGGTTAACTACCTTGGCAGATTTCTCCCAAACCTGTCAACAATCCTGAAACCAGTGAATGATCTCTGCAAAGACACTCCATGGATATGGGACAGACCACAAGCAGATGCAGTCAAGAAAGTAAAGGAGTTACTTTCTGAGACACCAACTCTTGCATTCTACAATGTCACAAAATCAACTGTCGTCAGCGCTGATGCAAGCAGTTATGGACTTGGAGGGGTACTGCTTCAAAACAATGATGGAGAACTGAAGCCAATCGCATATTGCTCTCGTACCCTTACTGATGCAGAGAAAGGATACGCTCGGACTGAGAAAGAATGTTTAGCAATGGTTTGGGCGTGTGAGAAGTTTGAACGTTACCTGGTAGGCCTTAAAACTTTCACAGCCATCACTGACCACAGACCGCTTGTCTCACTGGTGAACTCCAAAGACTTGCAAGAAACACCCCTTAGATGCCAGCGACTTCTTATGCGTCTGATGCGCTACAATGTCAGAGCAGAATACACACCAGGCAAAAGAATGGTTGTGGCTGATACATTATCCAGAAATCCTGTTTCAACAGAGAACAGCTTTGACCTGCAAGAAGACGTCCAGAGCTACGTTGATGAAATTGCTTCATCTCGGCCTGCATCTGATGCCAAGATCAGTCAAATCAAGGAGACAACACAGCAAGATCCTAGCCTGAAAGCAGCAATGATCTATACTCAGAATGGCTGGCCATAGTACAAGAAACTTGTATCACTTGAAGCAAGAGACTTTTTCACCATCTGGCAAGAACTCAGTGTTCATGATGGACTCCTACTGAGAGGAGACAGGATAGTCATTCCTTCATCCATGAGAACAGAAATACTGAACAGGATCCATGAAGGACACTTGGGCATATCTAAATGCCACGAGCGAGCGAACCAGGCAGTGTGGTGGCCAGGCATGAGCAGAGACACTGAAGATGCCATCTCAAAATATCGACATTGCCTTGAAAACCACCCTTCTCAGCCCCATGAACTACTTTTGCCATCAATTCTGCCAACCCGTCCCTTTGAGAGGATTGGAGTGGACCTCTGTGAGTTTAAAGGAGACTACTACCTGGTCTGTGTGGACTATTATTCCAGGTACATTGACATTGCTCATCTGCAGAACATCACAGCATATTCAGTGATCAACAAACTGAAGAACATTTTTGCTCACCATGGGATTCCCGAAATTGTCATCTCTGATAATGGGAAACAGTTCTCATCATCAGAATTCAAGAAATTTGCAACTGACTGGAACTTTTCCCATGTGACCAGCAGCCCACATTTCCCGCAAGTTAACGGGGCAGCTGAACGTGCCGTGAAGACAACCAAAGAGATTCTTCGACAAGAGGATGTGTTTCTGGCCTTGCTGACCTATCGCTCTACACCCATTCCAGAGCCAGGAGCAAGCCCAGCAGAACTAGCCTTTCAACGACGCCTGAGGACGAATCTTCCATCTATGCCTGGAACTCTGTTTCCTGGAAAAGTTGACCATGAGCTAGTGTGGAAATATAATGCAGCAATGAAGCAGAAACAGAAAAGAAACTATGACAGTCGTCATGGTGTTCGTTCTTTACCTGAGCTTCATCCTGGAGACCCTGTGCTAATCAAAACAGATGGGGAGAAAGGATGGAAACAACCTGGCGTGGTGAAGGAGAAATGCGCCCCAAGATCCTATATCATCCAGATAGCTACTGGTGAGCTGAGGTGTAACCGGAAGCACCTGTGCCTTCAGACACCTGCTCCAACTCCAACACCGACTCATCGACCTGGTTCTACTGATGATGCCAAGTCTACATCTACTGCTGAAGAGGGCAACCCTGTACCTACTTCTCCAGCATGCGAGACTACTCCGGCTGTTACACCACACACCTGTAACCCTGATCACACATTCCGTACACATAGGGGCAGGCATGTGCGAAAACCTGCACGTTTCTGACAAGACTAGAAAACTCCCATGTGACCTGGTGCTGGTGGTTTTGTTACTTTGTGTTGATGTTTCACCAGTCAGGTCCAAAACAAACAGTTTAGTGTTGATGGGCAGACATGTTAGAGATTTATTTGAAAAACGAAAAATGTAGAAGTGTGTTTTATTCAACGTTTAAAGAAATCATTTGTGCCGATAAACATTTTCAAAAGAATAGTTCTTTTCCAGAGAAAGGGGGATGTGACAATACCTTGTCGGAATCGACTCGACATAGCAGACGATGTTTATACAGATGGCGCTACGTGTGAAACTTTTCCCAGACATGCGCAGAGCGCCATAACAACTAACATTCTTCCTCTCAACTGTAAACAGTCCAATTACGACGCAAATGGGAACTGTTGTTAGACAGATGTAGTGGTACCTTCCGGGAGGGGGACGCTCACACATGCTGGTTCCACACTAAGCAATTACTGTCGTCAGTGGGAGACTTAGCAGACTTAGTAGATGGAGTTGTGCATAATTATGTTGGACCAGAACAGGCACCACTGAACACCATCGAAGTGACTGTGACGAAACGCTTGACAACTCCACCCAATTTCAAATCTATGCCAACTCTCCCCTCTCAACGCCCCCCCCCCCCCCCTCTCTCTCTCTCTCTCTCTCTTGTAACGGCATGAGCCACCTGGCTTAACACTATCTGTTACAAGAAAAGTTTACGTCACGGAGCGTGTGGCGTGTTTCGTCATTCTCTTTTCACCTCCCTTCCCCTTTCAACCCTCCCTCACTCCTAAATGTGGTGTATGACACCCCAGAAAAATTTACATTGCACTGTAACAATATTGCCAGTCTCCCCCTCCCCCCTCCCCCATCGCCCCCATCCAGGAGCTATCTTCAATCCCCCCCCTCCCCCTCTTATCCCTTGGCACAAAGGCACGTTGCCCGCTCTCTCTCCACCCCCCACACCCCTTTCTCTCTCACTTGACACAAAGGCACCTGGCCTTCTCTTCGCTCCCCATCCCCCCTCTCTCTCCCCTCCCCCCTCCTCTTTAATATTCAACAGCCCGCTCGCAGATGGTTGTGTGCAGATGTGGGATGATGACATTGTGTCGGACAAGCGCTTTACTCATTAGCATTCGTTCTAACGACGTGCACATAAATTACCGGCCATTGAACTCGGCGCCAAGTTCAAACGGTTTCCGAGAGTAGGAATAGATCCCTCCCCCTCTCACTCTCAGTGTGTGATTGACGCTTTGTCAGCCAGATCACAAACCTGATTTGGCAGTTTAGAATACATATTGGAGACCTGTAGTTCCTCACTGTTCCTGAGACCAGCTGTAGGTGAAACACAATAGACAGAGAAGGGGGTGAACAGAGAGAGTGAATGCTGATCTTGCTCTGCTCTATCCCTTAGTCTAACGTTTCGCTGATTCATCCCAGGAAATGTGAGTTGAAACTATGTTTTGCATTTTCGAATCAATGTATTGATTTTATGTATGCCATGTGGTTAGCGGTGTAACTTTGTGACAATACTTGATGACATTTATCAAAATGATGAATGATTAGTCTGTGTAGTAGTTTACTTGCCACCATGTGGTAAAAGTGGGTATGATTCTTTGTTAACAATCTGACCACTATCCTTTGTGTTCAACCTGACTTATGCCAGTATGCAATTCTATCTCTTAAGATGATAATTGAATGATAAAATTAGATCAGAAAAACAGTATGCCTGTACCAGGTGAAAACTGCTAAGTTGATTTACCAATACTGGTGATTGATGGAATGATTTGTAATGTATGGCTTTAAGTCTACACCGAATGTGTACTTGGGCTAAGTGTATTCCAATTAATGTGATTTAATTCATAAGAAACATTGAAGAGTTATTTGACTAAAACTGTGTAGCATTGTATTACAGTCTCCTAACCTTTTGTAAGCTTAACTCAGCCTTTAGACAAAAGTGGAGATTGATAGTTATAGTAGAAACTCTACATTAGAGCAAACATTTGCTGGCTGAGTTCTCACACCTCTTCTGAAAGATACGAGGGTAAATGTGTGAACTCGACAAGCCAGCCACGCAGCTACTTAAAGGGGTCATCACCCACAAATAGCATGTTTGGGTTGTTCAAAAGTATGATCGAGCGTGTTTCGATGTACGTGTTACTTTTCTTCTGGAACTCACTTCTATCCGTGTTTCGGGTCATGCAAGTAGCCAAATCGTGACTCGCCACGGAGATTGCCGAGCACAGTACGGAAAGAGACGAGAGTCGGGGATTCGCAAGTGACGTATAAATGCCAACACCTCGCGGTGATAATGGCAGATACTCCCAGCTACGAGTCGAGTTCCAAATTTACTAAAGCAAAGTTAGAAAAGTAACAAATTTTATACAATACACAATTCTATTATTTGAAAGCAGACCTGTTTACTCTTGTTTAGTCCAATGTGTAACATGTGCTATTCAAATGTGTAATTTTTAACTGAACTGAAGCCCAAATGTGTAGCAATAGCAATAAGTGAAAGTTTACACTACAAATGTGTAGTTTCTGCATTATTAGTCAAAAATAAGAGTAGCATGGGTTCAAAATGAGGAATATATTATGGTCAATTGTAGTATATCTCACAGATCTGTGAACGAGATAAATTGAAGTAGGAAGTGTTATCACATCACCAGGTACATAGAATTAGAAAGCGTTATCACATTACCAGGCACCTTCAGTCAATTTACCTTTGCTGCGTTTGTGTTGACAGAAATTTGCCATCACTCCACGGTGGTGTAAAACATGAACATGGTTGGCAGAACTCCAGCATCTGTGAATATTTTCCCACTTGGAGTGGGCTTTTGTACTTCACCACCAGCATGAGCTGTAGACTGCATCTGCACTTCACCATCTGCTTAAGTGGATGGGACAGCTTGATATTGCTGATTATCCTGCAATCATTAAACGTGAAAGCCTAATTTAGTTTCAAATTTTACTTGAGATAATAATCAGGGTTCCCAATTTGATTAATATTTTAAAGGGTTTCTTCACACTATGTTTGCAGTTTGTCTGAGTTTGTTTAACGTCCACGCCCAAATTAAGGATATGCAGATGGCTGGATCGTCTTAACCTGACACCAGCGGGCCAGGGTGGATATCGGGGGTAAACTATGGTCATTTTAACAGGAAAAATTCCACATGAAAATTTCCAAGACCAACCCCGGGTCGAACCACCGACATTTCAGTCATGAGTCCAGCGCCTTATCCACTAGGCTGAGCGTGGCCTCCGTGTTTGCAGTTTTAAGAGGGTGTTTTCACCCTTAAGTAGACATTTTACAGGTTGACCATATTATGTACATGTCCACCAATACGCACGACACAGATAGTACATGATATACACATGCACATAAATACATCTGTTCACACACACACACACACACACACACACACACACACACACACACACACATTACCGTAGTATGTAAATAACTTTAAAATGATTATGTGATAAACCACATTTTCCTTCAGTTGTTCAGATCTATCAGATAATGCCTTTTCCTTTGAACAGGAGTTTGTCAGCTACTGCATCATCACACTAATTCTCTTCCCTGCTGTAGAAATCTTTTCAATAGCTGTTCACTTTCAGTCCCCCCCCCCCCCACCCCCACCCCCCACCCCCCTTTTTTTTTTACATTCCTCATTTTCAATCTGACTCTCTCCACTTAAATTCTGAAGTCCCACAATGACAATTAGAATCAGAGGGGTCTTTTACAATGTATTGCAGTCAAAGATTCTGGCTGTTATTTTAAAAACTGATGCCTGACGTGCCATACATCAGATCTAAGCTGCAGATCTAAGCTCATTATTCTCTTACTCACCAGGGCAGTTTATAGCATACAGACATACCACACCTGCATATATCTTAAAATGCACACTAAGTCACCATCCTGCATCCAAATACTGATAAATAATTCACTTACTAAAGCATATGGTTGTTAGGCGGAAACTTGAACTTGCAGGGGTGCCTGATGTTCAGCAATGTCCTGAAAAATAAAAACCCAAACTATTATTCACTGGAGTCCAACAAGTTGTTATTTGTGGACATGGACACTTTCTTGTTAATAAGAATCATAACTTCAGTTTTGTGGAAACAGCAACACCAGGGACAAAAATCAATCACAAACATGCAACAGTTTCAGTGGCAGCAGGCAGTGTGACTGACTGACTCAGTGACTGCCACTATGACTGGCATGTGTGACTGAAAGTAACAATGTATGTTTCATTTTGATGCCAACACTCTACAAAATCCAACAACTGTCTTTACAACCAACCATGCACTGAGAATGAAATGAAACACAAAAAGACCAACCACCCATTCCACAAACCTTACCTTCTTTACGTCTCTGAGTTTGGCTCTCTTGCTCCTGACAGAATGGTGTCACTGTTGCGTTTGAGGCTTGCACTTGCAGCTGGCGAATGAACAGAGTGCTTTAATACATTTTTTCTGTTATAATAGTTGGCACAGCATCCTCTTTCAGCTGTCTTCGGACCCGAATTCCAGCTTCTACCTTTACCTTCCAGGTGTGTTGGTCTTGGAAACTGTGCTCTTCGAAGTGACGACCGCAAATGTCCCGAAGAACAAAATCTTTCCTCATTGTGGTGACAAAATTTATCCACAATCGCCTAAACTGGCTGGAAGCACCTGGAAAAGCATGAATGCTTACTCTTTGCTATTTCCTGATGAAATTCCGCAACCACACACAGCACACATTCGCCCCATCTCACTTCAGCCGAACACAAAGAGCGACTTGGCTTTTCTACGTCACCAATCGGGACCCCCCCCCCCCCCTTTTTTTTTTTTTTTTAAAATCGAAATCGAGGCTCTCGTTCCTGTTTTAGCCTCTCGCTTTCCCAATCCGCAGGAAATGGTGCTCTCACTGCAAGATGAGAGCACAGGCGGCTGATTCGGGGCTTGGTTTCGCAATACGACCACATACCAAAACCGTGTATTTGGTCAAAATAGATTTGTAAAAATGGGTGAGAACCAGACCAGGTTCTCTTTATCGCAGACCTGGGACCGTGGCAACGCCATAGACCGTGGTGATGCCATAGACTACACACTGGGCAAGACTGGTTGTGAAGACACACCCCAGCCCAGCACTACAGCGACAGGTCTACACAGCAGGATCAGTCACCAGCCACTGGAGAGATAAACTGTTATCTCCAACTTAATTAAGCTGAGTACCATAATCCAGTTGGACAATCAGCGCACTCTGAACTTTTCCCTCACTTAATGATGAAACAGTGAGAACTGAAATTCAGCCTATAGAACAGACATGTATATACTTACCTATGTGCAAGCAAGTAAAGTTGATGTGTGAAATTGCACTTAACTTGTGTCAGTTCTCTGTTGTTCGATCAGTGTTGAATGTTTGAACTTCTCTCTTCAATTCTGTCTCTCGGAGCTGCAAGTACTTTTAAGAGTACAGGCCTAAGGAAACTTATCTCAGAGCCACTATTGAGTATTTTAACAGTACCAGAATAAATATAAATTTCTTTCAATGACTAGTACCAGAAAGTTGCTCCTTCCATGACTAGTAAGAGAGAGAGTGGAGGTGAAATGTTAACATAATTCTCATAGAGAAATTATTCCAAGTCCTTCCCCTAGAGGACCCACCTACCACCCTCAACGTCTCGTCACAGTTACTCGGCAGCAGTACAGTGTCTCCTCTGGTGGACTGCCTCGTAATAACTTGACATCGACTCTTCCTGTGTAGAGCTGGTGTAACAGGACAGACAAATCGTCATGTGATTGTGGATGGGGAGCTGGAATGAGCGGCATGGGGGTGATGCCACTTAAGTCGATGAGAAAATTGTCTGCTGTTCAGGGAGGTCACGGTCGGTCGGTGCAATTGCCTGCATGTAACCTCGGCCCGCATGCAAAGCATCGTGTGCGTGCTTCGAACTTGACAGTTTGACTCTACCAGCAGTTACATAAGTGTTTCAGATAGCTAACCTTTAAACACGAGGCAAATACAGAGTCAGTATGATCTATAGGAAACGATAAATGCCTTTGGCGCGCGCAGTGGAACTCGATGCTTATCCTTCTGGACTTCTCTGTGTATCTGGGTCAGCGTCATCAAAGAGGCGTCACTGCATGCTGACTAGTAGGCTTACATAATTCGCTACATCACAGCTACTGACTGGGCCATGAGGCCACAGTTCACATGGGTTACTGTGAGGTTGAAGAAGTGAACAAAGCCACAAATCAGAGAAAGTTGGGAATTCAGAGGTATCTCCAGCAACTGCTCAGAATTGTCAACCGGACACGTGAATGCTCCTCAGAGACACCACGCACAGCACTTTCTTACCAGAAGGTTGTCTGATCCACACATCAACCTATGTCTTAACGTCTTGTGTCTGAGGAAGTGTCGAGTCCTAGCTAACGCCGTCTGTGTGTGTGTGTGTGATGAGAGAGAGAGAGAGAGAGAGAGGAGTGATGAGTGTTTGCCATGTGTGTGCGCGCTCACGAGACAAGACAAGACAAGACAAAATTCTTGATTTACGAGGATAATAGATAAGCACTGATGTGCTTTTTTACATCCAGTCTGTAGTATTATTAGATGGAGACGAGTGATGGCGTGTTGGTGACTCCGACGAGCTGATGAAGATGCGAGGGTTATGTTACCAAGGTAACTTTCCGGATCTTATTCGTAAGCGTCGAAGAGTTCTTCCGGTCACGTTCGGCTTGTCTGCTAAGACTGATTCATTATCCTACATCTCCCTTTCAAGTTAAAAACAGTTTGCAAATTGAAAATGTTCTTCACATACTGGTTACTGTCTTCTCCCTCTCCCTCTCTTTTTTTTTTTTTTTTAAACTAGATAGTGAAAACTAACACAGTAACTCAGAGAACAATAACTAATGCTCTGGCTGTTTCATTCAATGAATGAAAAATTCATAGATTTAGTTTCTGTGGTTTCTTGATGAGCCTCCCAGAGCGAGTATGTGGCTGCATAGGTGTGGTGAGTATTTGTGGACACAGTGATTGTGTTGGGGTTGATGACCGTGGTGACTGCCGCACAGGACTGCTGTCACTGAGAATGAAGGCTGCACTGCTCTGGCATCTTGGTGTTGGTGATGGTGGTGGTTCATCAGGAGTAGATACCAGGTGTGATCTGTTTCGACGTAGAGTGCTGCTGTGGGTCCTAACAATGTAGGAACGAGGATTGTTGTGTCTGGATATGACTTCTCCTGGAGTCGCCATGTCCTTGACAAACACGGTGTCACCTTTTGTCAGTGGTGCAGCTTCTTTCGTTGCATGCCGTTTGTTGTAGTTTTGACGCTGTTGTTCTTTTGTTGCCTTCTCTTTTTCTTGTATTTTCTTCATGTTTGGCGTTTCTGGGGCAAGATTTGATGGGTTGGTGGGAAGTTTGGTTTTCAATTTTCTTCCCATGAGTAGTTCATTTGGGGAGTAGCCATTCTGTAGTGGAGTTGCCCTGTACATGAGTAGAGCGATGTACGGGTCTTTGGATTTCTTCAGGAGCTTCTTAATGGTTTGTACTGTGCGTTCAGCTTCTCCATTACTTTGAGGATATCTGGGTGAGCTTGTGGTGTGGGTAAAACCATATTCTGCAGCAAATTTTCTGAATTCGAAACTCGAAAATTGTGGACCATTGTCTGAGATCACAACATCTGGAATGCCGTGAGCTGCAAAGATGCTCTTGATCTTTGTGATGGTCTCTTTGCTGGATTGTGTCTCAAGACAACGTATTTCAGGCCATCTGGAAAAGTAGTCAACCGCCACAATGTAGGTTTTTCTGTTGAACTCGAAGAGATCCATCCCAACTCGCGACCATGGTCTTTCTGGGAAAGATGACGGTAGAAGGGGTTCCTTAAGCTCTGGTCGGAGCTTTGCACAGGTAGAGCATTTGGTCACCATTTCTTCAATTTGACTGGAGATTGAGGGCCACCAAACTGAAGTCTGTGCGAGTGCTCGACATTTGGTAATACCCAAATGACCTTCATGTAGTCGATTCAGGGTGTCAAGTCTCAACTCTCTGGGCATGACAATGTGATCATCGTACAAGAGGAGATCATCAACGATTGTGAAATGTTGTCGATTAGTCCAGTACTGTTTCAGTAATGGA
Organism: Conus canariensis; assembly: GCA_033310375.1. Taxonomy (NCBI): domain Eukaryota; kingdom Metazoa; phylum Mollusca; class Gastropoda; order Neogastropoda; family Conidae; genus Conus; species Conus canariensis. The sequence goes on along the minus strand of CM065716.1, from coordinate 72,671,169 downwards.
GATTCTGGCACGAATGTTGGCCAACCTGTTCTACAGTACTCTCTGACTTGAGCTGTTTCAGCATCAGCTTTTTGTAGTTTTCTGATTTCTTCCAGTTTCTGAGATGATGCTGGCAAGATTTCAATGGCTTGTTTGGCGTGTGCCACAGTGAGTTCAAGAAAATCAATGTCTGCTTCTTCAGGTGGACTTGCAGGTGCGCGTGATAGAGCATCAGCTGTTATTTGCTGTTTCCCTGAGACATGTATCACTGTGGGATTATATCTCATGAGACGCAGGCGGAAACGCTGAATCCTGGGTGGCATCTTGGCGATTTCTTTGGTGCTCAGAAGTGAGACAAGAGGTTTATGGTCAGTTTCGATCGTGTATTCTAGACCCTGAATGTATTCGTTGAATCTTTCTGATGCCCAGGTTGCTGCAAGTGCCTCTTTCTCAATTGTTGCATAGTATTTCTCTGCGTCATTGAGTGACTTGAGATGAAGCTGACTGGACGACGTGATCTGTCTTCTTGTATTTGAAGAAGAACAGCACCAATGCCTGTTCCAGAGGCATCAGCTGCGATGATTGTTTGCACTTGGGGGAGTAATGCGCAAGTACTGGGGTTGAAGTCAATAGCTTTTTTATTTGCTGAAAAGCTGTTTTTTGAGGTTCACCCCACAGCCATGCAGTGTCTTTGTGGAGCAGTTGCCAGAGTGGTGCATTCAGTTCTGCCAAATTGGGAGTAAATTTGGCCAATTGGTTGACCATACCCATGAAGCGCTGCAATTCTGTGATCGTTGCAGGGACTGGGAAATTCATGATGGCCTTTATTTTGTCAGGATCAGCATGAATTCCTGAAGCATCAACAACATGACCGAGGAATTTCACAGATGCTTTGGAGAACTCGCATTTTTCATTAAGTGTTAATCCAGCATCTTACAGAACTTGTAGGACTTCTCGGAGTATTTGGTCATGAGTCTCCTGGTCAACTGCATGGATGAGGACATCGTCCATGTCGCAAATGACTCCTTTTCTGGCCCCGATGGTTTCAGACATGGCTCGCTGAAAGATTTCACTTGCAGAGCTGATGCCGAATGGCAGGCGATTGAAGCAATATCTACCAAAAGGAGTGACGAAAGTGGTGTATAATTTAGACTCCTCTGCGAGTGGGATTTGCCAAAATCCACTTTTAGCATCAAGTTTGGTGAAAACTTTTGAATTTGCCAGCTTTGCGAGTCTTTCATTGACTGAGTGCATGGGATGTATTTCTCGCTGAACTGATTTATTGAGTTGAGTCAGATCAACGCACAATCTGACAGAGCCATTTGGTTTTGGAACGACCACTATTCCTGAACACCAGTCTGTTGGCTCTGTAACAGGAGAGATTACTCCTTCTTCCAGCATTCGATCAATTTCTTTTTAACCTTAGGAATGAGTGGATGCGCAATTTTGCGAGGGGTGAAAATACACACTGGCTTGGTGTCAGCTTTTAGATTGATCTTATATGGCTTTGGGATGTAGCCAAGACCTTTGAACAATTGAGGGAATTCTTTTCTGTAGTCTGGTACAGATTTTTCTGAGACAGATTCAACATGCTTGACTAAATCTAGTTTTACGCATGCTGACTTGGCAAGGAGCGAATGTGGCTGTCCCTTCAGCACATAAAGTGTCTCTGTGATCTTGTTTTCCTTGTTCTGGAGTGTCACCTGGATCGTGCCCATCACTTCTAATGGTGTGTCTCCGGGACCTTTCAGAATTTTATTTGTTTTATTCAGCTTTTTCTCTTTCACCCATGATTCTCCAATGACTGAGACTGAAGCACCAGTGTCCAACTTGAAAATGTGTGGCTTGCCATTGACAAGAATTTCTGCTGACCAGATGTCATCATCATCATGAATGCTATTAATATATCCTAAAAAGTCATCTGATGAAGAGTAGTCATCATCTTCTTCAACAAGTTCATGGACTGGTTTTGTTTTTGCCGATCGACAGACTACTTTGTAGTGACCTCTTTTTCTGCAGGAACTATGGATAGCATCTTTGGCAGGGCAGATGTCACGTCTGTGTGGTTCTCTGCCACAGTATTTACAGTGATCAGACTGTCCAAGTTTATTTTCTTTGGAGCACTTTGAAGTTGATGGATGAGGTCGGTAGTCAATCTTTTTCTTTATGAATTCGATTCTCTCATTTCCTCTGATAATGGGCTGACTTTGTTTTCTTTCTTCGGTTTGTCTGCTGATTTGCACAGCTTAAGTGAGAGTGAGTTTGGCTTTGGCTTGCAGACTATTTGAAAGATCATCATCAATGACCCCTACAACAATTTTGTCACGAATCAATTCATCTTTCAAAGGTCCATATTCACATTCTTCGGCCATTTTATATAAGTCCTGAATGAAACTGTCAATTGGTTCTTCTGGTTTCTGAACACGTTTATTGAATTTGGCACGTTCTACAACCACATTTTTGCGATCACCAAAATGTGTTTCAAACACTTGTTTTAGATCGTCATATGCAATGGTTTCTTCATTTACATTTGTCGTTTGTAAAATATCATCGGCACAATCTCCCATTGCATACAGAAATGTACTCATTTGTTCTGTGCGACTTCGGAGTGCGAGGCCTGATGCAATCCGGTAGCGATCGAAGCGTTGACGCCACTTGGGCCAGTTGACCAGCGATCCATCAAAAGGTTTCGGCAGAGGCAGGTTTGGATGGAGAGATAAAATTTATCTAGGAGCTATCCCACCACATCTTATTTTGCACGAAAACCCCCCTTTTCACAAACAAATCTCGTCCATCTCATGCTACTTTTTGCCAAAATTAACGCCTTTTTCTACAGCCAAACTTAACATCCAAAAACCTCCAAAATTGACGTAATTGTTACTTTAAAATGGGGGCTTACGTGCAAAACAAAAAATGGGTGATATAGCTCCTAGATAAATTTTATCTCTCTCCATAGCATAAAAATCTAATGGTTTACAGTACGCTCTTCTACTTCCAGCACTACCAACAAATCAGAACAAACAACCGGCCTTCCATCTTGGTTAGTTATTTTTACACACACTGAATTTATAGACCCCCCAACTAATTCTTTAAACTGGCTGTCTTCACCGAATGTGCTTAACTGATAATCGCAAAAACCCCCCTTAATTGATGGCAGTACTCCTAGAACTGTAGACGGATTGCCATCAAATAAATTAGTACTTGTTTTTAACTCTCGTAAATGGACATACAACATCGGGTTAACGAGAAAATCACATGGTTCATTACCTTCAAATTGATAGATGTTTTCTCTTGTACTAAATTTATAAGATCTGCTAGTACTGTGGAAACCCAAGATTCTAGCAAGGCCTTTAGGAAAAGTGTATTCTCTTTTTTCTTCTAGTGGAAAGTGCATCGTAATTCTGAGGTTTGCTTCGTTAATTTTTAGCAATATGCCTAATTCGATAAATACTTCTTTTAAAGAACAAAAGCTGTAATAGCCTTCTGGTATTTTTTCATTAGTTATTTGATTGCCCTCTTCATTACTAATATTAATCCAGTTATTCTGAGCTTCTTCAGATATATTAAACCACTTAACTTTAAAACCAATTTTTCTAAGAGCAACCCTACTATTACCGTGCCTATTGTTAATTGGATACTTTAAGAACACACTTATGTTTTGTTTAGTTATATAAAGGAACATCCTTTTTAAATCCTTTTTTAAAAAATCTATTTAAAAATGGAACCTTTTAAATATAATGAAAGTGCTACTTACGATGTAGGGGGGGTTTATGAGCCCAAATCTTTGGACTTTAGTAGCCTAACCATCGCAGTGGATGAATCATATGGCTTTCTAGTCAGGCTTGTAAACCCACTAACTAGATATTTAAATCCTCCAATAAAGAGTGATAGAGTGCCATCAGCATGGTCATCCAACCCTATGGCTTTTTACCAGAATCAGTTAAATTTTGCCATTTACTGCTCAACTACTGGCTGCGGTGTTTCATATGCAAACCATTTATACCACCCCAATCTCTTAGTAAGGTCAGTATATAACTTTCATGTTTATTACCAGTATAGGCGCATACTAACTGAACTACAAGTACCCCTCCCCAACGACAACGCGTTTAATCCATTCAACAGTCCAATGGACAAGAATGCATATGAAAGAATCTGCAACGAATTTAACATTAACCCTTCAAATAACTTTAGACAAAAGTTAGACCGCAATCACGGGGTGGGCACATTGTATTTGTGGGGTCAGCGTAGAGAATATAATTTTGACTACTGGCCCGGCCACACCTCTTTTAAGCCAAACTCCCAAGTTAGATTGGGATCAATAGAACAAAAACACCCCAATGCTTGGGCAACATTTATCTTGGATGAAAGTAAAGGTCTAACAATGCCAGGAGTGCAAAGACTTAATGACTCCATACGCACATACGTTTGGTGTCTATTAGGAGCACAAGCACAGACAAAGTCTAGTATAGTGGATCAATCTACAGGCTTTAACGCCAGAAAACAATTTCTAGCCAATTTAGAAGATGCTATTAACTCTGCTGTTGATTTACCTTCCAGCATACAAAGGTATCAAAACGTTCTTTCACACGCTAGGTCAAAGGTTGACTTTGTTGTAGGTCATGGATTATACATGCTGCCTTCTGACCTCAGACTGCAGATTGGCATGATACAGAATTATAATAATGAAATCCTCATAGCTGGAGACGACCAAAACTTAGGACACAATCAAGGCTTAAACACAAGGCCCGCGCCAGCCATTTTGAAAAAAGTATCTAGCCCAGAACCTGCAGAAAGCAACCCGCCCCACCAGTTATAAGCAGCCCAGAAAGCGACCCCCCCACCTGTTGATGTGCCTCACCCCGACAGGCACACTAGCGAAAAGACAGCCCTTGTTGTGTTTTTAACTTTTACTGGATTAGCCATACTTTATTTCACTAAAAATTAAACCAGCAGCCAGCACCCCCAAAGTCCACAGATGGTCGGCCATATAATCAGCCACTTTGCCTATGGTAGACAAAACCCAACTAACAACACTGCCTATTATGCCAGGCAGAGCATCAAGCGCTTTGACAGCTAACTTCTTTAATAAGTTTGCTAGATGGCGCAGTTGTTTTCTAATCCAACTTTTACCGGGCTGAGGTGTTGGAGGCGCTACTGGCCCTGTTGGCGCACTGCCAGTTAATGCATAAACCAGTGTAGAGATAGCAAACCCAACGGCTGTTAATATACTAACTATTGTAATTCCCTGCTCTCTGAACAGAGTCCTTATTCTTTCTGCTAGCGTAGTATTTTCATAAATCATTTTGTTTATAGTTTCTCTGATTCTGCTTATTTGGGTATCTATTTTTTCTCTGTTAATATACAACGCCGATAACCTGTTTGTCCTTTCTATCCTTAAATTCTGTATTTTCGCCTGTATTCTAGCCTTTTCTTCTAACCCTAAATTGTTATCATCTGCATCGGCCAGTTTATTTTCTTCTTCTTTTATCTCTCTCTCTAGCGCATTAAATTTTGCCAAATTGTTTTTTAGTTCTTCGTTTATAGTTGTTAAAGCGGACTTAGTAGACCTGAGGTCACGCAGTTCAGCTTCAAGATTCCTGATTCTAGCTTTAAGAACCTATTGCTCGCGCTCAGGCAATGGAGGATCATCAATTGTTTGTAAAGCTGCTTCTTCTTCAGGGCTCAGCTCACGTTCTCTTTGACTAGGCGAACCAGCAATTGTTTTTAACTGTGTCTCCTCATTAAAACTCGTCTCAATTTCTGCTATTAGTTCATCTGCTGTTCGATTTAATTCTTGAAGAGGTATGTTTTGTATTTCAGATTGTGTTGGCAGCCTTTGCTCCAAGTTCTGTAAAAGACTAACAGCCTCAGACCTTAGATCTAAAATATTTAATCGCCTTCGGTCAGCAGCAGGGAGCCTTAGTCTAATTGTGCTCTTGCTTAAAAACTTGGCCGGGTCTGGCTTTGTAGTAAGTCGTACAAGGCCTTTACTAGTCCTTACATACAAATGATTATTTTTATCCATCTTAAAATCAAAAGCACTGTGGCCTTCTGGCGGCTCTAGTCCTATGCTTCTATAGAATGAGTTAATTTTATTTGTTAATAGTTCTGCACGAGCTGCAATAACTCCAGGGGGTGTTTCTTCTTCTAATGAAGGGATTAAAGAACCTGCTTCTCCAAGTTCTTCTTGCAATGAAGGGCCCGATTCTGTTTCATCATCTTCCTCAATAGGATCAATCGCGTCAAAATCTTCATCAGCCATATTTATATATTTATTATTTTTTGTTTTATAAAAAATGAACCCATACGGCTGCGACCTTGATCCATTCAGAAAAGCGAAGGAACCCCATGGCATAAAAGGCATAAGACAGACTGTGCACGTTGTAAATAATCCATCAACAATTGAGCCCAATGAAATGTTAACAGGAAGATTTAGTGACCTTGGGCCTGACGATGTTATAATGCCAGGCACTGCCAGGCTGTCATTCAAAATAGACATTGAGTCGGCGGATCCTAATGCTACTGTCGTTGATAACCTGGGCAGGGCCATCATTAAAAATATGGTAATCAAACTGGAAGGTAGAGAAGTCTTCTCGCTGAGTAGCGCAGACATTTTTAATCTCTATTCTGATCTGTGGCTGCCTAGAACAGAAAGAAAAGACAAAATCTTTCAGGGGATCCAGAGCCCAAACGGTCTTAAGCACAGGCTTAATGCTGCAGATGCAAAGGAAGACGAGGGAGACCAGGCAATAGCGCGAGCGTTTAAGAACAGATTTTGCATCCCTCTAGATTTTGAACTGTTAAAAACCCATCAGCCATATTACCAAGGCGCACTAAGAGACAAACTTACTTACGAACTGACATTCAATGACAGCGGGTCTGTTATTCTATCAGATGACCCAACAGCTAGATACACTGTCAGTAACATCTCTCTTAATTTTGATGTTGTTACTAACCCTGAACTGGCTAGAATAATCTTAAATCAGTATAAAAGTAGGGCGGTTGTTTACTTTGAAAGAGTTTTACACCACAGTCTAGCGATTAAAAACAAGCAAGACACTGTCTGGGAAATAGCTATAAGCAATTCTTTAAGGTCCCTGAAGGGGGTTCTCTTGCTATTTACTGAACCCTCAGCTCCTTTTCAGAGAGAATCTGAGGTGTTTTACAACCCAAAAATTGAGCAGCTGTCTTGCACAGTAGATGGTAAGCCTTTTCAGTTGTATTCGGCCGGACTTTTACCCGACCAACACTTTGATGAAATAAGAAAATTGTTTGCTGGAGGCAGACAGACAAGCCCCATAGCCGATCATGTGTGTAAAAAACTTCACCTTCACGATGTAAGACTCGAAGATTATCTAACAGACAAATATGGACTATGGCTGGATTTTAGATCCACGTATGACAACAGACTGCACGGGAGTGGAAGAAGGGTAGGGTCAGATGGCATACTCATACAGATTAATAAGGAAGAGGAGGAGAATGGCCAGATACAAATGCACGTTTTTGTGGTTTATGACGCCCAGCTGAACATTGAAGAAAATAGACTGAAAGAAATAGCCTATTAAAACAGATGGGTAGTTTGAACTTTTTGCCAAAAGACCCGCACTGTTCGCTTATTTGTGGGATTACTGGGTGTGGGAAAACTGTCTTCGTACTTGATTTGTTACAAACAATCTACAGATTTCATTACAAGTACATTGTTATATTCTGCACAACTATTAAGCACAACAAGGCTTACAAAGAAAGGCAGTTTGTTTGGACAGACGAGAATATATTTTTAGTTGATCCTACTGACAAGCTAAGCGACTGTTTAGAACATTACTATAGGCTATTTGAGGGAACCGAAACGTTGTTTATTATTGATGACTGTTCAGCCGAACAAGACATTGTTAAAAAAAAGAAGGACTCTGTCTAAGCTAGCCTTTAGCGGAAGACACGCATTAGTTTCTGTTTGGCTCTTAACTCAAAAATACAATGCTGTCTTAAAAGACTTTAGATCGCAGTTAAAATCAGTCATCTTATTCTATACTAAGGACAGGGATAGTTTTGAAGAATGTTTAAGTGAAAATTATATAATCAGGGACAAGGATGAACTAAAAAAAATAAAAGAGCAGCTAGAAAAATCTAAGCACGCTAAACTATGTTTACGGACTGACCCCCCAGTTCAATACGTTTGCTTATTATAGATTGTTTATTATAGATTGTTTATTATAGATTGCTTATTATAGATTGTTTATTACAGATTATTTATTACAGATTGTTTAATAATAAATTGTTTATATTAAAAAAGAATGTCTCGAGGGCCAGAATCAAAAGCAGAGTTAGCTCCTAAATGCGTTGCAGTAGAGCTAAAAGATCTAGCAGACAAACGGACTTTGATCTAATAGGAGTGGCAGGAAATGTTTATGGATTTGAGTACACCGACGATGGCGTTTACAAACGAATAGAAATTGAAGATAAAAAACGACAGCAATATCCTACCCTGGAAGAGATAAGAAATCTAAGGGCAAACGATTTTGGCAAACACGAATACAAACTTCATAAACGAGAGAATGCCTGGGCGTTGCTTCCTGACATTAACTGGAATTTAAAGTTTGAACTACGAAGCCCCTATGTATACTTTGATAAGAAATACAATTTTAGAAAAGCTTTGAATGAAGGACGCCTTCTTGCTAGCCTAGTCCCAGGAACACAACAGAAAAAGCAGATTGAAATAACTAAGCAGGGCTCTGAATATATGCTGCGGAGAAAGAAGTCCTTAGCTGAAGTGGGGGGTGACACCGTCGGCTTAGAGTTTAACCCAAAACTAGAATCACTGCCTAGAAAAATGACGATGCTTTTTTGCTTATTTATCACTCCGAGGGAGTCTGATCCTAGTTTGCCAGAGCATACGTTAATCAGAGGCGTACAAATAAAGTCTGAAAACTTGGGCGGGGCTCTTAGACTTGTTATTGTTATTACTAAAAACGGGGATGAAATAAAGACTTTTGTATCTTCTGACAAAGTCACTGTGATGGTTGACAATACTAAACCAACAGTGCTTGATTTTATTTTCATTAAGTATTTTGATTTTATTGCGTTTTACTCTGTTGATGAAGTGCTGCCAGAAGGGTTAATAAGGAGATATGTACAGGATTAATCTTATTTAAAAAATTAATCTTAATTAAAAAAATGGATGATCAGGCTCAAAAGTTTAGGTTAGAGCAAATAACTGAACTTCAAGAAGAAATAGAAAGTGACTTAAATAAGTATAGGGTTACTAGAAAGAAATATGCTAAAGTTTTAAATACTCTTTCTTATATAATCACCGGCTCATCAGCTGTAGCGAGCGTAAGTACTGGGTCCGGCGTTGCACTTTTAGCTACTGGGGCCGGAGCGCCAGCCTCTTTAGCATTAGGGAGCATTGGTTTGGGTTTAGGTGCTATGTCTATGATTGTGAGTGCTGTTTTTAAAAAAATTAACGCCTAAACTACAAAAGCACACTGCCATTGTAGCCCTAGCATCAGCAAAACTTTGTTCATTAAGACTGAGAATAAGCAAAGCATTGCAGGATGAAAACATTACAGCTGAAGAATTTGAGCATCTTATGGCTGATGGTGAGGATTACAGACGACAAAAAACTGAACTTCAAAAGGAGTGGAGAAAGACTTTTACTTCGCAACAGGTAGACACTGAGACAATCAAACAGAACATTGAAAAACAAGCAAACAATCAGTTAAACCCAAAATAGACTAAAAAAAATAAGATGTGAACTAAATAAATAAATCATAAGTTTAACAAAAAATAAATACTATTTTTTTTTTAACTAATCGGCACTTTGTTTGGTGGGACAACTTGCAACTCTTCGCGAACAAGCGATCTTTTAGGGGCGGGCTTTTTAGACGTAGAAGATAAAGTCTCTCTTAAATAATACACGGGAGGGGCTGTTTTCATAATTCTTTCAACTTCATATACATCTACGCTCCATATAGGGTCTGTGGCTCTAATTCTAACATCGCCCTCTGCCTCTCCAGGAGCATACAAGTATCTTACTTTTAGTCCGAACGGCAAGAGTTTTTGATTACCTTGGATGTCTTCAGTAATGCTAATTTTTTTTAGTTTGATCGCGTTTACTGGCTTAAGGCCTGTCGCTTTAAATTCTTCATTGTTCATGGCGCGTAAGACTGCTGGCAATCTCCTGACCCATTCTGTGTTGCGTGTTTTGTCCATAAGGTCTCTATGATATTGATAGATAAACAGGCGCTCAGCTAGATTCTTATTAAAGTTTTCTACTAGAGCCTGGGAGCGATGGTTGCCTGGGATCCCTCTCTTAACTGTAACCCGATGTCTTAAAAACATTTGGTTTACAGCTCCTTTAAACTCTTTCCCATCATCAACCTGAATCAACCTAGGATACTTTAATGGACCTCGCATGTATATTTGTTGTAAAGCCACAGCCACAGCAGTTGAGCTTTTATCCGTTAAAGGCTCAGCGTCTTTATACCTTGAAGCCATATCAACAACTGTAAGAGCATACTTAAACTTTTTTCTTCTAACTTTATCATGTGGAAGGTACAACAAGTCCATCTGGTGGGTGTCATTAGGAACTGAGTTAACAAATCGAGGCCTTATTATTCTTTTTGGGGCAGGCAGATATATTTGCCAGATCGCTTGTTTTGAAAGCCAGTCTTTCGCTTCTGATTCAGACACACTAGCAGCTTTACTCAGTTTATCAATAGCAGCCTTTCCTTTCCAATACCCTCTAGGAGAATAATATATTTTGTACTTCGTATCGTCCATAAGAGGCTGTTTTTATTACATTTTTAACTATCTTTTTAGATTGAATATGCAAGAAGAAAGATTGCTCCCATAGCACCTATAATAAAGCCTATTTCCACCATTTTCTGATCCTCAGATGGTTCATAAAAGTCAGACAGTTCTGGCGGTGACGATGTTAGAAACTTCTTTCCTGTCACTAAGTAATATTCATTCATTGCGCCATCAACGTCTGAAAATGTGTGCTCTGCATGTCCCTGTTCTCTTAACTTTTTATTAATAAAGTCTAAGTGAGCAATTCTCCTTTTCTCGTAAGCGTCTCTTGCCTTAGCTAAATCTTCCATTGCCTTGTTATGGCGTTCTCTTTCTTCATCAGACCGCAATTTACTAAACATATAATTGCTGCCAGAGAAAGCCAATGCATTAACAATAGCCCCGCCCACCATCAGAACTATTCCAGACATCTTTTTTATAAATGAATGAATTTTTTTATAAATCAATATTTTCTAGAATGAATCTTTTTTTTTTTTTTTATATAAATCAATCTGCCTAAATGCATTAATCTTTCTATGCATTGATGTTTTCTGGGATAATCCCCTGTGCAACAAGAAAGTCTTTTGAAGCAATCCCTGCAGTTATTACAGCTATAACCTTAACAACATCCTCAATGTCTAACCTTCCTAGATCGGCCGGCCTCATTTTAAACATGTTTTTTGCTAACGTGCTATATCCTATACTAAGGCCGCTGATTACAGCAGAGTGGTAAATCGTATTAATAATCTTTTTTTCGCTCATGTTTTTATTAACTAAAAAAATAATTAAAATAATCATAATATGAAAGACTGTCTATGTGCTTTTTAATCAGATAATCTTTTGTTGCCAGAGCTAAAAATAAGGTTACAACTAGTTTCGGCGAATCTTCTATCTTTCCCATGTTGGGTGGTGTGACGTCAACGTAAGTTATGACGTCAACTTAAAATGACATAGGTAACTAGATGACGAAAATGATAATATTGACAAGAGAAGAGAGCAAGAACTAACGGCCGAGGCTTTGGTGTCCAGCCTAATTTATTTTGTTTTAATCGTCGTTTTCTCCGTAGTGTTACTATGTGGAGAGGCTGACTTTCAAGTCAGTAGTACGTTGATATTCACTGTGTATGTGCGATACTTCTGATGACGGTACCAGCGAAATATGTACCAGGAAATTTAATTGTTATAGAAATGTTGTGAATGCTGTGTCGCCGAGAGTGACTTAAAACTCCTGCAAGAATATTTATGTGCTCTAATTGTACCACCTCATGTGCGTCGGTGGGCTGAAGTTATTGATGTGAACATTGTAATATCAATACACGGAGAAGCTAATTGATTTTTGTTTTAGATCAACAATACGTGGAATCGAAGTTTATTGTGTTCTATGGGACTTTGCTGAAATCGTGTTCTCCGGGGATTCAATATTGGTTGCTGTGCCTTGTGAATCTACAGTTCTTCTATGGTTTAATGTGCTTTATGAATCTGCGGCTCTTCTTCTGTGGGTTGCTGTGCTTTATGAATCTGCGGTTCTTCTTCTATGGATTGCTGTGCTTTGTGAATCTGCGGTTCTTCTTCTGTGGATTGCTGTGCTTTATGAATCTGCGGTTCTTCTTCTGTGGATTGCTGTGCTTTGTGAATCTGCGGTTCTTCTGCTATGGATTACTGTGCCTTGTGAATTTGCGGTTCTTCTTCTGATAGTTTGACGTGATTTATTGTGCTTGTTGTGTGGAGACCCTGTTTCTTCTTCTTCATCGCTTGTGTTTGTGAACGGCTGTGCTTATTATATGGGGACCTTGGTTATCCTTATTTGTCTTCTTTTAGTGTTGTAGACTGTGGCTTGGGTACTGTGGAACCGAGTGTGTTGACTGCATATGTGAGACACTGTGGACGGCGCCGGCGAGATCTGTGAGTGATATCAAGATATGTACTATGATATGCTGATATCTGATGACTGAAGTTCCTATGTATTGATATCTTGATCTATATGCTATGTAGTGACATGTATTGATTTGTACCAGTTCACATGAATGTATGTTTGATGGTTCAGGCAGCATAATTATAAAGAAAAAAAAAATCTAACTCGTGTGTTGCCTGGCTATCCATGTGCGTTTGGTGTGGGTGTGCGTAGGGAATAATTATTACACGCATCCAAACTTTTGAGAGCGAGAGTCAGACAGCAAAACACGCACCGCACACCATCCGTAACATCTGGTGACCCCGTAGTTAAATTTCTTTTGCTATTGAATTAAAAATCGCCTTAGTGGTAGGATTTGTTTTTGTACACCTATAATTGCCCAATTAGAAGTAATAGGTCACGTTCACAGACTTTTCTTTTGAACAATTGAGTTGTGTTGTATTGTTTTGTTTTATGACTGTTCTTGTCTACTTTCTTTCCCGTCTCCAGCGTAACGGGGTATCTCCTTCTGTATAGTTTCTGGAGATACGAGGGCCTAGTTCCTAGTTCTTCCTTCCTTTGTGGGCTTTATTTTCATTATCTTCAGTTATCTCTTTGATTATTTCTGTTTTTATCTTTACTTGGGGATTGTGTTGCTTCTTCAGCATTCTTAGGGTTCTTTTCTCTTGAATAAATTAGTGTGTGAGTGGCTGCCCTGAACCAGTAAAAAAAAAAAAAAAAAAAAAAAAAAAAAAAAAAAAAAAAAAATTATAATAATAATAAAATAAAATAAATGAATAAAATAACAACAACAATACATTGATTATATTCGTTATTACTCTCATGTCATTGCTTGAATTATACTTGTTGCTGAAAATTTGGCATTGATTATCGATTGCGTTTTTCTTTCTCCCCATATCCCTTAAATCCTGTTTCATTGTTTATCTCTATCTTTTGCTGGTTGGGTTTGATAATACTTAGTCTTTTAAAGAGTGATTGTCGTTAATGTTTGTTTGAAAAAAAAAAAATCCTCTTTGGAATTCATATATATATTTTAGTGGACAGGGGTTTCAAACCTTTTTTGCTTGTGATAGCAATTGTTTGTATTTGATCCACTAGTGTGTGTGTCGGGTTTGACAGGACAATATTTCATATTTTCAACATGGCACAGAAGGCTAAGGAAGAAAGTCCTGTTGTGTCCTCTGTGGACGAGGACAAAGTTTTCGCTAAATATTTACAACGAGGTAAGGTATGTGGTTTGGAGGGACCAGCTCTGTTGGACTATGTTGACAAATGTATTGCCCAGGACATGGAAAGAGAGGAAAGAATGCGATTGAAAGAATTTCAGTTGAAAGTACAGGAAGAGATAAAAGAGAAGAGAGATAACTAAAAGAGAGCAGATACAAATAAAAGAGAGCAGGATACAAATAAGAATGCAAGAGGAAACAAAAAGAATGCAAGAGGAAGAGGAAACAAAAAGAATGCAAGAGGAAGAGGAAACAAAAAGAATTCAGCAAAGAGAGATAGAGGAAACTAAAAGAATACAGTTACAAATAACTTCTCAGCAGAGTGCGGTCTCAGGACAGGACAGTGAGAGTCAGGGTTCTAGTTTTCCCAGGTTTAACGCCCCTCGTCCTACTTTTCCTAAGTTGCCCCCTTTCAAGGAAAGAACTGATGATATAGACAGTTACTTGTTTCGTTTTGAAACCCATGCTCGGTCCTTAGGATGGTCTGAGAGTTTGTGGGTTACATACCTGTCTGCACTACTTGAGGGTTCCGCTTTAACTCTCTATCACAGTCTCGCTGAAAATAATGTTGTGTCTTACGAGCTTTTGAAAGAGAGCTTGCTGAAAAAATTTCAATGTACTCCAGATGGTTTTCGTAAGCGTTTTCGTGAGGCTAAACCTAGCTCAGATGAACCTTTCGAGACCTTTGCAGTTGAACTTAGACGTTTGTTTGACCGTTGGGTCTCTTTGTCAAAAAATGATAAGTCTTTTGAAGGTCTGGTGGATCTTATCTTGCGTGAGCAGTTTTTGGAGTGTGTCTCTAAGGACTTGGCTACTTTTTTGTGTGAAAAAGATGTGAAAACGTTTGATGAAATGATCAAGTCTGCAGAGTCATACAGACATGCTCATCCCACTAAGGTGCTTTCTAGGAAAGCTGATGTAAACATTTTTGCTTCTGTTGGATACAAAAGTCCTGGTCAATTTGATAGAAATCCGTATCCCGGTCAGTCTGATAGAACTCCATACTGTGGTCAGTCTGACAGAGGAAACAGATACTCTACTTTTCAAAACAGTGGCCACTACTCTGGTTCCTCAGCTGATCGTGGAAATAACTTCAGTGGTAGCTGTTATTGTGGTCATCAGAGCTCTGGTTACTCAGCTGGTCGTGGAAATAACTTTGGCGGTAGCCGTTATCGTGGTCGTGGCGCCCGTCATACCTGTGGCAGTAAGAGTCCCCCAGGAAGTGCTTCTGATCAGTTTGCAAGTGTTGTGTGTTTTTTGTGTAAAAAGACAGGTCATGTAGCTGCTAGGTGTCCATGGAAGTCAGGTAGAAACCCTTGTAGAATTTGTAGCCTTAGCCACCCAGGTGAATGTCCTTTTGTGGTTGGTAACTCTACTGTTGCTGAGAACTCAGCTGACAGCAAACAGTCCATTGCTTGTTGCTCTGTTCTTGATACTCCTTTTGCTTGTCTAGCAGCTGGTGAGTTCACAGGCAAATTACGTTTGGAGTCTGGTTCTGTGAGTGGCACTTTGAGTTCTGTTCTGCGTGATACTGGTGCTACCATTTGTGGCGTTCGCAAAGGATTAGTTTCTGACAGTCAGATGTTAGGAACCACAGTGAAGTGTGTTTCTTTTGGTGGTCGTGTGGATGAGTTTCCACTGGCTACAGTTTCAGTCAGTTGTCCTTATTTTGTGGGTGATTTGACTTGTTGTGTCTTGGATAGCCCTGTCGCAGATCTCATTGTGGGTAATGTACCTGGAGTTTCTGTGAGTGGTGAGTTTACTGATGTATCTGGTACACGTTTCTCTGTCGCCACCGTTACGAGGGCTAGAGATAAACATGTTGTGGACAAAAAGCCTTTGTGTCAGATCACTGATGATCTGAACATTTCCCGTTCTGATCTTGTTCAGAAACAGAAGGATGAGTCATTGAAGTCTTGCTTTCAGTTAGCGTCTTCTGATGTGTCTGCCGTGTCTACTTCTGATGTTGTACCTACAGTCGTTCTTTCACAAGGTACTTCAGTGCCTGGGTCACAGATAGCACCTTTGGCTTGTGAGCTTGTGAGCAAGAACAGGGTTCTTTGGACAGTTCTCCAGGAATTGGTCTTTCTGTGGATCCCTCTCCGGAGTCTGTTTGTACTGTTCATGAAGTAGTTTGTACAGTTGGTGTCGTCCAGGACTGTGATGACGCTTTAACCATTCCCACTTTAACTGTTCTGATGGCGTCTTCTATGCCAGATGAAGATGTTCGTTCTGTACAGTTTGATTGTGCTTTGTCTGACAGCAGTTCCAGGGAGTTGCGTGCAGTCTTTGACGATTTCCAGGACATTTTGAGTCCTAAACCAGGTTCTTTCTCAGGTGATGTACTATTAGAGATCCCTCTTACTTCAGATGTACCTGTTAGAAAGAAACGTTATGATATCTTTTTTTTTGCCAAAGAGGTTGTCGAGAGAGAGATTGGTATCATGTTGGATCTTGGTATCATTGAGCCATCGAATAGTCCGTGTGCATCTCCAGTTGTTTTCGTCAGGAAGAAAGATTGTACGTGTCGTTTCTGCATTGATTTCAGGTCTATTTCTTGGACTCCTGAGTGTGCTGAAGCTTTGATGAAGGTTCAAGGAATCTCGTCTTCTGCACCTGTGTGTTGTTACCTAGATTGGGTAATCCTTTTATTCTCAGGACTGATGCTAGTTCTGTTGGTTTGGGTGCTGTATTGCCCCAGTAGAATGATGATGTTCTTCACCCAGTCGTATTCGCTAGTCGAAAGTTACTGAATCGTGAGAAGGCGTACAGCACTATTGAGCGGGAATGTTTATCCATTGTCTCTACCCCGTGGGGGTATGGAGAGGCTGACCGAGTGGTCAGTAGACATGTGTGGTCTCTACCCTGTGTGGGTATGGAGAGGCTGACCGAGTGGTCAGTAGACATTGTATGTGTATTGCCATCCGGGTGTGGGGTGCAGCCCATGCCCAGCCATTGTCTCTACCCTGTTGGGGTATGGAGAGGCTGACCGAGTGGTCAGTAGATATGTTTGGTCTCTACCCTGTGTGGGTATGGAGAGGCTGTCCGTGAGGTCAGCAACAAGCTAACATGTCAAAGGGCTTCAGAGTTCGTTGGGACGACAACTTGTGTTTTCTGTGAGACGTGAGCAGCTTCGTTTTCCGTTAAGTGAATGTGATTTCTGGGTTTGTGTATTCTGCTGTTTGTTTACTTCTTCTTCAAAAAACAATTCGGTCATTGTTTTTTTGTTTGAGGAGGGGGAGTATTGTGACGTCAACGTAAATTATGACGTCAACTTAAAATGACATAGGTAACTAGATGACGAAAATAATAATATTGACAAGAGAAGAGAGCAAGAACTAACGGCCGAGGCTTTGGTGTCCAGCCTAATTTATTTTGTTTTAATCGTCGTTTTCTCCGTAGTGTTACTATGTGGAGAGGCTGACTTTCAAGTCAGTAGTACGTTGATATTCACTGTGTATGTGCGATACTTCTGATGACGGTACCAGCGAAATATGTACCAGGAAATTTAATTGTTATAGAAATGTTGTGAATGCTGTGTCGCCGAGAGTGACTTAAAACTCCTGCAAGAATATTTATGTGCTCTAATTGTACCACCTCATGTGCGTCGGTGGGCTGAAGTTATTGATGTGAACATTGTAATATCAATACACGGAGAAGCTAATTAATTTTTGTTTTAGATCAACAATACGTGGAATCGAAGTTTATGTGTTTCTATGGGACTTTGCTGAAATCGTGTTCTCCGGGGATTCAATATTGGTTGCTGTGCCTTGTGAATCTACAATTCTTCTATGGTTTAATGTGCTTTATGAATCTGCGGCTCTTCTTCTGTGGGTTGCTGTGCTTTATGAATCTGCGGTTCTTCTTCTGTGGATTGCTGTGCTTTGTGAATCTGCGGTTCTTCTGCTATGGATTACTGTGCCTTGTGAATTTGCGGTTCTTCTTCTGATAGTTTGACGTGATTTATTGTGCTTGTTGTGTGGAGACCCTGTTTCTTCTTCTTCATCGCTTGTGTTTGTGAACGGCTGTGCTTATTATATGGGGACCTTGGTTATCCTTATTTGTCTTCTTTTAGTGTTGTAGACTGTGGCTTGGGTACTGTGGAACCGAGTGTGTTGACTGCATATGTGAGACACTGTGGACGGCGCCGGCGAGATCTGTGAGTGATATCAAGATATGTACTATGATATGCTGATATCTGATGACTGAAGTTCCTATGTATTGATATCTTGATCTATATGCTATGTAGTGACATGTATTGATTTGTACCAGTTCACATGAATGTATGTTTGATGGTTCAGGCAGCATAATTATAAAGAAAAAAAAAATCTAACTCGTGTGTTGCCTGGCTATCCATGTGCGTTTGGTGTGGGTGTGCGTAGGGAATAATTATTACACGCATCCAAACTTTTGAGAGCGAGAGTCAGACAGCAAAACACGCACCGCACACCATCCGTAACAGGTGGTTTTATTCTTAACAAACATTTTGCTAGAGTTGAATAAACTATAACACCAACAATGGGCACTGCATAATTAACCAGCGTTAAACTCATGGTTTTATTATTTTATTTATTTAATTTTTAGATTTAAAAATGACGGCCAAACACAGCGAATCTGATCTAATGATTTTAATAGAAAATTGTAATGAACTATTTGACGAAACGATAAAAGTGTTAAACATTGATTTTAGTAAATTTGGGCTTGAGAATGATGTAAACAATTTAATCAAAGATCATAGTGAACTATTTAACGAAGCAATCAAAGAGTTAAACATTGGCTGTAGTGATTTGGAAAAAGCTAAAATATTAGCAGACGTTCTTGTAAGATTAGGGTGTCTTGAAGTATTGCAACGCTTGGGTGAAGAATAAAAACGCGTTTACTTACTTTTATTTTTTTTTTAATTTACGTAAATATTGTGGGATAAAAATGAACCCAACAAGCGAGTCTGAGGTTAGAAAACTACCCAACAACGTACAGTTGGAAGGTAGTAACAAATCATTAGGCAATATGTTCATTGAATTAGACATGGACATTATTAACCCCACAAACGTTCAGAAAAGTGTAACACATGCTATTTCTAAAATCCCAGGGTCTCTTCAAATTAACCCGCCAGTAAAAGTGTTGTTGGCCATTCAGATTGAATATATAACCCCCGATGATAGTAGTATACTAGTCTGGGTTTCAACTAGACAGAAAGAAGTAATCAGCTATTACGACTTTACACCTGGCTGGGCCGATTACATGCTTACACAGTTTAACTATGCAAGTGAAGAAGCGAAATTGCGCGGTTCTGGCTGGTCTGAAGGAACAGTCCTCGAAATCAAATTAAGACAAACCAAATACTCTCCTATAATCGGCAATTCTTACCTTCCTCTCCCAAGAGAGTTAGTTTTTAAACGAGCAGCCTTAAACATACATAATTCAGATAACTTATGTTTCATGTGGTGTGTTTTGGCGCACTTACACCCAGTTAAAAAGCACCCAGACAGAGTTTCTAATTATTGGCAGTATAAAGATAGTCTGAACTTTGATAACATAAACTTTCCAGTGAGTATAGAAAGTATATCTCAGTTTGAAGAGCAAAACAAACCAATAACCGTAAGCGTATACACATGGAATTCAGTAGACAATCTAGTCCCTCTAAGGATTTCTCCCGAAGCCCCTACTTTAGGCGAATCACTTGAGAATCATGTAGACTTGATTCTGTTTGCAGACGGTTCCAAGAGTCATTATGTATTAATTAGAACAATGAGTAGACTTCTGGCTTATACTACAAAGGATCCTGCTAAACAGGGGCTTTGTAGAAGGTGTTTGGTCAGGATCCCCACTGTAGAGGCAGCTGCAAAACATAAGAAACATTGTAAAAGTTTTTAGACTGTAAAATCGAACTTCTTACACCTAAACCAGGGTCTAAGGTTGGTTTTAAGAATGTACACAGTGCAGATGAGCCCATACGTAGTCTATGCCGACTTTGAAGCGATCTTGCCGCGGTACTACAGCCCTCAGCAAGACCAAAAAACAACCCTATTATCCCGTCATCAGATCTGTTCTTATGCGTTTGTTGCTGTTAGGTCAGATGGCGGACACACACAGCCGGAGATTTACAGAGGTCCCGACGCAGCTGGTCGATTTTTGGAGCAGATGAAACACCTTCGCAATCAATTTTCTAATCAGCTTAACCTTTCAGATATTAAGATGACCCCCGAAGATGAAGAACGTTATAAATCAGCCACCCACTGCTGGATATGCAAATGCAAGTTATTAGGCGACACTGTAAGAGACCACGATCACATTACTGGCAAATTTAGAGGGGCTGCGCACAACAGTTGCAATCTTCAACTCAAGATTAACCCCGAAAAATGGAAACTGCCAATCTTCTTTCATAACTTGCGGGGCTACGATTCTCACATTATCATGCAAGCAATAACTTCTGAATGTAAGAGGATTAGCTGTATTGCACAGTCATCAGAAAAGTACATGACCTTTACTGTAGACTGTTTATCCTTCTATGACTCTGCCCAGCATCTGATGGGGAGTTTAAGCAAACTAGCAGAATCTTTACACGACTGTCCAATCACTAAAAAATATTTCGACCCATCTTTAGTCCGTAAAGGCGTCTATCCTTATGAATACATGGACTCGTGGGAGAGGTTTGACGAGCCGGCGCTGCCGCATAAAGAGGATTTTTACAGCCGTCTTAGAGGCGGAGGCATATCTGACGCTGACTATGAATACGCGCAGAAAGCCTGGACAGAATTGCACTGCAAAACGATGGGCGATTATCACGATCAGTACTTACTAGCTGACGTCTTTCAGAATTACAGAGCTACTTGCATGAAACATTACGGTCTAGATTCATCACAGTACATCTCTGCCCCGGGGTTGTCTTGGGACGCATTCTTGAAGTCTACAAACATTGAGATCGACTTAATATCGGATCTGGATACACTTCAGATGATTGAGGATGGGCTGAGAGGAGGCATTAGCATGGCCTGTCATCCTTACCGCAGAGCCAACAACAAGTATTTAGACGATTATGATCCAACTAAACCATCCAACTATCTGATGTACTTAGACGCCAACAATCTGTATGGGTGGGCCATGAGCCAGACACTGCCATTAAGAAACTTTAAAATGATAAACGGGCCTCATGAGGTTGATCGGGTGGTAGGACTATTGTCACAGCTTACGCCCGATAATCCAATAGGATTAATCTTAGAAGTAGACTTAGATTATCCTGCAGAGTTGCACGACCCCCATAACGATTTCCCCTTAGCCGCAGAAAAATTAAAGATGAGTCCCGCCGAACCACCTAAACTCGTGCCTAATCTTCGACACAAGAGAAAGTACGTTTGCCATTACCGGCTGTTACAGTTTTACTTAAGGCACGGACTGAAACTAAGAGCTGTTCACCGAATAATTACTTTCGACCAAGGGCCTTTCATGAAACCATATATCATGAAGAACACTGATCTTAGGACTGCGGCCACGGATGCATCAGAAAAAGACTTCTTTAAACTAATGAACAACAGCTGCTTTGGCAAGACGATGGAAAATCCACACAATCGTAAAGACGTAAGATTAGTTGCGAAAGAAAAACAAGCGATTAAGCTGGTCTCTAAACCTAACTACCAAGACTTTAGAAGATTTAGCGGCAGCCTGGTTGGCGTTATGATGAAGAAACAGAATGTGAAGTTAGACAAGCCGGTGTTTATCGGGTTTGCCGTGCTAGAGTTGTCAAAGTTATTAATGCTTGAATTTCTATACGACTACTTTAAGCCGCTGTACCCAGAATCAAATGTCGTTTACACAGACACTGATAGTTTTATTCTAGACATCCCAACTGAAGACTTCTATAAGGACTTAGAGGCGGAGGTAGCTAAAGGAGCTGACGGATGGTACGACACATGCGACTACCCAAAAGATTCGCCTTTACATTCAACCGTTAACAAGAAAGTGATTGGAAAGATGAAGGATGAACTTAATGGGACGATTATACTAGAATATGTTGGCCTGCGGTCGAAGATGTATAGCGTTGCTACCCAGACTTCTGTAACAAAGAAAGCTAAGGGCATAGGTAAAGAAGTTGTAAAAAAAGAAATAAGTCACAACAACTACAAGCAGGCTCTCTTTGAAAACAAAGTATTTTATCACACAAACGTTAATCTGCGCTCTACTCTTCATCAAGTAAACACAACTGCTGTTAATAAGAAGTCACTAGACTCTAACAATAGCAAGCGAACTTCCGTTAACCCCGAGTTTTCATACGCTATAGACCACTGGAGAACCGACTTGACCGACTTAAATTAAGATCTTAACTAGTACTTTACTTAAGAACTTAACTAGTACTTAACTAGTACTTTACTTAAGAACTTAACTAGTACTTTACTTAAGAACTTAACTAGTACTTAACATGACTTACACTTAACTTGCACTTAACTTGCACTAACTTACACTAACTTGTTATAACTGACTTAACCAGTACTTAGCTTGTACTTAACCAGTACAAATCCCAAACGGACTATGAACATGGACCAAATGGAATATCCATGTGTCTGTGGAAAGCGTTTCACTACCACCCATGGCATGAAGATCCACAGAACAAAGATGGGATGTGTGAAGACTCATCTGAATGAGCAGCAGCGCACTGCATCAGCAGATAAGACGTCGGAAGACCAAGGCCAGGATTTAAACCACAGTGCCAAGGACATCCACGCTGTTGGTTCGGATGAGGAATTTGCACAGGCCCTCGATGCCAGGCGCCTGAAACTCAACCTGCCACGAGCAAACGAAACTGAAGATTGGGAGAAACTGGATGCAAAAATCGTCCAAAGACTCGATGCACTGATAGGGAAAAGCACCCTGGAACACAAACTAGCCACATATGGGGACATTGTGTATGCCACATGTAGAGACGCCTATGGAGCAAAACTACCCAACGAGAAAACACCTCCAAAGAAATCCAGACGCCAAGAAAAGATGGACAAGATCAGGGTCCAAAAGAAAAACCTCAAGATGCAAATGAAGACCGCACTGCCAGCTGAAAAACAAGGCTTGGAAAAACTGTGGAAAGACCTGAAAGAAAAACAGCGCCCTCAGCAAAGCGGAATCTGCGAGGAAGAGGAAGAGCAAAAAGAAGAAGACACAAGAGCGCTTCTTCAGAGACCCCTTCCAGTTTGCCAGAACACTGTTTGAGCAGCCAAAATCTGGGACCCTAAGTGTGGACAAAGGAGTTCTTGAGCAGTATCTGAGGAAAACATACTCTGACCCACAGAGCAAAGCACCACTCGACATTCAAGGTCTGGTGTGGCCAACCAACCCTGAGGAACAGTGCAATGGCAAGCCTCCAACGTTGGCGGAAATCAAGAAGGTGGTCGACAAAGCCAGAGCCAAATCATCACCAGGGCCAAACGGAATACCTTACCAGCTTTACAAGAAATGTCCCAAGGTGCTGGAGTGGCTCCACAGGCTGCTGCGATCGGCTTGGAGAAACCAGAAGATCAGCGGCCAGTGGATGACGGCAGATGGTGTGTACATCCCCAAAGAGCAAAACTCAAGTGACATCAGCCAGTTCAGGCCAATATCACTACTGAACGTCGAAGGGAAAATCTTCTTCTCTGTCATGGCAGCAAGGCTGACCAAGTACCTGATGGAAAACAAGTACTTGGATGTGTCAGTCCAGAAAGGGGGCATCCCAGGCGTGGCTGGCTGTGTAGAACACGCCACAATGATCTGGGACGCAATCCAAAAAGCAAAAACAGAAAAGAGAGACCTGGACGTAGTGTGGCTTGATCTGGCAAACGCATATGGATCTGTGCCCCATGAGATGATACCATGTGCCAAAGAACATCCGCGACATGCTCAAGAAGTACTTCAATGGCTTCTCAATGCGGTTCTCTACCAGAGTACACAACAGATTGGATCAACTTGGAAGTGGGTATTGCAATGGGCTGTGCAATTTCCCCAATACTGTTCGTGATGGCAATGGAACTCATCTTGAAAGCAGCAACAAACAACGCGAGACAAACAGACCTTGGCGATGGATACAAGATGCCTCCTCTCAAGGCCTTCATGGATGACACTACAGTGATTTCATCCAGAGAAGACGAGACACGTCATGTGCTGGAGAGGCTGGACGACATAGTTGCCTCATCCAGAATGAAGTTCAAGCCAAAGAAATCATGGAGTCTCTCACTGAGGAAAGGAAAAGTGGCCGGATCTGTGGTCTTCAGTGTTGCCAACCAGGCCATTCCAACAGTCACAGAAGAACCAGTCAAGAGCCTTGGAAGATGGTATGATGATACGCTGAAAGACACACAAAGAGCAAAAGAAACCAAGCAGATGGCGGAGGAAGGCTTGGAGACCATTGACCAGTGTGGGCTCCCTGGCAAATACAAGGTCTGGTGTCTGCAGTTCATGCTGATACCAAAGCTCCTATGGCCTCTGATGATATACGACATCTGCACCAGCATAGTGGAGGCAATGGAAGCCAAAATCAACAAGTTCACAAGGAAATGGCTTGGTGTCCCACCCTGTCTGACTGACATAGCGCTGTACTGTCGCCAAGCAAAGCTGAAACTACCACTGAAATCCATCCTGGAGGAATACAAAGCAGGGAAGATCAGACTTCAAAGCATGCTGGAGGACTCAGGAGACAAGGTGGTAGAAGCAATCAAGCCCCAGCTGAAGACAGGCAGAAAATGGAAAGTTCAAGAGGCGATGGATTCTGCAAAAGAAAGTCTCAAGATCAGAGAAATAACAGGACACACACAGACCAACAGACAAGGACTGGGGGTGACCAAAACTGAATGGTGGTCAAAGGCCAAAGGAAAAGCCAAAAGAGACATGATGATTCAGGAGATGAGAAAAGAAGAAGACCAAAAAAGACTCCAAAAAGCAGTCCAGCAGAGCCAGCAAGGGCAATGGACAACGTGGGAGAATGCACTCCAAAGAAGTCTCACTTGGAATGACATTTGGCGCATGGCCCCTCTCAGGATCAGCTTCATTCTCAGATCTGCATATGACTTTCTGCCCTCAAATGCAAACCTGGTGAAGTGGGGGAAAACAGACGATCCTGCATGCCCCCTCTGCCATGAAAAACAAACAGTGGAGCATGTCCTAAGCTCATGTAAAGTAGCCCTGGCTCAAGGAAGGTACACATGGAGGCACAATCAAGTGCTCAAAGAGATTGTACAAGTAGTCTGGGCTAGTACCAACACCACAAAAGGGAAAATCAGGACTCCAAAAGCACCCGCAACATTCTTCACGGCAGGAGGCAGCAAATCATGGCCAAGAACAACAGTGCCACTCGAAACATGCAGGCAGAGTCTGCTGGACGGGGCAGATGACTGGGAGTGCACTGCAGACCTCCCAGAATGGAAGAATCACCCAGAGATCATCAGCAAGAGTGGCATGAGACCAGACATAGTAGTCCACTCTAAGTCAACCAAGCAGCTGATCATGATCGAGCTCACGGTGCCATATGAGAACAGAATGGAGGCAGCTCAAATCTACAAGACTGAAAAGTATGCTGATCTGGCAAACAGCCTGAGGAGAGAAGGCTATCAGGTCAAAGTCCTCACTGCAGAAATTGGAGCTAGGGGGTTTGTAGGAACGTCTGCATACAGCCTCATGAAACAGCTCTCAGTTGCAGGGAAGGAAAAAACCAGAGCCCTGAAAGCAATGGCAGAAGCGGCAGAGGGGTGTTCAAGCTGGATCTGGTCAAGGAGGAACAAAAGTGAACTTCATAAGGCTTAATTTCCCTACAAATATCAGGTGTCCCTGTGGCTCAGTGGTTAAAGCGCGAGTCATTAAGTGGAAAATGAGCATGTCCAGAGGGTCATGGGTTCGAATCCCAGCCATGGCTCGTCCCAAGATGGGAAAAAAAAGGGGCAGCAGAGGGACATCCGGAGTCATGAACCGGGTGTGGCCCAACCCCCCTAGAGTGTCAGGAGATAAGGGCCGAAACACTTGCTTGAAGGGGGCTTCTCTTCTGAGGACTCTGCTGCCACGCTCTCCACGAGTTTCTTTCTACCAACGCATTAAAAAAACTACTTTATTAAAAATGGGTCTACAGCAGGAGGTTGTACTTTTTTTTGCAGAAGCTGGTTCTTTTACTGTTTTTGTGGGGGTTTGTGACTTTGTTGCTAAGTATGGCTTTAGGCGCTTGTATGCTAAAAGCCCTCCACCAACAACAATACTCCCCAGTACATAATAATACATCTTATAGTTTGATTGTGTTGTTGTTGGCGGCGGTGCTGGTGCTGGTGCTGATGTTGTATTACTATCTAATAATTTTTGTTTTGCTGCTTGGTTTGCTTTTTGCAGTCTGTTCCATTCAGCTAGTTTACGACCGGCCTCAACACGGCCAGAATTTTTAGCTTTAGTAACACTACTCACCTGCGGGACACTCAGTTGTGGATTCACTTGTGGGGCACTCGCCTGTAAATTCACTTGTGGGACATTCTGCTCCTGTGGAGTCTTCTTCTCCTGCTCGCTCATTTTTTTTAGTCTGATTAAAATTAATATGATTGAAATTAATATGATTGAAAGTAATTAATCCCATGATGAATGGACATAGCAACGTCCCAAATCTATAATACATGTCACATGCAAGAGATTCTAGGGACTTGGTTAAAACCGGATCTTGTGTTAAGTCATATTTTAAATCTTCTTCTGAATCAATCGGCGCTATCTTGCCTACTAACTTAGCATATAAACTAATCATTGTCTGTCCCACCGATCTAACCATTTTTGATCCTAGCTGTGCCTCGTACCTAGCGTAATACTTCTCAACGTCTGATGTAGACAATTGCTGAATCTGTTCGATACTTAGTTCAACGCCTAAATACTGCCTGGTTTTCCCGCACGCAGCCAGCGAGTATAATCTTTCTTTATGACAGAGGTCTGCTGCCTCCTCACACTTTAATAGCTCGTCACAATCCATTTTTAAAAGCAATAAAAAAAAATAATTGTAAATTCTGCTGTTATTTATTACTCATAGTCTTTTACTAATCTTAAAAACTGTTTAGGTTTAAAGGTAACAGTTACTCCTTCAGGATCAGTAGAAGCAGTCAGATCAAGATCTTCAGGAGCTATTTGATCAATTAAAATGGTAAACAACTTTATAACTGGATGGGGCCAAGAATGCGATAGTTTACTGATGGCGTTCCTTACGCTTTCTCGCATATCGGCGCGCTCAAAAAGCTCCGTAATTAATTCTTCAAACTCTTCTCTATCAACTCCCCAGCTCCTTTCCTGCATCTCCCAATCTCTGAATATATTAATAAGCTCTGCAACTATTCCGGGCTTCATTTTTATTCCAAATTAAAAACATCAATTTAAAAAAATCAAGTAAGCCGTTCCTATTGTTTTGCGCAAGAATCAGAAGAGGAGAGAGATAAAATTTATCTAGGAGCTATATCACCCATTTTTTGTTTTGCACGTAAGCCCCCATTTTAAAGTAACAATTACGTCAATTTTGGAGGTTTTTGGATGTTAAGTTTGGCTGTAGAAAAAGGCGTTAATTTTGGCAAAAAGTAGCATGAGATGGACGAGATTTGTTTGTGAAAAGGGGGGTTTTCGTGCAAAATAAGATGTGGTGGGATAGCTCCTAGATAAATTTTATCTCTGATGGCGATGAACAGGATTTTCTTCGGCCGGTTCCATGATTTATACGATCGGTTCGAGCTTACCTGCTGCCACCATGTAGTATTATTAGATGGAGACGAGTGATGGCGTGTTGGTGACTCCGACGAGCTGATGAAGATGCGAGCGTTATGTTACTGTTGAATAATTGTAGACTGACTTTCGATCGAAGGGACATAACGCTCCTTACTTTAATCATTGGCGCATGCGCATGGAGTAACAACGGTTGGTTGCCTACGTCAATAAATGAATGAAGCTGCCTCCAGCCTCACGCCTTATTATTGTGTGGTATCGCCCTTTTCAAAGGCCTATCCCGACATAACATGGTGTCAGAAGTGAAACTTTAAGTTTCTGCATCAGTGTGACGCTACTGAAGGTGACATCATCTCAGTAAGTGACGTTTTATTTCTTTTTTATTCGATCGACACCGCGATGCCGAAGTTTAATCCCCCCAGAGCCGTTTGACTTCAGGCGTCCTGAAGCTTGGGAGGAATGGCGTGAACGTTTTCTCCGTTTCCGTATAGCAACAAAACTTAATAATGAAACAGGAGAAGTACAAGTAAGTAGCTTAATCTATGCGATGGGCAGAGAGGCAGAGAAACTTTTCTCCACTTTACCTTTTCCAAGAAGGGTAGAGGGACAGCCTGACCCCAAAACGGACTTTGGTGTTGTGTTAGAACTGTTTAACACACACTTCGTGCCCAGAACAAATGTGATACATGAGCGTGCTAAGTTTCACATGCGTCAGCAGGCAGAAGGAGAGACTGTGGAGCAGTATGTTTGTGCTCTTTATGATTTATCTGCACACTGCAATTTTCATGATCAAAATGAGGTTATCAGAGACCGCCTCGTGCTTGGTATTCGTGACAAAGAGGTTTCACAGAAGCTTCAGCTTGAGCCAGAACTAACCCTCAAAACAGCAGTTGACTGTGCTCGTCACTATGAACTTGTAAAAGGTCAGGTGACTGACCAGCGTGGTCTAGCCATAGACACTGTTCATCGTCCACCAAGGAGGCCTTCTCGTTCCTATCATCAGTCAAGTGGTGGTAGAGGCAGAGGAACTGGATCATTGCAACTAGCGTGTGGCAAATGTGGCAGGAAACATAATCCTAATGACTGTCCGCGAAAGGAAAAGTTTGCAGACAGTGTAATAAATGCAATCACTTTGCAGCAGTTTGCAGAGGAGGTCGCGTTAACGAAGTGATAGATGGTGCAGCTAGTGCTGAAATAAAGCCAGATTTTCAGCAGGGATCATCCTACTACCTGGGTTCTGTTGACAAGCAGCAAAATGAAAATGTAAGTGAACCGCCATGGAAAGTGATGTTGACTGTCATGGGTCGTCAAGTTACCTTCAAATTGGATACTGGAGCTGATGTCTCTATTCTTAGGAAGACAGTATATGACCTTCTGTGTCCTAAGCCAGTATTGAAACAGTCCAGTGCTGTCTTAAAAAGCCCAGGAGGTCCATTAAACTGTGTTGGAGAATTTTCCTGTGATGTCACTCACAAGGGTAATAACACAAGACTGCACATTTTTGTTATTGACTCCAGTACTGACAATCTTCTCAGTCGAGATGCAGTTATCAGATTGGGACTTGTACAACGAGTGAATGATATCGAGTCAGTTTTTGGAGAAATCAAAAAGCCTGTCAGCTGCGAACCAGTGAAGATTGTGCTGAAGGACAACAGTGAGCCGTACAGCCTTAATACACCAAGGAGGATTGCTATTCCCTTACTCGATAAGGTGAAAGAAGAACTGCAACGCATGCAGCAAGATGGGATTATCCAAGAAATCAAAGAACCAACTGATTGGTGTGCTGGTATGGTGCCTGTTTTGAAGAAATCAGGAGCTGTAAGGATCTGTACAGATTTTAAGAAACTGAACCAGTCGTTAAAAAGAGAACGTTATGTGCTCCCAACGCTTGAAGATCTTCTGTTCAAATTAAAAGGGTCAAAAGTTTTCAGCAAGCTTGATGCTACAAGTGGATTCTGGCAGATTCCACTGGATGGAGCCACGGCAAAACTGACTACATTTATTACTCCCTTTGGAAGATACTTCTATCGACGTCTACCATTTGGAATATCATCAGCCCCAGAAATATTCCAGAGAACAATGGAGACCATTCTGCAAGATCAAAGTAATGTTCTCTGTTACTTTGATGATATTTTGATTCACAGTCCCAACACTGAGGAACATGAACAACATCTGCAGGATACCCTGAACAAACTGAGCACTGTGGGACTCAAACTCAACAAGACAAAGTGTGAATTACACAAAGATGAGATTGAGTTCTTGGGCTACAGGATCAGCAAAGATGGAATCAAACCAGATCCCGGTAAGATTGAAGCAATCTTGAAGATGCCAGAGCCGACCAATGCGACAGAATTACGCCGGATCCTGGGTATGATCAACTTCCTCGGGAAGTACATTCCCCACCTCTCCAGTGTTCTTCATCCAATGACAGGACTTCTCGAAAAAGACAGAGCGTGGATATGGGGTCCAGCTCAGGCAAGTGCTTTTGCTCGAGTCAAGGATTTGATCACAACAAGCCCGACCTTGGCTTTCTACGACCCTGGGAAAAAGACCATTGTCAGTTCAGATGCAAGTTGCTATGGACTTGGTGCTGTTCTCCTCCAAGACTACAACAGCATTTGGAGACCAGTCGCTTTCTGTTCCCGCACACTCACTGCAGCGGAAAAACGATATGCTCAGATCGAAAAAGAATGTCTGGCTGGAGTATGGGCTTGTGAACGTTTTCATCGTTACTTGGTTGGACTGGAAAGTTTCACACTTGAGACTGACCACAAACCCCTGGTTCCTTTGATAAACAACAAAGATCTCTCGGAGACTCCTGTGAGGTGCCAGAGGATGCTGATGCGCCTCATGAGGTTCAATGTCCAGGCCAAGTACACTCCAGGCAAGAACATGAGTGTAGCCGACACGCTTTCTCGCAGTCCTAGCTATGAAAGTCATGATGATCAGTTAGAAGAGGATATTTACCTCCATGTGAACGGCATCAGAGCAGCATGGCCAGCATCTGATGCATACCTGGACAGACTCCGTACAGAAACACAGAAAGATGTGAGTCTAAAAACAGCACTGGACTACACCCAGAATGGTTGGCCCGTATACAGACAGGACACTCAGCTCGCAGCCAGAGATTTATTCCCTATCAGAGGAGAACTTAGCTGTTGGAATGGCATTCTAGTCAAAGGTGACAGATTGGCTGTTCCTCACTCGATGCGAGAAGAAGTCTTGGACAAAATCCATGCAGGTCATCAGGGCATTGCTAAGTGCCGAGAGAGAGCCCGAGATTCTGTATGGTGGCCCAAGATCAGTAGGGACATACAAGGAAAAGTATCGTCATGCAGAGAGTGCCTTGAAAAGCAGCCTACTCAACAAAAAGAGCCGCTTCTTCCATCCGATACCCCAGATCGACCATTTCAGCGAATTGGTGTAGACATCTGCGAAGTCAAAGGAGATCATTACCTCATCTCAACTGACTACTATTCTCGCTACATAGATATCGCTTACTTGCCTCAACTGACATCAAAAGCTGTTATCTGCAAAATGAAGAACTATTTTGCTCACCACGGTGTACCAGAGACGGTAGTGTCAGATAATGGCACACAGTTCACTTCATCTGAGTTTCGGCAGTTCGCTACGGACTGGAATTTTCATCATGTGACTTCCAGCCCCCATTTCCCTCAGTCAAATGGACAGGCTGAAAGTGCTGTTAAAACAGCCAAGGCGATCATCACTCAAGAAGATCCCTTTTTGGCCCTTCTCATCTACAGATCTACACCAGTCTGTTCCCTTGGATACAGTCCAGCAGAACTAGCATATGGAAGAAAACTGCGCACTAGCCTGCCAACTCTTCCAAAGAAGCTCTTGCCCTGCACTGTGAGCCCAAAGACAGTGCAAGAACGAGACCAGATGGCAAAACGCAAACAGAAGCAGTATTATGATCAACGCCATGGAGTTCACTCCCTGCCTAGCCTTCACGCTGGTGACCAGGTCCTTGTGAAAAAGGATAAGGACACAGGTTGGAAACAGCCAGCGGAAGTGATTGGTCAAGTTGCGCCACGTTCCTACCTTCTCCAGGTGGATGGAGGTCAGATAAGGCGTAACAGAAAACACATCAGACTGTGCTCTGAAACTGCAAACAAGACTGCAGTGCCCTGCAGTTCTCCAGTGCCCGTATTCATTACGCGCAAGACACCAGTCATCATCCAGCCGGTGCAGTCCAGCAGAGCAGTGGTTCCAGATGAGGGATCATCTCCTCCACAGCCACCTGTATTACCATTGTCTCCAGGCCGTTCACCATCTTCTTCACCTGGACGGCAACCCTCAACAGCAGTGAAGTACACGCGCAGAGGTCGAGCTGTTATTCCACCAGCAAGATTCCGGGAGTGATTGTTGTGCTGGATCCCGCTGTGTGACATGTGCATTCAGTTAATGTTGTATATTCCACAATTGTTCAGCAGCTAGTTGATGTGTAATTTCTTTAAATTGTGATGACAGTGCGGTTTGGTCATCACGTTGAATGTAACACACACACATATACACATTCACACAACACATATACACCTCATAGGAAGGGATGTGCTTCGATTCTGTTTTGGATTTAATTCGTCAGTGCTTCATTGATTCTGCCTAATTCTTCGGGAGGAGAAGAAAAAGATTTATTTTGAAGAAAAGGACATGCATGCTAAGTCATTGTTGGGTTTTGAATTATTTACATGCATGATTCCAAAGAAATTAAGTTTGAAGTTTTGTTTAAAAAAAAAAAAAAATCTTGGAGGGGAGATGTTGAATAATTGTAGACTGACTTTCGATCGAAGGGACATAACGCTCCTTACTTTAATCATTGGCGCATGCGCATGGAGTAACAACGGTTGGTTGCCTACGTCAATAAATGAATGAAGCTGCCTCCAGCCTCACGCCTTATTATTGTGTGGTATCGCCCTTTTCAAAGGCCTATCCCGACATAACAGTTACCAAGGTAACTTTCCGGATCTTATTCGTAAGCGTCGAAGAGTTCTTCCGGTCACGTTCGGCTTGTCTGCTAAGATTGATTCATTATCTTACACAGTCCTCGCCCTGAGTAGGGTCAACAATGCAAAATAAGAGAAGGCAACAAAAGAAGCATGCAAAAAGTGACTAGAACTACAATACGATACGGAAAAAAAAGAAGTAAAAGAGAGAGAGAGAGAGAGAGAGGAGAGAGAGAGAGAGAGACGCAGAAACGAAAGGAGTACAGGGAAGGGCGATAGAGAGAGGGACAAAGAGGCGAGAGTGGGTGGCGGAAAGAACATGTTTAGAACAATCTAACAATAAAAAAAAATTCCAAGGAGATGCAAGACAATCGATTTTGAAGCACCAGGGAAAAAAATGAAAATAAGCACAAATGGGAGGGGGGGGGGGGGGGGTGCATAATGATAGCCCAGTCACTACGGGTAGGGGGGGGGGGGGGGAGAGAATGGCATAGTCATAGATGATAAATTAAGTCATTCCAGAGGAACCGTGAGAGAGAGAGAGAGAGAGAGAGGGGGGGGGGGGAGAGAATGGCATAATCATAGATGATAAATTAAGTCATTCCAGCGGAGCCGTGAGAGAGAGAGAGAGAGAGAGAGAGAGAGAGAGAGAGAGAGAGAGAGAGAGAGTCGCATAAGAATACAAGCATAACGACATAATGACAAGAGGGCAGGAGGTAGTAGGAAACACACGCGCGCGCGTGCGCACACACACACACACACACACACATGTACTCACATAAGGCATACTTACTGAACAGAATAACATGTGCATTTCAAGTACAAAACACTTTCTAAATAGTCAGGTTCATACATAAGGCAAAGAGGGTGGTGGCTGGGGGTGGATTTATGGCGGAGTGTGCAAGTACTGGCACATAAGATCGTTGAAATGTTTGAAGGTTGATATGCATTGGTGTTGTTTTGTTGATTCAAGGAGCAAGATCCAATGACAGGAACCTGAATGTTAAATTGGATTTGAATAAGTCAATTCTAGGAACAGGGACATGAAGTTTGGGTAGAGTCCTTGAGGAATTAATTGAGAATCTATGAACTAATGTTGAAGGTGGCTTTCCAGACACAATCCTGTGCATTATTATCCCTTTGTTGTATTCTAATCTCAGACTTAAGGGGAGAATTTGAATCTTTTTATAGTCCGAGTCCAGAAGACTACTGCTTTTTAGGAGGACTAATTTGAGTGCTCGCTTGTGTAGGCTTAGCAATGGTTTGAGGGTGTTAGTGCTAGCAGAGTCCCATAGAGTAGATCCATAGTCTATGTATGATTGGATATGAGACAGGAAAAAGAGCTTGCATGAATGCAGGTCGAGGAAACGTTTGATTTTGGAGAGTTGATAAACTTTCTGTGAAACTTTTTTTGCTCAGTGAGGTAATGTGAGCTTGCCAACTAATATTGTTATCAATTGTTATTCCTAGCACTTTGAGGTATGTAACCTGTTCAACGGGTTCATTTTTAAGATGTATAGGAGGAAACTTAACAGTGAGATTTTGTATTTTTTGCCTAGTTGTGATAAGCATTGATTTAGTTTTTTGAGGGTGAAGCGACATGTGATTTAGTTCAGTCCATAATACGAGGTCATTCGCACTTTCTTGTAAAGTTTGTGCAAGAATAGTAACATCAGAATGACTTGTGTGTATTGTTGTATCATCAGCAAAGAGTTCACAGGTGGATGTAATATGGAGAGGTAGATCATTGGTGTAAATTGTGAACAGTAAGGGACCCATGATAGAGCCTTGTGGGACGCCATAGGAGAGTGTTTGAAATGAAGAGAAAGTTATATCAATTTTCACACATTGTTGCCTATTAATTGTTCAGCATTAATTGTTCAACATTGTTGCCTATTTGTGAGATATGAGTGAAAAAAGCGTAAGAGTTTATGTGGATAAGCCATACAATTTTAATTTTCTAAGAAGAAGGTTATGGTCTATCACATCAAATGCTTTTTTGAAATCAATAAATAGGACACCACAATATCTGTTGTTGTTAATGCTATTTAGCCAGTCATCAACCAGGTTGATTAGGGCTGTGTGGCATGAATGGCTGTGTCGGAACCCAGACTGTCTTAGATGAAGTAAGTGGTAAGTATTAAGCTGGTGTAATGTGTGTTTGTTTATGTGTTTTTCCAAAGGTTTGGAAATAGTGGAAATGATTGAGATTGGTCTGTAGTTTGCAGGGTCTGAATTGTCACCTGCTTTGTAGATAAGTATGACTTTCGTTTTTTTGAAACTATCGGGAAAATGATTTTTGTCGATGCATAGATTGAAGACGTATGTTAACGTATCTGTAATTGCTGGAGCTGATAGTATGAGGATTTTGCCGTCTAGGCCATCCACCCCACAGGTACCCGACTGTTTTAGGTGCGTTAGGTAGTGATAAACTTCAAAGACTGTTGTTAGTGGAATATAAAGTTCAGACCTGATGTTTTTATCTTGGCAATATTGTTTCAGTTTTTGAAGGCTGCTTGATCTGGAAGAATCTGTCGGGACAACTTTATTGGCTATAGTGCAAAAGTGGGTGTTTAGCTGTTCGACAGAGGTGTCTTTAATTACAGTTGATTTTGAAGAAGATAGCTTACAGCTCGTTAATAGCTCTCCATACCAATTTTGGGTTCTGGTTTGATGATATTAGTTCTCGATAATATTTCGTTTTTTCTCTGCGCTTCTGTGAATTTATTGCATTTCTCAGTTTTCTAGATTCCTCTTCATAGCCATGCTGTCTAAGGTGACCTGCCTCCTGTAACTTTTTAGTGTACCATGCCAGTTTAGGATCATATCGTACTCTAATCGTTTTTAGAGGGGCGTGTTTATAATATATTTCTGTAAATGTTTTGATCCAAAATTCAACAGCAAGATCTAGATCAGTTATGTTGAAAAGTGAAGAGAGATTTGAGTTTTAAGCAAGTCATGCAGAAAGTCTTCATTGTTAAAGTTTGTAAAGCAACAGTCTTGTGTCCCGTTTTGGGAATTTTTACTCCTTTGTTGGACCATGTGACACAAACTGGGTAATGATCACTACAGTTTAGGACAGGGACGCAGGCTTCTGCTATGTTAGTTTTATCTGAAATATGAATACGGTCGATAAGTGTCTTTGAGTTTGGTGTGACTCTCGTTGGAGATTCGATGAGTTGATGCAGATTAAATAGATCGAATGCTTGTGTCCATTGGTTTTGCACTTATAGAAGGTCTATGTTAAAGTCTCCAAGTAAAATGATTCCCTTGGATTCTAGCGAGACTGCATCCATCATTGTAATAAATTTGTCGACCCAGTTTACTCTTTCAGATGGGTTCCTGTAGCAGAATCTAACAAAATGGAAGGGTTTCTTTTCAGCTTAACTTCTATCCAGATACATTATACATAGTTACTTTCTAGGTGTAGAAGTCGTTTGAAGCTAAGGGTTTCGCTGATGTAAATCAGAAGACCCGTCTCTTTCGGTTGTGTAGGATCTTTCCGGATTGTGTTATATCCTGGAATAGTTACTTCATTGTCGCTAATGTGTGCAGCTAATCTGGATTCAGAGAGTCCTAAAAATGAAAGGGTTTACCATGATTACAAATCAGTGTTGATATATACTGTGCACAAAAAGAAACGCATATTTTTTTCGCTGAAAATATTAAGGAAAATTTTGACAGAAACATGCCCAGTATAGCAGGGAACTCTGTCCAGTGTGAATAGTCAGACATAATGAATAGACATAACAGTAGATTGATGTCTTATTTCTTCTGTGGTTGTAGTATTTTGAATGCTAAATGACGCATGAAATGACTGAAATAAAAAATATGCGTTTCTTTTTGTGCATAGTATATTTGATGTCTTGTTAACTGCGTGTTGGATATTAAGGTGACAGATTCGGAGTCCTTCTTTGCATGGCCATGCAGACTGGTTCCTGCTCATTTCTAGTTGTGTACTGATGTGATGATAATAGGAGACGACGATTTTGCACGTTAACTAACGTTAAGATTTGTATAATCAAGGAACACAAAAAAAATCACATAAAAGAGAGAGAAAATGGGGCTGGTTTACACACCGTGACAACTTTAGGAAACCAGAAGCGTATGAGAAGAAAAGAAAATCTTCAGAGTATATGTCCGTAAGCTCCTCGGCCAGATGGTATATTTATGGATACACTTTTCTGAAATGAAAATATACACTTCCTCACAAACGAAGCACTTCTAAAGCAAAATTACATTTAAGGGGACAGACGAAGAGGAAGAAAAAAAGGGAAAAAAAAATGAAACTTAAGACAAAAAAGCAAAGAACCAACAAATCAAAATGGAAGCAAGTGGGAAAAAAGCCACTCACACACAAATACACAATTCACGTAGCCGCACTTGTAGCTACGAGTTGGCAATGCACATTATTGCCTCGCTCGCAGTAAACAGCAGTTTTTGCAGAAGTCTGCTGTTGCAGAGGCTTTGTTCAGTCTCTTTTCTATAAGACACACAGTCTTGCGCTTTTACGAAGTCTTCTGTTGTATACCTTTTTTTTTTTTTTTGGTCCACAACACCACTGAAGGCACTCCTTGAGACAAGAGTAATGACTCGTATAGTAGTATACAATACATCTGACAGGCACCCGACAGACTGCAGCAGGCCAGACAAAGAAACAATCAAACAAACAAACAAGTGCACACACACACACACACACACACACACACACACACACACACACACACACACACACACACACATATTAGATATACACAGCAATTAGATATACGCAGATACACATAGCGCATGGATTATGAAATAGCATATCGCAGTACATACCTATGATATGAAGTTGATTTAAACATATGCAGAGACAGTGATGAAGCAATGATATACGAATATAAGGATGCATACAGGTGGCATTTTAATTTAATTAAGTGAGGATATGGGGAGAGGAGCTGATTGGTGTTGCTGTGACAGGAACTGAGAGAGAGAGAGAGAGAGAGAGAGAGAGAGAGAGGGAGAGAGAGAGAGAGAGAGAGAGAGAGATTCTGTGTTCAAGTCTCGCTTAGTTATTTATTTGTTATAAAAAATAATGTCGATATTTGCATGCACGGGCGTGCTTTTCCCCGGTCAATATAAAGTAGTTTTGCGAAACATGTATAGTCTCATCTTCTGTGGGTTTTTTTTTGTTTTTTTTCTTTAACTAACAGGCTGCACACCAAAAATTAATGTGCCAGGGCGTTGTGGTGTCGAGTATTTGTATACATGCATAATTAGATAGCTGTGAGAATTTCTATTGTGTCTGAAAGTTGATTCACCTTCATTTCTTTTACATACCCATCAAAGTACATGCCAGGTGGTTCCAAGCAGACAGGTTGAAATGAAGGAATGTAACTATTTCAGGGAAACCACTTGGCACAAAGATAGGGGTCAAGGGTCAATGCAAAGGCCTGACATGTGTCAACAGGTAAGGGGTAACTCATGTATTTCTAGAATGTGAATGATTTCAAGGGGAGAAATCCCTAAAAACAAATGAAATGATTGATGGGAGATTGTTCATTTGATCTCTTATCAGCTGAATATCAATTTTTTTGCTCAAACTTATGCTACACCTCAAAACAATTACATGGATTGTATAGTGATTAAGAGCAAAATCCTGGCATGTGTCCTGTGCATGAATGTGGACATTTTTCAAACTTCATTTTAAGTTGCCTTTAGACTTTCCTGTCACCTCTTTTGAATAGAAACCCCCAACTGTTCAGACTGGACAAATTGTGTGTGTGTGTGTGTGTGTGTGTGTGTGTGTGGTGTGTGTGTGTGTGTGTGTGAATAAATTCTGGCACTTTGTTTCCCTTTTCATCTTTACTCTTATCTATTTACGCCACTTTTTTTTTAGTTATGTTTTGTTTTATTAAGAGAAAATAATATGTGATTCTTTCTTACCTTTTGTTTTTCTTAGACATTATGGTATTTCAGGAGCTGAGATGTATCCAGAATGTAGATTAAAGACAATAAGTCTCTGCGTTTTGAAGATAGGTGAGAGAGAGAGAGAGAGAGAGAGAGAGAGAGAGAGAGAGAGAGAGAGAGAGAGAGAGAGAGAGAGAGAGTGTGTGTGTGTGTGTGTTGTGTGTGTGTTATTCTGTCTTCCTCATCTCCTTCTCATTCCCTTGCCCTCACCCCTGCATGCGCCTGCGCACACGGGCGCGCAACCACACACACACACACACACACACACACACACACACACAGTTCTCTCGTCCTCTCCGCTCCTCCCACACACATATTTAAACACAAATTTGTTTCCATCCCCTCTCACTGTGTTGAGAAACTGGAACATCTGTGTACTCTTTAGCAGCCCAGCAAAGGTGACTAGTAGAAACAACAGTAAATGATGGGAATAGGGTGGAATAGTGTTGGGTGTATGGGCGAAAGGAGGGTTGGATATTC
Organism: Conus canariensis; assembly: GCA_033310375.1. Classification (NCBI taxonomy): domain Eukaryota; kingdom Metazoa; phylum Mollusca; class Gastropoda; order Neogastropoda; family Conidae; genus Conus; species Conus canariensis. The sequence continues at coordinate 72,632,188 of CM065716.1, read as the reverse complement.
TGTACATGGTTTCAGAATAATTTGTAGTAAGTCTCTTAAACTGTCAATTTATGTTTTTTTTTTTTTTTTTTCTGGTGTGCACATGATCAACAAGCTGCAAAGAAGTCTTTAGGTCAGGATATGTTTATATTCTTGTTCATATTCTTTTGTGTGTGTGTGTGTGTGTGTGTGTGTGTGTGTGTGTGTGTGTACAGACGCGTGCATACACACACACGTGTGTGTGTGTGTGCGTGTGTGTGTGTGTGTGTGTGTGTGTGTGTGTGTGCGCGCGTGTTGTAGTGGTGGTTCTGGTAGCAGAGATGCGTGTGTGAGTTTATGTGTGTATGTGCTTGTGTGTGTGTGTGGTACCGAGTGTGCATTGCCCTGTTTCCCCTGCTCCCACCCACCCCCCACATCCCACTGCACCCTTCTTCCCACTTATCATCTAGTGCCGCTTCCCCCTGGCACAAAGACAGGGTCATGTGTGAGTTCGAAGGCCTGACATGCCGTGAAGTAAGGGGTGGCTCATGTATTTCCAGATTGTGAATGATTTCATGGGATGAAATCTGCCCAAATAGGTAAAATGATTGCTGGGGGTTTGTTCATTTGATCTGGATCTGGATCATTACCTTGAAGGGCCTTGCAGCATCAATTCAACGGGATCTGGATCTGGATCTGGATCTGGATCTTTACGTTGAAGGGCCTTGCGGCATAAATTCAACAGGAGAGAGAGCGCGGGTACACTAGTCCCGCTGATGAACGGCTGCGCGGAAGCAGCCTACTGTCTTCGCATGCACGGTACTCTTTTCCAGATGGTTCCAGTCAATTACAGTTTTTGGGAAAAATGAATTCTTAAAATTGTCGGTATTAACACTGAAAGGGTTTAAAACACTTTGTATTATTGGTAGTAAAAGCTTCTAAAATATTGGCACTGTAAAAGTCAGTAAACTTTTTGACGGGGACTCTAAAACGAAGCGAGGATAAGAAGTCATAAGATGGCAGACGATTGGCTTTCTTCGGTCCTGAAGCGATGGTAAGATCAGGTTTTCCAGCATTCGTGTGATGCATCCTGGATCCCTCGCGGTGTAATCTCCTGTTATGATCTCTTATCAATTCATGACTCAGATTTACCTCAAAACACATGGATAACTTAGATTTCCTTCTTGTTTCAGACTGGCTTTGCAATTATGTTATAGATGTTGATATCTTACCAGGATATCGATCTGACCACTCCTTAATTACAGTAACGTTAGAACAAGGCAGAGAGATAAAGAGAAATTCATTATGGAAATTCAACAGTTCGCTATTAAAAGACAATAATTACATAAAAGAGGTAAACGAGGTTATCCAAATTGTTACCGAGGAATATGCAGCACTTCCTTACTGTCGTTGTGGATTGGCCCAAATTCCTAATTCAGAAATCCACTTTGTTATATCTGATCAACTATTTTTGGATACATTGCTTATGAAAATTAGGGGCAAAACTATATCGTATGCAACGATGAAGAAACGGAAGGACGCAGAAAAACAGAAAGATCTAGAAAGTAATATTTCTTTACTCGAGACGAAAGTAGCGTTATCGGAACAAGAAAGGCTTGAACTTGAAAAATGCAAACAAGATTTAATTACTCTTCGGGAAAAGAAAATGGAGGGTGTATTGTTGCGTTCAAGGGCGAGATGGGTCGCAGAAGGGGAAAAAATAACGAAATACTTTTGTGGACTTGAAAAACGTAACTACGTTAATAAGAATATAATCAAACTTACGCGAGATGACGATTCTACTTTAAATGATAATGATGAAATTGCCCAGGAAGTTAATACTTTTACAAAAAATTGTATGCTAAAAAAGATGCAGAGCCTTGTGAAATATTTGATTTAGTAGAAGACTTGCCAACGTTAAGTGAGAATCAGAGAACGTCTTTGGAGGGTAAAATTACATTAGAAGAAGCAGGTATTGCACTTAAACATATGTCAAATATGAAAAGCCCTGGGAGTGATGGTTTTACAGCCGAGTTTTTCAAATTTTTCTGGCTGCAACTTGGTCCATACGTTGTAAGAGCGATCAATGGTGGATATGATAAAAAGGAGCTCTCATCAACACAAAAAGAAGGCATTATTGTATGCATTCCCAAGGGTGACAAACCTAAAGACCAGATAAAGAAAACTGGAGACCCATCTCGCTTTTAAATATTGTGTACAAAATAGGATCTACTTGTATAGCTAACCGATTAAAGCAAGTGCTTCCCTCTATCATCAATGAGGATCAGACTGGTTTTATTCCTAACAGGTATTTGGGAGATAATATTCGTCTTATCTATGACATACTTGATTTCATGATTGCATCCAAAAAACCAGGTTTACTTCTTTGTCTGGATTTTGAAAAAGCGTTTGATAGTGTAAGTTATGATTTCATGTTTAAGGTACTACACGTCTTTGGCTTTGGTCCAAGCTTCTCTCAATGGATACAAACATTTTATACAAATATTAAGTCAACTGTGTCTTTGAATGGAAAATTAGCTGGGTGGTTCCCTGTTGAGAGGGGTTGCCGTCAAGGTGATCCAATTTCTCCGTATTTATTTGTTATGTGTGTTGAGATTTTGGCAAATATGATAAGACAAAATAAAGGTATAAAAGGAATTCAAGTAGGTAATACTGAAAACAAGATATCACAGTATGCAGATGACACTGAACTACTATTAGAAGGAGACAGAAAATCATTCGAGGAATCTATTTATACCATTGAACATTTGGGAAGAGTATCTGGACTCGTATTAAACGCAGAAAAAAACAAACGCAGTATGGCTAGGTAGTAAACGAAATTCACCTGTTAGGTATATGCCGTATTTAAACATAAAATGGAACCCTCCAAAATTCAAAATTTTGGTTATCTGGTTTACATGTGACTTAAAACATTGCGAAATCATGAACCTTGAAGAAAAGTTTGCAGAAATCAAAACACTGTATAAAACTTGGCTCAAAAGGCAGATAACGCCACTTGGCAGAGTAGCGGTGCTTAAATCTACGATTCTTTCCAAACTAACCCATCTATGGATGTTATTACCAAATCCACCGGACTATATTACTGATGAAATCCAGAACTTTATATACAAGTTTGTTTGGGGCAAAAAAAGAGACAGAATCAGTAGGAAAACGTCTGTGGCGTAGTGCAGGGGGGAATCGGAATACCAATCATAAAAAAGCATATAAATGCTTTAAAATTAACTTGGATTCTTAAAATCTTATCAAGTAAACACCGATGGAAGAAAGTGCTTGTTTCAGTGTATGAAAAAGCAGAAATTATCAATAAACTAGGATCCAGTCTGCCATGGAGCGATAAACTGAATAGCTTCTGGAGAGACGTATTCAACGCTTATAGAGAAACTGGTAAGATTGTTCATGTTAAAACTGCGGAGGAATTCTGTTCAGAGCCTCTGTTTTGTAATCCCAACTTAAAGATTGGGGGCAGATCAACCTTTTATAAAAACTGGATTGAAAACGATGTATTCTGCATACGGAATCTTCTGGATGAGAACAGTGAATTTTTGAGTTTCCAGTCTTTTGTTGATAAATGCAGTATCAATGCAGATTTTGTTACATATAATGGTTATGTTAGTGCTGTGAAAAACTATTCGAGAGAAACTGGACTAGAAATGAAATACTGTGAGGAAGGTATGACAAGTAAATTATTAACTGAAATCTGTTCAGTTTCAAGAGGAGCCTCACATTATTACGATTTATTAAATCAAGACCTAACAGAACCAGGTTTTTGCAATAAATGGAATGTAAGACTACACAAGGAGGTTATATGGATGAAAACTTTTCACAAAGTCCGACAGATAAAAGACATTAAACTAAGATGATTTCAAATGAGAATTATTAACAGAATATTGGCAATCAATGTTATTTTGCAAAACGTGGGAATTGAAGAGTCAGAAAAATGCTCTTTTTGTGAGAGAGAAAAAGAAAATATTCAACATATATTTTGGCATTGCCAATATGTACAAAACTTCTGGAAAGAGTTTCAAAATGTGGTAAACAGAAAATGTAATATTATAAAACTGTTGCTTGATGAAAATATTGTTCTGTTTGGTTGTGATTGTAACTTTAAATCTGATAGAACGTTTGACTTAATCCTGCTACTCGCCAAAATTTATATTTATAAATGTAAATATGAAAAGAGTTTACCATCAGTTCAAATCTTTTTTGTATGTTTGAAAGCCAGATATGAAACAGAAAAGTATGCTGCTCTTTTTAACATGTCCCATGGAAATTTCGTGGCACAATGGACTCCATACTTGACGTTATTGGAGTAAAACACAAATTATCCATTGTACACAAAGGCTGTGACAACGGCCAACTGTGGGTTGGGTTGTTGTTGTTGTTGTTTTTTTGTTTTTTCTCGTTCGTTCGTGTGTTTGTTTGTTTTGTTTTCTGTTGCTTATGCTTTTCTGATTTCTTTCCCTAAGGCTTGTTGTGATTTAAAATAATTCTTTATGTGATTTGATGTGCAAACGACAATAACTTGTTAATGAATTACGTCCAGTCACTTCGTTGTAATTAATCGAATATGAATACGATTCTGTTAGTCACTATCTTGTTTACAAACGTTTGTGATTTGAGGTGTAAACAACTGTCAGTACTTGGTTATGAGTTATGTCTAATCATTGCGTTGTACTTAATCGAATATGCTCCTGTAAGGAAAACACACAACACACACACACACACACACACACACACACACACACACACACACACACACATGTGATTTAGAGCAAAATCCTAATTTAGAGCAAAATCCTAAACTTTTCTGTGATATCATGGCATAGTGCAGAAAATTATTGTTCTCATTTATTCCTTACTTGGTGCTTAACTGGGAATGTCATGTTGTATTGTTAACTTATATATATATGTGTGTGTGTGTGTGTGTGTGTGTGTGTGTGTGTGTGTGTGTGTGTGTGTGTCCAAAAGAAAAAAGGCACAAGAACAACAAGCTGTCGTGGTTAAAAATGAAATTTTCGGCTTTATTTGCCTTCTTCAGCAAATGACATCCTCCCTGAGTGCCAGCAGGTAAGGTAGTGAGGGAAGAGACGTAAATATTTCAATATGCCGTAATATAAAACAAATTACGCACTAGAATGATACGTAACTCGACAGATGTGTCACAGGTAGTAATTTGATGAATGAAAGCTCTGTGTGTGTGTGTGTGTGTGTGTGTGTGTGTGTGTGTGTGTGTACGTGCATGTATGTGTGTGTGTGTGTGTGCGTGTGTGTGTGTGTGTGTGGCGCGCGCACGTGTGTGTGTGTCTGTGTGTGTTTGTGCGCGCGCGCGTGCGCGTGCGAGCACGAGTGTATGCGCTCGTGTGTGTGTGTGTGTGTGTGTGTGTGTGTGTGTGTGCGAGCGCGTAGTCTTCAATTTAATGTCTATTCACGTTATGTGGTCTAGACACACAAAATAGAAGAACGCAGCAGCACTTAAAAAATATACCAAGTAACATCCAATAAAGATACAACATCTGCATCTCTTTACAGGTATGTAAAAATCGGACCACGAGTCAATGTCATTGTCACATATTATTGAGGACTTACTTAAAATTTCATCCAGGGAAGATTCAGCTAAAGCAAGTAAAGTCTTTTTTTAAAAAACGGTTCACATCTTAGTAGTTTCTGCATATTTGATATCTTTTTCGCCACAGCTGTATTTCATGTCATTTGTAAATTTTGTTTTAAAACCATTAAGTTTAAGTCTGTGGATCAAAGAGGTCATTGACCTTACATGAAGTGCGTGTGTGTGTGTGTGTGTTGTGTGTGTGTGTGTGTGTGTGTGTGTGTGTGTGAGTGTGTTTGAGAGAGAGAGAGGAGACAGAGACAGAGACAAAGAAACAGTGAGAGAGTTTTGTTAAATCATCCTCATAACTTTATAATATGTGTCTGTTTTCAGGATAGCCTCCCCATCCCCCCCACTCCCTACACCCAAAGAAAAAAAAAAATAAAAGAAAAGAGGGGGGGGGGGGGGGGGGAGGGGGATGGTTTATAAACACGTCGTTCAGGTCATCCAGGACGGAGAAGCAATCAGGCTCCGCTACAAAATGATGGTGAATCATGTTGTTACAGGAGAAGTAATCAGGCTTCGTGACAAAATGATGGCCAAATGATGTTACAGAAGAAGTATTCGGCCTCCACAACAAAATGACGGTGAAAACATTTTGTTTCAGAGAAGTATTCAGGCTCTGCTGCAAAATGACGGAGAAAACAGTTGTTACAGGAGAAGTATCCACGATCCACAACAAATGATGGCGAAAACATGTTGTTACAGGAAAAATATTCCGAATCCACAACAAATGACAGCGAAAACATGTTCTTACATGAGAAGTATCCAGGCTCCACAACAAATGATGGAGAAAACATGTTGTTACAGGAGGAGTGTTCAGAATCCACAGCAAATGATGGCAAAAACATGTTGCTACAGAAGTATCTGGGTTCCACAACAACATGATGGTGAAGACATGTTGTTACAGGAAAAGTATTCAGGCTCCACAACAAAATGATGGCGGCGACGTTTTTGTTACAGGAGAAGTATTCACGTTCCACAACAAAATGATGGTGAAAACATGCTGTTACAGAAGAAGTATTTGGGCTCCACAACAAAATGATGGCGAAAACATATTGTTATGGAAGAATTATTCGGGCTCCACTACAATGACAGTGAGAACATGTTGTTACAGGAGAAGTATTCAGGCTCTGCAAGAAATGTTGGCGACAATGTGTTGTTACAGGAGAAGTATTCGGGCTCCAGAACAAATGATGGCGAAAACATGTTGTTACAGGAGGTTCCGTAACAATAATGGTGAAAACCTGTTTTTGCAAACACGTATTCAGGCTCTGCAACAAATCGATGGTGAAAACATGTTGGTACAGGAGAAATAGTCAGGATCTTCAAAGTACTCTGGCTCCACAAATAATGGTTGCTGGCAACGTGTTACTGTAGACTGTTCAAACCCAGTGGATGTAGTGTCTGCAATTTACTTATCCAGAATGCTTCCCGCTGCAGTCGTTTTTTGTTTTGTTTCAGAGTGCACTTTCTCTATTGGTAGACATTTTATGTTGGAGAGTGAGTGTTGTGGCCTATTGAAGTGTGGTGTGATGTGTGTTCCCGTGTTCTTATTTATGTGTGATCTGTGTTGGTAAAACCTTGTTTTGAGACTGTTTTTTGTCTCTCCAACATATTGTGCGTCAGTGCACATGTCACAGAACAGAAGGTAGATAATATTGCTTGTTTCGCATGTCGTTCTGTTGCGGAGCCTGAACAACTCTCCCGTTCTGGACGATCTGAACGAATTGGATTCCACAAGGTGGACCTGACACAACACACACTTCTCCTTCTCACATTTGTAGGATCCAGGACAGTCGTCAACAAGAGCAAGAGGGCAAGGCAAGAGGGCATGAGCATAGTCCTCAAGGAGTGACAGTTCCTTTCTGCCACTAAAGGAGGTTGAGGGACTGCTTTTTTCATCCTCACGCTGTTGGTGATGAGGCTCTGATGTAGCTCTCATGTCCAGGATCTCAATGGTGGGTTGGCAGGGTTGTGTGTCACGATCAGAGGTGGGCGAGGTTCTGATATTTGTTTTGATTTGTACTGGAGCGCCTCCTGTCGGGGAATCCGTCGGACTTATTCTGCTGCTGTTTGGACAATGTTTCGCTTGTAGCCACGTGCCTGGGAGCATTTGGACATTTCCCGGACCCTTTCTTCAAACACAGCATTGTCTGAGCACAGTCTCTTAAGCCTCAGGAACTGGCTGAATGGAATGCTCCTGTGTACATATCCAGGATGACATGACTGGGGACTCAGATAAGAATGTGCATCAGTGGGCTTTGTATAAAGATCTGTTTGAAGGAATCCATCTTTTAAGGAAATGGCTATATCCAGGAACGGGATACCGCATGGCGATGTATTGAAGGTGAACTTGGTTTCATGGAACGAGTTTATGTGATCCATAAACTGTTCCAATTCATCTTCTGATTTCACCCACAAGACAAAAATGTCATCTATGAAACGTTTCCATAAATGATCAGGGATAGAAACAGGACTGGAGGCTAGTAATTGCTGTTCCAGCCACGCCATGAACAGATTCGCAACTGCAGGGGCAAGTGGGGTGCCCATCGCTGTGCCAAAGATTTGGTGATATACGTTTTCATCAAAGCGAAATACATTATTTTTTAGCACATGGTCTGCCATTTGGACAACTTCAGTGGCTGGTGGGATATCGGTACTGCAGTGGTTGTCTAGGAAGTGGTGTAGTGCTGTTTTGAGATCGTCATGCGGAATGTTGGTGTACAGGCCAACAACATCAATTGTCACTAACCTCGTGTCCTGATGGAAAGGCCCATATGCTAGATTCCACTGTTGGATGATGCGGAGCATATGCATGGAATCCTGAACATAGGTAGGAAGGTTGGTGACAAAAGGTTGTAGCCAGCTGTCGACCAGCTTGGAGATTTTTTCTGTTGGTCCGTTTATTCCTGAGACGATCGGTCTTCCTGGAGGTTTAAATGGATGTTTGTGTATCTTGGGCAGGGTACAGAATCAGTGAAATGTAACCTGAGAAGGCTCTGTTTCTGCCCATTTTAACGTGGTTTTACTAATGTATCCTTTGTTATATATATCTTTCAAAATTTGGTTGGATTTTTTGGCGATTTCACAAGTTGGATCTTTAGACAGCTTTGTGTAGTGATTTTGATTGCTCAGTTGCCTGTGTGCCTCATCCATATAATCCTGTACATTTTGTACGACTACTTTGCCTCCCTTACCTGCCTCTGTGATACGTATTTTCCTGCTGTGCATCATTTCTTTGAGCTCTTTCAGGGCTTGTCTTTCTTCCTGTTTCAGGTTGTCTCTTGCAGACCTTGAGCTCGTGAACAAGTGAGCATGACTCTGTAGTATCTGGCAGAAGCTGTCTAGAGAGCGATCACGTCCTGAGGGTGGGCACCATCCTGTTGGTTTGTAGAATTTAGGGGCTTCAGAGTCCTCAGCGTCTGATTCATCATCGTAAAAGTATTCTTGTAGTCATACTTGTCTGCATCCCTCTTCAACATCCAAGTCCAGTTGTTGTTTGTCCAGTGAGCGAGGAGTAGGGCAGAATTTAGGTCCTAGAGATAAAACTTTCAATTGTGCCTCAGATAAAGAGCTGTTTGATAGATTAATGACACTTTTGGTACAGTCTTCATTGCTGTCTTCACCAGATGGAATAGTTTCATTCCGAGTTCTGTTCCGATGCCTGAAGCGACGTGTTTTGCGGTTGGACGGGGTACTCCTTTGCTGAGCGTTGTTTTTGCCAGCTTCTTTTAAAAGAACTTGCAGCTTTTTCTTTTTTCTCTTGCGGACTGCACGAGGAAGCTTGCACTCAGCTTTATGGCTTTGCAGAATGGCATCAAATTCTTCGTAGTTAGTGTTTTGTTGTAATTCATACAGAAGTTCATGAATCTTCGATTTTTCTTTTGTGATTAATATCTGCCAAGAGTCTCTACACAAACACACTATTTCCTTACTGGCACATTCCAAAGTTTTGTCGACCACCGTGTGTAGGTAGTCAACCTTCGGGAGAGCTGCTTTTCCAAATCCGAGTCTCATTCATTTGGGAATTACTCCATGTCATAAACAGGATGTCAGAAAAGTAGCATGGGAGCAATATCTGGTCAGTTTATTTCGTTCCCTTGTCAATGCCTTCAAAGCACTGTCAAGGTTGGATGATGCCATGGTACTGGATCCAACATGGGATGCACTGGAGATCATCTTTAGGTGAGAAGCGAACAGCACCACGCTCACAACGAAATATTACTGAGAAACAAAGCTTGGATCATGTCACGGAAGGGAAAGTGAGAGGTGTATGTGGAAATATATGTAGTCTGTCTCCTTGTGTGTTCAGAAGGCGTGTATGTTGTTTGTATAACTAATAACTGCACTCCCTCTCACTCACACCTTGCGACAACAGACCAGTCAGGTATGGAGGAGTTTACACATTTAGTGCACCATGAGGATGAGGGGGAAAAGGACTTTCCTTATAATACTATGTTATAATAGTTTCCACTACACTAGGGATGTCACATCAACTATGGGTGAACAAATGAATCAATCTCCCTCAGGTGACACTAGGCAGATTCCATCCACCTGCTGGTTCAAAAAGAATACATAAACACTTTTCAGCAGAAGACTGTCCCATACACAAAATGTATTAGACAGTTATAATATATATTCCTGCTGTCAAAGACACAAATATACTGTTAATCTTTCAGGTATATTAGCTATGACTAATTAGACTAATAGGCCTCTCTCAATGGGAGAACATCAGCAGATTCTACAACTCCCACAGGCCTTTACACAACACATGAAAAATCCTGATACTTCACACAATCAGAAATACATCAATTTTCCCAAAACATGTCATCATACATTACAAGCGAGCTCCAGACTTGTCCTGAAAAATAATGATAATTTTCCTGAAATATAAAATAGTTTACAGGACAAATACAAGTTGCTGACACAAAAGCAACTTGCGAATCAGTCTTTGACCAGTTCTGGAAAAGGCGCTGTCAGGGAAAAAATTTGTGCACAAATACTTTAAAGAAATATATATTCCGACCTTATTCCTGCCGTGAAGAGGGAAGGAAGCGTGGCGGTAGTCCGTACCGCAGAAGAGAACACACCACGATACAAAGTCCAATCTCATGTGCTGCGCACAGAGGAGAAAACAGGTCACTGAGTCATAAGTAGCCCACTCCTGCGACTAGGCACCAAGGGGAGGGGGTGGGGGGTGTAGCTCGACATCTTCTCACTGAGGCGTAGTGAAGGAAGCTGGCCCGGTGGTACACAGCTCTCAAAAGAAGAAGGACCGCCAAACTGGGTCAGGCGACTGCAGAGGGGAAAACGTCGGCTGCTACCACTCAGGGAAGTGGGAGGCAGCTCAGAGACAGCCCGCAGCGCTCACCAGGGTAGATCCTCGTCCCGGTCAGTCTCACATCAGAGCATGATAAAATAATCCCTTCTAGGAGGGGGTTAAAGAAAAATCATGCTCTGGTCAGCAAGCGACAGCGCGTCTGACAGCAGCAGTGGTCGGAGCTCGTCTGTTCGAAACTGAAAAGAGTTCACTGACCGAACAAACTATAAGAGAGGTAATCCTAGTCGCTTGCATCATTATACAAGCGGCCGATGCGCCGATCGTGCCTGTGACAGATCACAATTGTGATGCTTGCCTTGTGCATTCTATAACGTATCCAAAAGAAAAAAGGCACAAGAACAACAAGCTGTCGTGGTTAAAAATGAAATTTTCGGCTTTATTTGCCTTCTTCAGTAAATGACATCCTCCCTGAGTGCCAGCAGGTAAGGTAGTGAGGGAAGATACGTAAATATTTCAATATGCCGTAATATAAAACAAATTACGTACTAGAATGATACGTAACTCGACAGATGTGTCACAGGTAGTAATTTGATGAATGAAAGGTCTCTGTGTGTGTGTGTGTGTGTGTGTGTGTGTGTGTGCGCGCGCGCGCGCGCGTGCGTGCGTGCGTGCGTGCGTGCGTGCGTGCGTGCGTGCGTGTGTGTGTGTGTGTGTGTGTGTGTGGTGTGTGTGTGTTTGTGAAGTACCACCCCCCATCCATGCCATTTTTACTACAAATAGCGTTACTTGATTGTATTCTTTTTACTGTTTAAACAATCATACTTTTTGTGATATAATTTCTTGGCATTGAAATTTTGTGCTCTTTTATTCCGTACTTGGTTTGATAGGGAATGTTATGTTTTCATAGTTAAAATGTGCATACAAGTATGTTTCCAATTTTCACACCCCCATGAATTTCGAACTCTCTGCTGCCACGCTCTCCACGAGTTTCTTTCTACTGATGCATGGGTAAACCATTGACTTCCGGGAATAGGCCGGAGGACGTCCGGGAAAGACCGGAGGACACTGGGAAAGACCAGAACCAAGGGCTCTGTGGGCTGGCTCCCCACTTTGCCTTAAACATGTGGCTACTAAAAATAAAAGGAAAAGATGCTCCCAGGATTCACCGAAAGGGGGAGAGAATGATGAATCCATCGGTGCTCAACCAATCATGACTGCAAATCCCAAACGGACTATGAACATGGACCAAATGGAATATCCATGTGTCTGTGGAAAGCGTTTCGCTACCACCCGTGGCATGAAGATCCACAGAACAAAGATGGGATGTGTGAAGACTCATCTGAATGAGCAGCAGCGCACTGCATCAGCAGATAAGACGTCGGAAGACCAAGGCCAGGATTTAAACCACAGTGCCAAGGACATCCACGCTGTTGGTTCGGATGAGGAATTTGCACAGGCCCTCGATGCCAGGCGCCTGAAACTCAACCTGCCACGAGCAAACGAAACTGAAGATTGGGAGAAACTGGATGCAAAAATCGTCCAAAGACTCGATGCACTGATAGGGAAAAGCACCCTGGAACACAAACTAGCCACATATGGGGACATTGTGTATGCCACATGTAGAGACGCCTATGGAGCAAAACTACCCAAAGAGAAAACACCTCCAAAGAAATCCAGACGCCAAGAAAAGATGGACAAGATCAGGGTCCAAAAGAAAAACCTCAAGATGCAAATGAAGACCGCACTGCCAGCTGAAAAACAAGGCTTGGAAAAACTGTGGAAAGACCTGAAAGAAAAACACAGTGCCCTCAGCAAAGCGGAATCTGCGAGGAAGAGGAAGAGCAAAAAGAAGAAGACACAAGAGCGCTTCTTCAGAGACCCCTTCCAGTTTGCCAGAACACTGTTTGAGCAGCCAAAATCTGGGACCCTAAGTGTGGACAAAGGAGTTCTTGAGCAGCATCTGAGGAAAACATACTCTGACCCACAGAGCAAAGCACCACTCGACATTCAAGGTCTGGTGTGGCCAACCAACCCTGAGGAACAGTTCAATGGCAAGCCTCCAACGTTGGCGGAAATCAAGAAGGTGGTCGACAAAGCCAGAGCCAAATCATCACCAGGGCCAAACGGAATACCTTACCAGCTTTACAAGAAATGTCCCAAGGTGCTGGAGTGGCTCCACAGGCTGCTGCGATCGGCTTGGAGAAACCAGAAGATCAGCGGCCAGTGGATGACGGCAGATGGTGTGTACATCCCCAAAGAGCAAAACTCAAGTGACATTAGCCAGTTCAGGCCAATATCACTACTGAACGTCGAAGGGAAAATCTTCTTCTCTGTCATGGCAGCAAGGCTGACCAAGTACCTGATGGAAAACAAGTACTTGGATGTGTCAGTCCAGAAAGGTGGCATCCCAGGCGTGGCGGGCTGTGTAGAACACGCCACAATGATCTGGGACGCAATCCAAAAAGCAAAAACAGAAAAGAGAGACCTGGACGTAGTGTGGCTTGATCTGGCAAACGCATATGGATCTGTGCCCCATGAGATGATACAGTTGGCTCTTGAGATGTACCATGTGCCAAAGAACATCCGCGACATGCTCAAGAAGTACTTCAATGGCTTCTCAATGCGGTTCTCTACCAAGGAGTACACAACAGACTGGATCAACTTGGAAGTGGGTATTGCAATGGGCTGTGCAATTTCCCCAATACTGTTCGTGCTGGCAATGGAACTCATCTTGAAAGCAGCAACAAACAACGCGAGACAAACAGACCTTGGCGATGGATACAAGATGCCTCCTCTCAAGGCCTTCATGGATGACACTACAGTGATTTCATCCAGAGAAGACGAGACACGTCATGTGCTGGAGAGGCTGGACGACATAGTTGCCTCATCCAGAATGAAGTTCAAGCCAAAGAAATCACGGAGTCTCTCACTGAGGAAAGGAAAAGTGGCCGGATCTGTGGTCTTCAGTGTTGCCAACCAGGCCATTCCAACAGTCACAGAAGAACCAGTCAAGAGCCTTGGAAGATGGTATGATGATACGCTGAAAGACACACAAAGAGCAAAAGAAACCAAGCAGATGGCGGAGGAAGGCTTGGAGACCATTGACCAGTGTGGGCTCCCTGGCAAATACAAGGTCTGGTGTCTGCAGTTCATGCTGATACCAAAGCTGCTATGGCCTCTGATGATATACGACATCTGCACCAGCATAGTGGAGGCAATGGAAGCCAAAATCAACAAGTTCACAAGGAAATGGCTTGGTGTCCCACCCTGTCTGACTGACATAGCGCTGTACTGTCGCCAAGCAAAGCTGAAACTACCACTGAAATCCATCCTGGAGGAATACAAAGCAGGGAAGATCAGACTTCAAAGCATGCTGGAGGACTCAGGAGACAAGGTGGTAGAAGCAATTAAGCCCCAGCTGAAGACAGGCAGAAAATGGAAAGTTCAAGAGGCGATGGATTCTGCAAAAGAAAGTCTCAAGATCAGAGAAATAACAGGACACACACAGACCAACAGACAGGGACTGGGGGTGACCAAAACTGAATGGTGGTCAAAGGCCAAAGGAAAAGCCAAAAGAGACATGATGATTCAGGAGATGAGAAAAGAAGAAGACCAAAAAAGACTCCAAAAAGCAGTCCAGCAGAGCCAGCAAGGGCAATGGACAACGTGGGAGAATGCACTCCAAAGAAGTCTCACTTGGAATGACATTTGGCACATGGCCCCTCTCAGGATCAGCTTCATTCTCAGATCTGCATATGACCTTCTGCCCTCAAATGCAAACCTGGTGAAGTGGGGGAAAACAGACGATCCTGCATGCCCCCTCTGCCATGAAAAACAAACAGTGGAGCATGTCCTAAGCTCATGTAAAGTAGCCCTGGCCCAAGGAAGGTACACATGGAGGCACAACCAAGTGCTCAAAGAAATTGTACAAGTAGTCTGGGCTAGTACCAACACCACAAAAGGGAAAATCAGGACTCCAAAAGCACCCGCAACATTCTTCACGGCAGGAGGCAGCAAATCATGGCCAAGAACAACAGTGCCACTCGAAACATGCAGGCAGAGTCTGCTGGACGGGGCAGATGACTGGGAGTGCACTGCAGACCTCCCAGAATGGAAGAGTCACCCAGAGATCATCAGCAAGAGTGGCATGAGACCAGACATAGTAGTCCACTCTAAGTCAACCAAGCAGCTGATCATGATCGAGCTCACGGTGCCATATGAGAACAGAATGGAGGCAGCTCAAATCTACAAGACTGAAAAGTATGCTGATCTGGCAAACAGCCTGAGGAGAGAAGGCTATCAGGTCAAAGTCCTCACTGCAGAAATTGGAGCTAGGGGGTTTGTAGGAACGTCTGCATACAGCCTCATGAAACAGCTCTCAGTTGCAGGGAAGGAAAAAACCAGAGCCCTGAAAGCAATGGCAGAAGCGGCAGAGAGGTGTTCAAGCTGGATCTGGTCAAGGAGGAACAAAAGTGAACTTCATAAGGCTTAATTTCCCTACAAATATCAGGTGTCCCTGTGGCTCAGTGGTTAAAGCGCGAGTCATTAAGTGGAAAATGAGCATGTCCAGAGGGTCATGGGTTCGAATCCCAGCCATGGCTCGTCCCAAGATGGGAAAAAAAAAAGGGGCAGCAGAGGGACATCCGGAGTCATGAACCGGGTGTGGCCCAACCCCCCTAGAGTGTCAGGAGATAAGGGCCGAAACACTTGCTTGAAGGGGGCTTCTCTTCTGAGGACTCTCTGCTGCCACGCTCTCCACGAGTTTCTTTCTACTCTCCCTTCAGTCTCTCTCTCTCTCTCTCTCTCTCTCTCTCTCTCTCACACACACACACACACACACACACACACACACCTTACTTCAAACATCTTAGTTAGCAGTAAATCTTTTATTCCTGATTTGTATTTAACTCTGCAGGTTGTTTTTACACTTTAAGTAATTATACATTTTGCAATATTATTGATCTTTTGAATGGTGCTATTGTTTTCTTTCTTTTTTATTCTTAACTTTGAGCTTATCTTGGAGCGTTCTGCTTTACAGTTGAAGGGTTTATTTAAGTGTGGTGTTAATATTGCATATGTGATGGTGGTTTGTGGTGCATGTGTTAATATTTAAATATATGTACAGACTGACATAAGATGGCTAAAGACAAGGAATGACCGAGCACAGTGGAAAGAGTGGAATATTTTTAATGATATACTTGTTTATAATTTGTTGCAATGTGTGAATTTTAATGATGGCACCACAAACAAATTTTCCTTGTATTCTATGAGGACAAATAAAATATCGTGTGTGTATTGTGTATCGTGGTTACCTTATTTAATGTTTTGTTTGTTTGTTTGTTTGTTTTTTTAAATGAAGGCGACTCAGGGGAAGCTACTTTGACAGCTTATAGAGGTCGCTCTGCCGGAAATTAAAGAACGCTTACCGCCGTTAGGAAGACTTCAGCAAAAGAAAAAAGAAACGAAAACAAAAACTATGCCAAGAAGAAAGGTTAGAGCGATGTTACATTAGGTTTGAAGATTATTACATATTGCTGTTCTTCATTGTTGAAGGAGTTTTTCTTTTAGCTAAACACATCAGATGCTGTTTTTCATTGATGAATTAGACTCCAGATGGTTCCCGGCGAACAGATTGATCATTCATGGAATAACGAGTGATTGACAATGAATGAGTCGATGGTTGAATTAAGTATCAGCGACACATGCTTAGTTTGTGCTGTTGTTCATTGTGGAAATTAGTTAAATCCTAGATTATTGACGTAACTATGGGCGTAGGTTTTCATCCGAACTGAAATTTTGCGTTGTTTGGAGCGTCAACTTCAGTTTTCGTGTAGTAGTAGGTCTACAGTGTCAAACAAAAAAATACACACACACACACACACACACACACACACACGATTAAGAATTATACACCACTATCTGAAAGGGGGAGGGAAGAGAGCAATTAAATGGTGCAAAAAGGATCTCAATTAGACAATAGAAAAGAAAGTTACGCATTTTTATGCGATTGAATTCTGCCTTTAAAAAACAAGTTGATTAAATTTTGCATTTAGAAAACAAATTAAAATGCACCTGAGGTCTGTGAGTGCAGAAAGTGTCAAGTGTTCCCAAAACAAAGGTTACGACAAGTGAGAGCAGGTTGATAACCATATTTGTCACTTTTGCTGAGCGATCTCAGCACTGCAAACTGACCTGTTGACATTAAAGTATGACTGAACAGAGTAATTTCACATATGAAACTAGCCATCACAAAAATGAAAAGTCTTGGCCCTAATTTAACTTACTAGAACTAAACTGGTCATGTTTATGGATTTCGGGCTGCTTAGGTGAAGGCACACTTGAGAACTGAAAATGATTGTGTTAATTCCTCACAAAATCAGCCATATGGCCAGCAGGAATCTGTTTACAGGACGGCATAGTTCAGTGTCACTTTGAAAATCTGAAAACCTCACATTAGCATCATTCCTTGCATGACTACAGCATGGGTAATTGCAGTGTTGGTTTTGTGTTGCAGGTAGGGTCTGAAAGTGATAGCTCATGAATCATTCATGATGCTTAATGACACATGGGTTCACACATTACTACTGTAGTCCCTTCTCATATGGAAAAATAAGATAACCACATGTTGTGATTTCAGCATCAAGAAACAACATTTTGAATCATAATAGCCAGAACCAGTGTGCTAAGTTGCCATTTCCACGTCGGAAATCACACCAGGGTGTTTGCAGTCTTTGGACTCCAACAGATTATCCATCATGTGTGTGTGTGTGTGTGTGTGTGTGTGTGTGTGTGTGTGTGTGTGTTGGCAGACTGCATAACATGTGAGTTAACATGCTGTAGAGTACATGAAAAGGGACTACAATAAAGTTGAAGCCAGAAACAGTGTATTTGGGTGAAGGAACACATCAGAGGTTTATGCCACGTTTGTAGGATTTAACCCAGAAATTTCCCCTTTCACAAAGGTTCATGAAAGTTATACAACAGAAGGTGGAGGTGAGAAAGGGAAAGTAAAGGCCACGACCTCTGTTAACAGGCCACTGTTACTTTTCATCCCATCTTTTCTAATTCATCTACTTGCACGATGTGAGACACTAACATTTTACAGCAGATTCCATGAAAACCTTGTTCAGAGATGTTCCGCCTGAGGCGATCTTTGAGTTCTTGAAAGAGATTAACATTTTTCATCGTATCTGAGATTTTACAGTGGAAAGATTTTTAACAAACTTTCGGATGGGTTTTTCGATGTATTTTAAAGAATTATGTGAATGAATGACTTGTGAGTTGATTTTAACATGGTGACAGCCCTGATGTGGCCCTTTGCGGTCGGCTGGGCTATAAGCAACATGATCTGATCTTATCTTATCTTCTAATTGATAGAAAGATCTGTAAGTTCTGTTTCTGAATGTGTTATTTACAGTTACTTCAGCTTTTTTCCACTAGTAATATAATTTTTTTTTTTTTTTTTTTTTTACCATTTATACATAACATCAAGAAATTTCTATCACAATTATGAAAAAACTATATCGCTGTTACATTTTGTTTCCTCAATAGACACACTTCTAGCAAATATTCCAGAATAAAGTTGATAGTTTTTAGAATTAGTAAAAGTGATGATTTTGTGTACTGTAAATGTAATCTTACCAACATTTGTGATGGTATATATAGTACATTAGTAGGCCATGTAATTTTCAGTGTTCTAAAGATTACTTACCAAAAGTAAATCTGAACTGTTATCTGTCAGTGTACCATGGCATGACAGTGACAGGGGGGAACAGCTGAGAAACACAGCATGATTGCAGTACTCTATACGACTTACAAAGATCTTACTTCTTCCACTTGTTTAGTTGTCAAGTTAAGGCTGTCAGCTATGTAAGTTTAAAGAAGCATCAGTTTGCATTTGTCTTACGTTGATGTTGACAGTTGTGTCGTGCATTTCCAGTGGCACATGATGGCCAACTCTGCCGAAGGGTGGAATGGTGCTATGTGCTGTGTGCAAGTTTTTTTTGTTTTTTTTTTTATACCAGGTTCATGCATGAGACCCAGATTTAATGTTTCATTTTAACATGGGTGAAACTTTTCTGTCTATGGACGGAAATCCGTCAAAATGACTTTCAGTCTTGACGGAACTTCCGTCGATTAAAAAAAAAAGAAGAAAATCACGACTTGTCAGTTCCGATTTTGTGTTCAATCCAAGCTTTCGATCTCTTACCGGAAGTAGCTGTTTCTGTATTTCCGGCGTCTTCACAGGCTAACATTGGCGTGTTTGTCTGACCAGGAAAGTTTGCATGGTGCTCCGGAAATTAAGTAGTCATTGTAGCAGTGTTGCAGTACAGACTAGCAGACGACGTCCGCCACCAAAACACTGCGCATGCGTCTTACCCATAATTCTTTTGTTTATAACTGTTCGGCTTCATGAAAACACAACGAAGCATTGTGTCAAGCCTTGTGACTTGTATACATATATATGTATGATTTTTGTATGAGTTAAGATATCCACTATACATTACAGTCATGGCTTTTTTTGAAAGACGGAGATTCAGTAGCATGCATCGAGGGCGAAATTAGAAACAAGAGGAGACGGCAATGGCGAAACGAAACTGATGACGACGGCAGTGAATATCGCAAGTGGTGCAAGAAAATGAATGCGGCCGGCACGTGTTTCTGTATCGTTTTCTGTATCGTTTGCTCAAAAATGATCAGTTACGGAGCGAATGGAAAAAAGAAACTTCGAAGCCATGCTGATCACCCAGATGATTCTGATTACCCAGATGATTTTACCTTTGAACACAGTCTTGATTTTTGGAATGTTTGATCAGTTCAGATTGGGTGAGAAAAATTTCCCTTCTTGAGTTTCTATATTCTGGTTTATTTCTACACTTTTAGACTTTAACTTTCCTGAGGAAGAAACAAAAGTAGACTGCAGGATTCGTGGTAAAATGAAAAAAATAATAAAGTTTATAAAAACCTTTTGGTGGTAGTTGAATCCGTTGGAGAAGAAACTGACGTTTCAAGCCATAGGCCCGTTGTCAAAGTGAAGAGAAGAAGACAGTGTAGACAGGAAAGCCCATGTGAGAATTGACCCAATTCTCACATGGGCTTTCCTGTCTACACCGTCTTTTTCTCTTCACTTTGACAACGGGCCTATGGCTTGAAACGTCAGTTTCTTCTCCAACGGATTCAACTACCACCAAAAGGTTTTTATAAACTTTATTGTTTTTTCATTTTAACTTTCCTGAGCTTGTACAATAAGCTAAAAATATTATATTTATCCATTTAAATGAATTAATGGAACATAAAGTCTAACAGTAACTCACAAAAGCATGTTACAGTTAAGCTTTTTACTGCAGAAATCATGTTACAATTAAGTTTTTTTCTGGTGCAGGAGTGCCAACGAAATTGGCCTAAAAATTTTTTTTAAATTCAATTTCGCCCAGGAGACTTCGCCCCCCAATGGGGCGCTGCCCCTGTACCTCGCCAGGGCCTAGGCGGCCCCTGGACCCCGGCCTTATTTCAGTCAAATCAAGTTTTGTAGGTTTCACCCATGTTTTAATGAAAAGGAGGGGACTAGATGTTATCTCCAAACAGAAAATTTCATCCAAGCCAGCTGTTTCTAGTGAGAATCGAACCCCAGTCCGTGGGGCAAGAGTCTGAAGCCTTACCCTTTAGACCAAGCTGGCACCACCAGCTTCAAAACTTGATTAGTTAGATACAAGATTATGGAAAAAATGAAAGTGCAGAAGTAGGTCATGAGAAGAAAAATGCTTGATTTATGAACCTTTTTTTAACACTTAAAAAGCTCGTTTTTGTCTTTCCTACACTCAAATTCATCTATACTGTCCCACTTCAAATCAGAAATTGATTGAAGTGTTGATTATGTTTTCAAGATTTTGCGCAGACAGAACTCTAACAAAGTCGGGGGGGGGGGGGGGGGGGGGGGGCAAATCAGTCTTTTTATTTATCCTATTAATCGGAGGTAGAATTGAATTCCTCAGGATTTCCTAAAGCTTGTTTCCTTGAAGAGACCTGGGAGCCTCACTTAAAGTCTTAGGGATTTTTCAGAGTTCTGTAGGTTGTATATACTTTTTGCTTTTTTTTTTTTTTTAATTTGTACGGTGCAACAAAAAAAAACAACATCAACAACCAAGGTGATTAATTTTAAAACTTGGTTTGCACCGTCCTTAATAGTAATACTTTTGCAATAGCTGTTGTGTAAAACATTCTTTCAGTTGCTGACAATTTTTTTTTCTTTGCCTTTAAAGACATATATGGAGTGGAAGATTAGGAAAGGGAATGGGGTGGGGGTGGAAGCTAAATTAATGTTTTCAATTAACCTATTAACTGGAGGCAGAATTGAATAGATCAGGACTTCCTGAAGCTTGTTTCTTTAAAATGAATTGAGAGCCTCACTTTAACCCCTTCACTGCCACAGCATAACAGCACATTTGAATATCTGTATGCCAAGGTAAAGTTTAGCTTTTTGGGGTTACTGCTCACTTATTTCTTGACAGATCTCTCTGATTTTTTTGCATGTTTTGTTGTTATGTATTTGTCTACAATGTCCTGTCAAAATGACTTGATTATGTTGATAATTAGTATAGTAGAAATTGACATAATTATAAACATTTTACAAAAAATAACAGTTTTCGAGAATACACAAACACATTGCGCCGAATAGAATGAGTCAGAACACTGAAAAAGTGGTCTTACTATGTATTCAACATCAGCACTAACACATGACAGTCATATAAATCCCAAGGAATGTTGTTCTTGATGACAATCTGCTCATAATTTGGGGTACTATTTGTTGGGTAAAAAGGGGCATAATCATGCTTTTCATGGTATGTTCATTAACATGTACATTACTCATCCATTTATTGAGTTGTTTGTTAGATTTTTTGTGGATAACTTCCTTCTACCCTTGTCTACAACTTCACATGATTGTAATTTGGTTTTGTTGGTTGTGATGATGGTTCACACTAATAACATGTGATAAAACAGTTTTTGTTTTGTTTTCACTGTGAGAGTTTTAGAAACAAGTGAGCATATAAAAGCCCACTAAACACAACAAAAATACCTTTTGGTGTTAGCTCAACAACATTACAAACACCTGGGATTCATATTGTTGTCAATAAATGTCCCTATGTGTAACAATCTGTATGTTACTGGGGTTACCCCAGTTCTACTAGAAAGGGGCATAATTTTACTATTTGGGGTAGGTTCAGTACCTCAATCACTGCTTATTTATTTGTTGACATATGACTTAGATTTTATGGCTTCTCTTTCCTTATACTCCAAGCTATGATGCTACGTAACAATAATATAGTTTTGTTTGCCATTAGGGGATGGACAGGGATATAATGAATGGTGGTTTTACGAAAAGAACAGTTTTCAAGTATACACAAACAAATTGCACCATATAAAATAAGTAAAAACAATGAAAAAGTAGTGTGACTAATTATTCCACATCAGCACTAACACATGACAGTCATATAAATCCCAAGGAATGTTGTTCTTGATGACAATCTGCTCATAATTGGGGGTACTATATTTTCGGTAATAAGGGGCATAATCATGCTTTTCATGGTATGTTCACTAACATGTACATTGCTCATCCATTTATTGAGTTATGTATTAGATGTTTTGAGAATTACTTCCTTATACCCTTGTCTACAATTTTGCATCATTCTAATTTTATTTTTTGGTAATGATGATGGTTCACACTAATAACATGTGATAAAACAGATTTTGTTTTGTTTTCAGTTTGAGAGTTTTAGAACAATTCAGCATATAAAAGCACACTAAACACAGCACAAATACCTTTTGGTGTTTGCTCAACAACATTACAAACACTTGGGATTCATATTGTTGACAATAAATATCCCTTTGTGTAACAGTCTGTATGTTACTGGGGGTAACCCAATGTACTAGAAGGGGGCATAATTTTACCATTTGGGGTAGGTTCAGTACCTCAGTCACTGCTTATTTATTTGTTGACTTAGATTTTATGGCTTCTCTTTCCTTATACCCCAAGCTATGATGCTGTATAACAATAATGTAGTTTTGTTGGCCATTAGGGGATGGACAGGGATATAATGAATGGTGGTTTTACAAAAAGAACAGTTTTCAAGCATACACAAACAAATTGCACCATACAAAATCAGTGAAGACAATGAAAAAGTGGCGTGACTAATTATTCAACATCAACACTAACACATGACAGTCATATAAATCCCAAGGAATGATGTTCTTGATGACAATCTGCTCATAATTGGGGGTACTATATTTTAGATAAAAAAAAGGGGCATAATCATGCTTTTCATGGTATGTTCACTAACATGTACATTACTCATCCATTTATTGAGCTGTTTGTTAGAATTTTTGTGGATTACTTCCTTATACCCTTGTTTACAATTTCACATCATTCTGATTTGATTTTTTTTTGGTAATGATAATGGTTCACACTAATAACATGTGATAAAACAGTTTTTGTTTTGTTTTCAATTTGAGAGTTTTAGAACAATTCAGCACATAAAAGCACACTAAACACAGCAGAAATACCTTTTGGTGTTTGCTCAACAACATTACAAACACCTGGGATTCATATTGTTGTCATTAAATGTCCCTCTGTGTAACAGTCTGTATGTTACTGGGGGTACCCCAGTTCTGCTAGAAAGGGGTATAATTTTGCTATTTGGGGTAGGTTCAGTACCTCAATCACTGCTTATTTATTTGTTGACATATGACTTAGATTTTATGGCTTCTCTCTCCTTT
Organism: Conus canariensis; assembly: GCA_033310375.1. NCBI lineage: Eukaryota > Metazoa > Mollusca > Gastropoda > Neogastropoda > Conidae > Conus > Conus canariensis. The sequence goes on along the minus strand of CM065716.1, from coordinate 72,608,549 downwards.
TACCCAAAGTTATGATGCTATATAGCAATAATGTAATTTTGTTAGCCATTAGGGGGGTGGACAGGGATCTAACAGATGGTGGTTTTACAAAAAAGAAAAGTTTCTGAAAACATACATGTTACAACACAAAAAACCTGTAAAACACTGACAAAAACTTCTGTTAGTGTTTACTCAGCATCACTGTAAGTGTAAGTACACAGTGTGGTCCAAATTGTTATAGTATAATACATATTGGTAAATGTTCAAAATGAGAACTATGGAACCCCCCCCCCCCCACCCCGGCACACACACACACACACACACACATGGTATCCATTTGTTATCACACAAAGCACTTTAGGAACTGTGTTAGAATTCTAAAAATCAGTGTACTCACAATACTGCCATGCTGTTCTATAGGAATCCAGCACTTGCAGTACTAAACTTCATAGGCTTGGACATAATCCTCAGGTTGTCTGCATTCCCTGCTTCATAATTTTAGGGGATGGTGGTCTTTTTTTTTTTTTGTCTGTCCAAATTGTGGTTCAAAGAAACACACAAGGGGATTCATTCTATACTCTACTTGGTCTTCTTTCACTCGGTCTGGTCACAGCATTCACAAAATAGTGAACACATGCACAGTTGAGAAAAAAAAACCCACTGTAGAATGGAAAACTTAAGAACACAAAAAAGCAGAAGAGAATGAAGTGTACAACTAAGAAGAAAAAACCCCCAGAAAACCGACAGAGATTATCCTACTGCCAATACACAAACTTGGTGTGATAGTCCATGAAACACTGGCCTAAGCACAATCCAGGCTTGGAGGGGCAATAGTAGCGGGATTCTTTCCGCACTTTGAGTTTCATAGTATAAACTCGACATGGCTTAGTAGGGCCAGCCTTGCTTGGTGTCGGTGGCAGTGGGAACAAAAAGTGGTTTGCACCCATCCTCACCTCGTCATCTGTTTTGCCCTCCTCCACAGCAGGCACCTGGTCTGGCCAAATCCAAGAAGTGATGATACTCTCCATAAAACCTAGGAAAGTTTTAGAGGAGTCATCACCTCTTGACTAATGCAAAATGAATGCATTGCAGGCTGCAACCTGCAGAAAATGGAAAAACAATTTCTTTGTCCATTTCATCGACTTCCGGGTGCAGTCATAAGGGTGAAGCAGCTGGTCTTGTTTGTCGACTCCACCCATATTCCTGTTGTACTGGGATGAAACGGACGAATGCATGTTGACTCCCCGTCATCCCCGGTCAGTGCCTCAGTGTGGCTGTGCACAGAACACAGCAGGTGCACCACTTTTGTGCTGCGGTACTTTGTGGCGATGATCTTGTTGTCACCACAAAGAGCAGCTGATGATCCGGGGTCCAGCTCCACACCAAGTAGCTCCTCTGGAATACCTGGTTCTGGACGGTGCCGCAGGCCAAGGTGTTCCTTTCCAGGAGGTAGAGGTACAGCCTCAGACTATTGTACCAGTTCTCCATGTAGACATGGTAACCCATTTCCAGGAGAGGGGCTACCAGGTACAGTACCATCTTCTCGCTGGTCGAGAGAGTTGGGTTGTCTGCATTCACGGACTCCAGGACAGGCTGCACCTCATTGATGGGGTCCTCCCTTCCAGCATACACCTTGAAGCGGTAGCAGTAGCCACCACTTCCCTTGATGCCGCCGTCAGACTCACAGCAAAGGTAGATTTTTATTCCAAACCGGGCATGTTTCAAGGGTATGTATTGACGAAATATCAATCTACCCTTCCAAAAAAGTAGACTTTCGTCATCACACAGCACTTGCTGTGGCTCGTACACTTCCAGGAACTTCACATGCAGATGATCCAGAATGGGTCGACTCTTGTAAAGCCGGTCTTACCCTGGATCACCTTGCACTGGCATGGCTGCATTGTCATTGAAATGCAGAAACTGAAGAAGAATCTGAAATACAGAGTAAACTTTCAAGATAAGTAAGCAGACCCGCAACTGGGGGCACACACACACACACACACACACACACACACACACACACACACACACACACACACATATGCACACACACATACACATTTACACAAACACACACAAACAGCATTACACACACATGAATATAAAAACACCACACTGGTACCAAAAAAAGTGATTTTGTGTTTTACAAAATGAACAAACTTGTATGGAAAACTTGCATACAGAAATAAATAATGCTTATGTACATGTGTGTGTGTGTGTGCGCGCATGCGCGCACGCGTACACACACACACACACACACATTCACACAAACGCACACTAACAGTATCACACACACATGAATATAAAAACACCACACTGGTACAAAAAAGTGCTTTTCTGTTTTACAAAATGAACAAACTTGTATGGAAAACTTGCATACAGAAATGAATACTGCTTATGCACACACATGCGCACGCACACACACGCACGCGCACACATACACACATATATACATTTACACAAACACTAACAGTATCACACACACACACACATGAATATAAAAACACACTGGTACAAAAAAAGTGCTTTGTGTTTTACAAAATGAACAAATTTGTATGGAAAACTTGCACACAGAAGTAAATAATAATGCACACATGTGCGCGCGCGCGCACACACACACACACACACACACACACACACACACACACACACACACACACATGCACCGAGTCCCACCAATCCATACAGTTATTGTTTACCATATATGTACTTTCAGTAGGAAACAGGGCAAAGAAGAGAAATATGGAAAATGAATAGTGGAGGGATGAAGAATCAAGTATTAAGGGGGGAAAAAAATAGAGCTACTTGCTTGGAACCGGTTTCTGGTCATGATGGAACTGAAGACTGGAACTCTGTACAGCACCTTCTTGGACCAGTACAGTTCAGTGGAAGGCAGGCGCACAATGTCCATCAGTAAATCAGGCCCAGAAACTTCCTCATTTCTGCACCATCCACTTTCTCCCACTTGTTGGCCCTTGAAAACGCTGGAAGATTGGGGTGTGCTTCCAGAAACTGGTCAGCCTACAGGTTAGTCTGAACAACCAGATGTTTCACAAGGTCAGCAAAAAATAATTCTAAATAGTCAACAGGCGGAAATTAGCACAGTTGACTTTCAGCCCGGGATTTCCTGTAAAAACATCTGGGTTGGGTGGCTTTACTTCAGCTTCTCTCCATTCTCTGATCAGCTGTTGCTGACCACGCCCCATGCCACGCCGCCGGCTGCTTCCAAGGGACCCTTGCCGTCGTCCTGAGCCCCCACCACATCCATGACCCCGTCGCTTCCTTACAGGAGGGGGTACAGTACTCGTTGATGGCATGGGATCTGCCATTTCTGCTTCGTCACCCTCGCTCGCGTCACTTTCATGAGGACATAGCAGTCAGTGCTATCGCGCGAGGTGATTGATCGATGTCATCACCAGCACCTATCTCTGATAAAAGTGGATGGTACTGATTCTCATCCATCTCCTCCTCATCACTAATATCAGGATCCGATCCTCCAAGGTCTTCTTTGCCACTGTCTTGATCGTTGAGAAATTCATCTAGCACATCAAGCGCAGTATATCACTTGAAAACGGGACGAGACAACGATGTGCTAGGTTGCACTGCCATCTTGAACATGCTAATCAGCTCTAACCTCTCAACTTGCAGTTTGCATAGCCTGTGGTCGCTGACCGGTCACATGAATGGAAAGGGCCCTTACCTTGACATCAGTAGAAGAGTTGGAAACATTTCACACGGTCGTCTCCCGTTTAGATTTTTCCGCTTTCCATGATGAAGTTACTACGAGGCATACTCATATACGGGCGTAGCAATTTTTGGTTTTCACTACGAACGGCACTTGTTCCAGGCAGGGAAACGGGTTAAATATAAACATAAAAGCCAATGTATTGTGTTCTAATGGAAAGGTAAAACATGAACTTTGCTTTCAGTAATGCTTTTAAATACCTTCTAGCTAATGCTGATGCGATCAAAAAAAAAAAAAACCGCATGAAATTTCAACCACCTAAAAGATTGGACATTCCTTGCTGTAAGCTCTTTGTATCAAAAAGTGTTACCTCTGTTACAAAAAAAAGTTAAATTTTCTGTTAACAAGCTTTACAACAACAAAAAAAAAAGTTAAATTTTCCATTAGCAAACGCTTAGAACTAAGTGTGATACATGATTGGATCCATTCATTGATAGAAAGAAAAGGGGTAAAATTATTTTTTTAACTGCCATTATCAGCCTACAGCACTGCCAGCAGGAGCAGCTTCCCTACTGTCATCTGTATACAGTGAAAAGGTTTGGAAATGTTTGGAGAAAATGAGGTACCCTTTTTAACTCTTTCAATCCTACTTTTCTATGAACCATTACTCCCTCTTGTTCCTAGATTCTTATAAAACGAGTATTCCCTTCATTCCTGGATTTAGATTAAAAAAAAAAAAAAAGAAGTGTAAAGTGAGAACTGCCACGTATGCAGTAGCAAACCGGCCAGAATAGAGCGGCGACCACTTTCCCATGCTGTAGGGGCCATCTGGCATCCATTCCATTCATAAACACTGCCTCGCAAGCGACCCCGTCATGACGAGTACCGATGATGCGACTCGCGCGAAGGTCAAAGCGCTTACTGCAAGAACCGATTTCCGGGCTACAGGAAGGAAGGGAGGGATTTTGTGCTGCCCGGTTTTCCGGGCTGCAGGAAGGAAGAGTACAGTTTCTGCAAACCGGAAAACCGGGTTGTAGGGATGAAAGAGTTAAGACCATAAAAGCTGGTAAAATATGACCTGGGTTTGTAATAGTTTGTAAATTTGATGTTGTCTCCTCAAACAGACGCAAAAAAGATTTTGGATGTTGCAAGTAAATTTAGTTCCAACTTGGGTTCAGTGACTAACTACTGGAATGTTTTGGTCATTTGAAGATACTTATGTCTTGGCTCTAGCATCATGGAGAGTGAGTGCTGCTTTTATTGATCCAAGCACATAGCTTCTCTAGTTTTATTGAGATAAAGAAAGATAGGGTTATAAACCAGTGTAAGCATGTTTCTGCTATATTTTAGAACAATTAATAAGCAATCTACAGCATTTATTAAGTTTGAAAATTTAGTCCATGTGGGTTTTAAATGTTTATAAAAACTTTGAAAATTTAGTGCCAGTTCTGAGTACGAACCCTGTTGAAAAGTGTACTAAGAATGGACATCTAAAGATGTCCTCTCTCTCTCTCTCTCTCTCTCTCTCTCTCTCTCTCTCTCTCTCTCTCTCTCTCTCTCTCTGACTGAGTCTGTCTCTCTCACACACGCACGCACGCGCGCGCACACACACACACACACACACACACACACACACACACACACACACACACACACACACACACACACACACACACACAAACGCATGCAGAAAAGAGAGTGAAATTGTGTGCCTTCTGGTTTAGAAGAACACAAATTGATGGTCATTTTTCTTCTTCATATGCGTATGCAAATTTGACATCAAGAAGTTTGTAATAAATTTGAATTAATTAGTGTTCTCACTTAAATTAAAGACTGACAAATTTCTGATATTGTACTATGAAATAATGAAAAGAGTTGCACCACTGATTTTAAACTCATAAGGAAAAATCTAAGAAAATTCTCTTATGAAACAAATTGAAAAGAAAGCAAAGAAAAGTTTGCGTAGGATCATTTGTTAGTTCAAATGTATATGTGGTGGTTGATGTTAAGTTCGACATACCATTAGCATATCGTATGATATGCATGCAGAACACAGAGAATGCTCTTCATGTGACAAAGGCTTGGCCGTGTCTAGAGTTGTGCCATTTTCACCTATCAGCGGAACAACAACGAGTGAGTCTTTGGAATACACATGGCAGATGCTTTACATTAGTGTCTTTCGCCAATGGGCTCTGCAATATGAAACATGAGCTGGTACACCCATAAGGATGCTCCTGTGGTGATGCTGTTGTGTCATGCCCTGTAGCCATTACACAGTGGCATCTGCCATAGAGCAGTTATGTCCCTTGACCTCTTAATGGAATACCCTATGCGTGTCTGCACCATATGTCAGCACAGCAGAGGCATCCAAGTGTGGTGCAGGATAGCTTCCAGCTGGTTGTGTTTGGCAGCTGAGGACAGTACTTTGCTGGATCCCATTTGCACCTTCGGGTGTATTTTTTTCTTGTCTGCCTTTTGGCAGACTATGGGGAAAGGCCCAGTGACAGCAAGGAAAGACCCACTGACTGCAGGGAAAGTGCTATTGACAGCAGGGAAGACTGCAGCCAGGATCTTCTTAGAGGGCATGTGAACCTCATGTGGCAAAATCTTGGCCATGTCTGGAATTGTGCTGTTTTCACCTGTCAGTGAAACAGCAATAAGCAAGGCTGGCAGTTGCTTAACGGTAACATCTCTCACTGCTGGGCTGTGTAGTCATGGGCTGGTATACCCATGGGGTATCCCAAGGAGGTTCTGTCATATCACGTCCAGTAGCCATTACACAATGCCATCTGCCATGGAGCAGTTATGTCCCTTGACAGCTTAATGAAAAATCCTGTGCGTATCTGCACCGTACATCAACGCAGGATTGCTCCCAGCTGGTCAGTTTGGCAGTTGAAGACAGTGCTTCTCTGAAACCCAATTGCATCATCAGGTGTTATCTTTTTCTTTCTGGTTTCCATATGATGTACATACAGAACACAGACAACTGAATTATTTCTGGAACTTGCTTTAGAATCCCAAAATTATTGCGAAAGTGCAGGAAGCTTCCAGAAGGTTCCTGAAATTGTTTGTAGAATGTTGCACTTTGTCCTGGTTCACAAGAACTGTTAAATAGACTGAGCAATTTGAAGAGCTACTCAACACAAAAAACATGTCAGGATTCCGGAACTTCCTTGGAAGTTCCATGCATTGTGATTGTATATACAATGTCATGATTCTTGAATGGTATTTGTTGATTGGCTTTGCCAAGCTATTTTTTCTGAGCTTTCAGCTTTATAAACTAGTATAAATAATGTGTTTGTTTTTAAACAGAGAGTGATCGACAAATGCATATTATCATAGCTGAAAGACACATCTTTGTTTAAGAGGTTGTTGTGTCTTTGAGTTTGAATACAAACATTGATTAAAAAAAATCTTCTGAAGACTACAAATTTGTTGCCAGAGTCAGCATTTCTTCTGCCAGGATCTGATTCCGCATGGGAATAGAACCAGCTCTTGTCATTTTACTCAGTCAGTGTCACACATCCTCAGTAATGTATTTGAAAACAGGAGTTTTATTCTTTGTTTTAAAACAAAAGAGAACTTGTTCAAAACCCTAAGCTGCCATGTTTTGTTAGGCATGTAATTGTTTTTCATTGTTGTTGGGTTTTTTTTCAAGTTTTTTTTTAATGTATAATGCAGTTATAAAACAGGATAAATTTGACATGTAGTAGAAAAGTGCTCTCTGTATTGATAATACACTGTACAAATTAGTGTCTGAGCCATGAACCTAACGTCAAATGATGCAAGAAGCAAAGGAATCTCAATGTATCATCACCAGTTTGACATCTGATTGTATTTGTTGTGTAGGGTGGTACTGGGGTGTTTTTTTCCCCAGTGTATTTTGATTTTATATCATTTTTAACATAAAAAGAAACATTTCTTTTACTTTGAACATCATTCATTATTAATTTATGTTTTATATCTATATGACTTATCAGTATCAGTGGAGCAGTCAGGTGAGGATGGATAAAGGATGATTTGAGAGAGATATTCTAAATTTTGTGACTGAGAGTAGGTAAGAGGAGGATGATGATACTGAAACATAATGAGAAATACTTCTTACTTTTGTTATTTTCAGAAGTGGGTGGTGACCAAATCTGGTTCCAAACAAAATGGACAAGCGAAGATCAAGCAAACTCCAGGTATCCGAGTCACAAGACGTGCATCTACTTTTTCCAGAGGTATACAACCCTCCAGTGATTGTCTTTCTCTGTACCACAACCCATTTTCCCCTGATACACACACACTCAGTGAATCTTTCCCCATCCTCAGTGTTCTTTACAATGCGCAATTGGGGTTACATTTATGTACAGATTTTGCAGTTTGATGCACAGATTTTCACGCAGATAGTCCCAAGGATGTACAGTGTTTTCTATTGCGTGTATGATTGTTTTTCTGCAGCTTTATTCACAGTAAAAAAAAATTTGGAACTCTTAAGAGTTGCAGCAACTCGGTTTCTTTGACGAACATGGTCCAACTCCAACACAACTTAACAATGCGGCCCCTGAGTATTTAGGTCTTCACACAGGTTGTAAGTAAATGAAAGAAGCAATCACGAAAAACTGGCTGGAGGCAATAGCTGGCCTCGCAATTTCATCAACGAGATCAGCTTGTTCCTCTTCTTCAGCATTCCCAATGAAGAAATTGATGAAGGTTCTGCTGCTGTATTTGTCGATCTCGTTTTCAATTTTGTTGAAGAGATGAACAAAAATAGCACCAGTGCTCACCAGTGCTGTTGATAAAAAGAAAAAAAATGCTTAGATCCCATTCCATCTTTCAAAATAACAGGTCATCATGTGCTGGTGGATATAGTTGACACAAACATTAACAACACATGCACACTAATGCAGCTGATTCTTCAGAAGTAGGTCGCCTGTAACAAGTAGAAGTAAAGTGCGAGAGATGATGAACCATTACAGTTTAAGAGTGTTTACATCGTAAAGATAAGGTGAAGCCCATGATTAGCAGCTGTATTTGGGGAGAAAGACCCATTTCACAGGTTCCCCCTCTTTCCCTTTTCCCAACCTTTGGTTCGTTCCTTGGAGAAGAGTCTCCATCAAACTGAGAATGTTTACCAGAGGAAAAAAAAAAGAGGGGGGGGGGGGGGGGTGCAAAATAGGATTTAACCAATTTTTGTTTGCTTCCGATGCATTATGTTTGCAAGCAGAATATTTATGTTGATGTCTGTTTGTCTGTACTATGTTTCATGGTGGTGTGTGTCAGAATGGACAAGTTTACCCACACGTGCATTCTTCATTTCTTGTATTATTAAGAATGTCGCCAAAGGACCCTTAGATTTTTTGACAGTTCCAAGGTCCTTCAGTTTTAAATGCTAAATAAGGAACACTGTTCCTTGCCTCCTTTCGCTTCCTTCCATATATCCCAACCCACCTCCTTTCTCTCTCTCTCTCTCTCTCTCTCTCTCTCTCTCTCTCTCTCTCTCTCTCTCTGTGTTCTCTCAGGTTGGTAAACTATAGTAATGTTAGTCCATACTGTCTGTAACATTTAACAGGGGAGCAGTAGTTGTGTCACATTACTTGAGTGATCGACAGAAGTTCCTAAATTTATTCAAATATTCATTTATTGTTTTTATGTGATTAGCTTTTAGCATATTTCATTTCATTGGGAAGTTGCGGCTTCTCCTTTCCTGTCCCTCTTTCTCTGTCAGTCTCTCACTGTTGTTTCCTGCACCACCCTCCCCACTTTGATCCCCATCCCCACATCTCTCTCAGTCAAAAATTTAGATATTAACCCGTTCCCTGCCTGAACTGAGTGCCGTTTGTAGTGAAAACCAAAAATCGTTACGCCTGTATTCGAGTACGCCTCGTAGTAACTTCATCACGGAAAGCAGAAAAATCTGCTTGGGAGACGACCGTGTCAAATGTTTCTACATCTTCTACTGATGTCAAGGTACGGGCCCTTTCCCTTCAAGCGACTGGCCAACTGACCACATGATATGCAAATTGTGAGTTGAGAGGTAACAGCTAATAAGCATATTCAAGATGGCAGCTCAACCTAGCACTTCGTCGACGCGTTCCGTTTTCAAGCGTTACACTGCGTTTGATGTGTTAGATGATGTTCTAAATTATCGAGATAGTGATGAAAACGACCTTTGAGGATCGGATCCTGATATTAGCGATGAGGAGGAGACGGATGGGAATCAGCACCATCCACTTTTATCAGAGATACATGCTGGTGATGACGTGGCTTCATTGTTCTTTACTCAAGACAGCAGTAAAGAAAGCGCCGTTAGGGTAGGTAACGAAGCGGAAATAGCCGAACCCGTGCCATCAACGAGCACTGCACCCCCTCCTGTCATGACGGGACGTGGACTTGGTACGGGCTAAGGACAACAGTGAGGGTCCTGTTGAAGCGGCCGGGGGCGTGGCGTGGGGCATGGTCAGCAACAGCTGATCAAAGAATGGCGAGAAAGAGGTGCGCAGCCCTTCAGCCTTGCTGTTGTTTTCACTGGGAATCCTGGTCTGCAAGTCAACTGTGCCAGTTTTCAGCTGTACAAAGTTCCAGTCTTCAGTTCCTTCATGACCAGAAACCGGTTTCAGGCAAGCAGCTTTATTTTTCTTTTGTTGTTGTTGTTTTTTTTGGTTTTTTTTACTACTTGATTCTTCATTCCTTGACTATTTATTTTCTGTATTTCTCTTCTTTGCCGTATTTCCTACTGAAATCACATAATTATGGCAAATAATGACTGGATAGGTGGGACTCTGTGTGTGTGTGTGTGTGTGTGTGGTGTGTGTGTGTGTGTGTGTGTGTGTGTGTGTGCGCCTAAGCATTATTTATTTCTGTATGCAAGTTTTCTGTATAAGTTTGTTCATTTTGTAAAGCACAGAAGCACTCATCCACAGCAGTTTTTTTTGTTGTTGTTGTACCATTGTGTTTTTACATTCATGTATGTGTGATACCGTTAGTGTGTGTGTGTGCGCATATGTGTACATGTGTGTGTGTGTGGGGGGGGGGGGGGGCTGTTTGTGTGTGTGTGTGGTGTGTGTGTGTGTGTGTGAGTGTGTGTGTGTGTGTGTGTGTGTTGTGTGTGTGTGTGTGTGTGTGTGTGTGTGTGTGTTGCCTCCAATTGTGGGTCTGCTTACTGTGTGTGGTGTGTGTGTGTGTGAGTGTGTGTGTGTGTGTGTGTGTGTGTGTGCCCAATTGTGGGTCTGCTTACTTATCTTGAAACTTTTATTCTGTATTTCAGATTCTTCTTCAGTTTCTGCATTTCAACGACAATGCAGCCATGCCAGTTGAAGGTGATCCAGGGTACAACTGGCTCTACAAGATTCGACCCATTCTGGATCATCTGCATGAAAAGTTCCGGGAAGTTTGTTTTTCCATTCTACAGTGGGTTTTTTTTTTTTTTTTTTTTTTTTTTCACACCTGTGCATGTGTTCATGATTTTGTCAATGCTGTGACCAGACTGAGTGCCATCAGTGAAAGAAGACCATGTGGAGTATAGAATGAATCTCAATGTGCGTTTCTTTGAACCACGATTTGGACACACATAAAAAAAAGAGCACCATCCCCTAAAATTATGAAGCAGGGAATGCAGACAACTTGAGGATTATGTCGAAGACTTTGTACGGCAAGTGATGGATTCCTATACAGAACAACGTGGCAGTAATGTAAGTACATGTTCAGATATTCTAACAGTTCCAACATTATTTTGTGTGATAACAAATGGATACAATGTGTGTGTGGGTTTTTCTTTTTTCTTTTCAACAGACAATTGTTTATTTTTTTCTTCAGACTTTTTTTCCATGGTTGTCATTTTGAACATTTACCAATAAGTATTATACTATAACAATTTGGACCACACTGTATACTTACAGGATGCTGAGTAAACACTAACAGAAGTTTTTGTCAGTGTTTTACAGGTTTTATGTGTTGCAACATGTGTACGTGTTCAGAAAACTGTTTTTTTTTAAATGTAAAACCACCATTTGTTACATCCCTGTCCATCCCCTAATGGCCAACCAAAATAGATTATATTATATAGCATCATAGCTTGGGGTAAAAGGAAAGAGAAGCCATAAAATCTAAGTCATAGGTCAACAAATAAATAAGCAGTGATTGAGGTACTGAACCTACCCCAAATGTTTGTAATTGTGTCCCATTCTAGTAAAATTGGGGTACCCCCAGTAACATACAGATTGTTACACAGAGGGACATTTATTGACAACAATATGAATCCCAGGTGTTTTTAATGTTGTTGAGCAAACACCAAAAGATATTTTGCTGTGTTTAGTGTGCTTTTATGTGCTGAACTCTTCTAAAACTCTCAAATTGAAAACAAAACAAAAACTTTTATCATATGTTACTAGTGTGAATCATCATCGTTACCAACAAAATTAAATCAGAATGATGTAGAATTGTAAACAAGGGTATAAAGAAGTAATTCACAAAACAGCTGATAAATAACTCAATAAATGGATGAGTAATGTACATGTTAGTGAACATACTGTGAAAAGCATGATTATGCCCCTTTTTACCAAAAAAAATGATACCCCACTTACGAGCAGATTATCATCAAGAACAACATTCTTTGGGATTTATATGACTGTCATGTGTAAGTGCTGATGTTGAATAATTAGTCACACCACTTTTTCATTGTTTTCACTGATTTTATATGGTGCAATTTGTTTTTGTATACTTGAAAACTGTTCTTTTTGTAAAACCACCATTCATTATATCCCTGTCCATCCCCTAATGGCCAGCAAAATTAGATTATTGTTATATGGCATCATAGCTTGGGGTATAGGGAAAGAGAAGCCATAAAATCTAAGTCATATATCAACAAATAAATAAGCAGTAATTGAGGTACTGAACCTACCCAAATAGTAAAATTATGCCCCTTTCTAGTAGAATTGGGGTACCCCCAGTAACATACAGATTGTTATACAGAGGGACATTTACTGACAACAGTATGAATCCCAGGTGTTTGTAATGTTGTTGAGCAAACACCAAGAGGTATTGCTGCTGTGTTTAGTGTGCTTTTATATGCTGAATTGTTCTAAAACACTCAAATTGTAAACAAAACAAAAACTTCTATCACATGTTACTAGTGTGAACCATCATCATTACCAACGAAATTGTAAACAAGGGTATAAAGAAGTAATTCACAAAACATGTAGCAAATAACTCAATAAATGGATGAGTAATGTACATGTTAGTGAACATACCGTGAAAAGCATGATTGTGCCCCTTTTTACCTAAAAAATAGTACCCCCACTTATGAGCAGATTATCATCAAGAACAACATTCCTTGGGGTTCATATAACTGATGTGTTAGTGCTGATGTTGAATAAATAGTAAGGCCACTTTTTCAGTGTTTTGACTCATTTTATTTGGCACAATGTGTTTATGTATACTCAAAAACTGTTATTTTTTTTATAAAAATTTGATGATTATGTCAATTTCTGCTACACTAATTATCAACATAATTAAGTCATTTTGACAGGACAGTATAGATCAATCCATAGCAACAAAACATGCCAAAAATCCGAAAGATTTGTCAAGAAATAAGTGAGCAGTAACCATTTTATTGAACCTACCCAAAAAAGCAAAATTTTACCTTGGCACACAGTTATTCAAATGTGCTATTATACTGTGGCAGTGAAAGGGTTTAATCAAACAGGAGTGGGAATTCATCATGTTTTTGCCTAAAGTCATTTCTTTCCAATTTACTTTCAGTTCAAAAAAGGGGAAAAAAATTTGTGAGAGAAAATAGAAGGGAAAAAAATTGAAAATATTGTCATTTGCTTATTTGGCTCTTTCCCCATTGACATGGTAAAAAGACATTTTTTAGATCTAGTATCATATCCTGCATCATTATCTCTCTCTCTCTCTTTCTCTCTCTCTCTCTCTCTCTCTCTCTCTCCTCTCTCTCTCTCTCTCTCTCTCTGTGATGGACCGTTTTTTGTCTGGTCACAAATTTTACAACTGCGTTGGCCGGAACATGTTCACCAGAAAACCAGTTGGTTAGTTTACCTGACTGCTGCTCACCTGCGCTCTGTATAAGCCAGGTGAGCTGAAACGATCAGGCAGTCTTTACAGCAGTTCCGGCAGTGCAACTTCCCAGTGGCCGAAGAGGGTCTCCAGATGAGTTGCTGTGGCGGTCAGGTATTTCATTATTAGCAGTTTGAAATTGCAGACCAAAATCGTTCTCCCCTTCTATAGGCGACTGTAACTTTCTCAGTGCCTAGTAAAGGTTTTAAAAAAAAAAAAAAAAGTATTTATTGTTTTTTGGTATATCTTGTGACTTGATAGGGTGATAAAAGTATGAATAGAAAGAGAAAAAAAATGTTGTTGATGAGTGATCGGAAAAGGAAGTGGCTTAGCTAGTTCATGGCGTTATGATGCAAAACAGTTTTTGTTTATTTCGCTAATGTATGATAATGATACAAATGATTGTAAGCTCCGGAAGTGAGTGATGGAAACTCATGTATTAATGAGTGGAAGATTTATTCTGAACTTTGATGTGGGGGAGCTAAACAGAAACCCTTTTGATATGTATTCATCTGTTGATAAGTATTTAAACCATCCTTTGATATGAATAATGAATATCTATGTGTTGATACACAAGAGTGTGCAGAAATCGTTCCTTGATGTGTATTTAAGGGCTGTTACTGTTACTAATGAATAATTTTATTAGCATCATTTCTTACATGCAGTGATTATATTCTTGGTTTATTGTAAAAATGTCTGTGTGGAAATCCTTTCCCCCCAATATGTAAAGCATGATTTCGAAAAGGTCTGTGCGGAAATCCTTTCTTCCCCAATGTGTAAAACATGATTTCGAAAAGGTCTATGTGGAAATCCTCCCCCCCCCCCAGTGTGTAGAACATGATTCCGAAAAAGACAATGTTCTATTGTGATATTGTTTTGAAACTCTGTGGGTTTCGCTGTAGGTATTTTTCCCCAAGTTCTGGTGAACTATAAAGTAACTGTTGGTTATGAATATGATTAATAACCATGATGAATAATAGCCATGTTATAGTAGGCTAGATAATCAAGGTAGTTATCAGTTCCCCCAGGTAAAGTCGTCGTCCTGGTGTGACCGGGAACTGGCTGCTACTGCTAGAGGGTCTGGGGCGTAGCTGAGATCTGCCCCTGTCTCCACCCTGCTGGGGTGTGGAGAGGTCGACGTGGGAGTCGACGGTGACCCAACCTGCCACTGCGCCCAGGTCTGGAGCGTAGCTGAGATCTACCCATGTCTCTACCCTGCTGGGGTGTGGAGAGGTCGATGTGGGAGTCGACAGTGACCCGACGTGCCAGTTGTGCCAGAGCCGCCGCATCTACCGAGCCAGAGCCGCTGCTCTTGAGGTGTTTGAACCAGCGACCTGTTGGGCCAGTCGTACCAGAGCCGTTGCTTTTGCTGTACCAGGGCTGTCTCTTTTGTGGTGTCACCAACTCTCTGCTTGTGTTTGAGCTGCAGCTCTTGTTGTGTTGGAGCCTTCGCTCCTGTTGTGGACAGAGCCATCGCTTCGGTTCTGTGGGGACTCTGCGAGCTGCTCCTCCTGACTGTGCGAGTCCCAGGAGAGGACTTCCTCTACAGTGTTCTTCACGAGAGACTTGCGACGTCTGGGAACTGTCGTCTTGAGCCGGACATGGCCAAAAGAAAATGATAATATATACATCTCATGAATTGTATGCCTGGGGTTACGGCGTATGTTATTCTGCTGTATTGATATTGTTGTATATTGCTGTGTTTTTGTGTATTTGTTTTGATGGCTTGGGCAGCTTAAAAAAAAAAAGACAACGTTGACTTGTTGCCTGGCTGTCCATGTTTCGAATGGTGTGGGTGTGTGTGAATTATAAATCGTACACGCATCCGAATTTCTGAGAGTCAGACAAACAGACACATGCACGAACGCATACGTAACACTCTCTCTCTCTCTCACTGAGTTTCCATGATGTGTCTATGTGTGAATGTATTTATATGCATGTGGCTTAGGCCTACTGTGTGTAGTGTTAATTGCGAATAATTCAGATTCTCATTAAATTAGAGTCTAAAGTAACTTTTTACAGCTGTTGCCAAACCCTTTATTAAGGCCCCAGAATGCACCAAATTTGATTTTTTTTTTTTTTTTTTTAAAGTTCTGGAGGAGCAAGCCTTCAGGCTGCCCAGCATTGTCGGTTTTCTTTCCACAGAATTCTCAACCCTGGGGTAAGTCCACCCCTGATCAAAAGACTGATTTCATTGTTTCTGATGTATGCTCTTACAGAGCTTTATATTTTTTTCAGTCACCATGGGACACATGTCCCCTGGCAACTGAAAGTGAGGGAGCAAAAAGCAAAGGCATGGGTCAAACTTATGTCTGTGCCTTGGAGCTCTCATCCAGTTTGAAGACAAGCACATCACAAATCAGATATTCCTTTATATACCTCTGAGTTTAAACAATCATTAACATCAAGCCCAATGAATTTGCTCTGGTTTTACTTTTCACAAATATTTCTTTATATGCCTCGGATTTTGAACCAGTATTAACATCAAGCCCAATGAATTTGCTCTGGTTTTATGTTTTACCTTGTGGGTACCCTGTGTGTATAGATGATCAAAGTGTGTGTGTGTGTGTGTGTGTGCACTTTTGTAACAGTGCAGTGTGGATGCCTGTAATATCTTGGTTCAGTGAAACTTGATGCTTGATTTGCTTTTTAGAAAAAATTGTGCAAGCTGTTTTGACCGGTTTGTGATTCAGCCAGTGCGTTGGCTGTTTTCTTTCTGCTGATTGCACAGTACAATGAATGCAACGAATAATTGAGCCTACATTTGCAGTGAACCAAAGGAATGCTACTTAATTTGTCCTTGAGTCCTGGTGACAAATCTTGTGTCTGGTTTTGATTCTAAATCAATTGAAAGTTGAATCATTCATGTTTCTGGATGAAATATGGAGGTGTGGATGGTACAGTTTATTGACTTTTGCTGTTTCGCATGACTGATTGAGAGAGAAGGACCAAACCTCCCTCAGCAACAGCGCATGGCAGCCTGGCACAGAAGTGTTGTATATGATGTGCCATTTTGAAATTTTACATGAGAATATGGGCACACCAGCAATCTGAAGCTCTGCTCTTAGTGTTTGTTAAAGTAAATTCTCCTGATCAATAATTTGAAAATAAACAATTCACAAAGTTGTCTTTTTGTGTACACATGCATCAGTGTGTTTGTTAAATCACATTTATCAGTGTAGATGAATGGAGGTGAATGATCACAAATGTTTTCATTAGGAACTTCAAGAAACTATTTAACGCTTATTTAGATGTGTATAATCATTGGGTAAAAAATATGTATGTGTGTGCATGCGTGCGCATGTGTGTGTGTGTTTGTGTGTGTGTGTGTGTGCACATGTTTGCATGCATGCACACGTGCATGTTATGTTTTTAGCAAATGAACCACACCAGCACACCACTTCCAGGAAGCGCAAAGAACCTCCTGACTCGGACTCTGAGGGTGACAGATCCACAAGAGCACCCTCTCTTAAGAAGAGGAAGGGTAGAAGGTCTGGACAAAAAATAATATCACCTGTGGTGCGGAATGGCAGGAGAACTGTTCCACCAATTCACAATAGTGATGGCAACCTGGAGAGCTTAGACTTGAAGGCCTGGGCTTTCTCAGAGAGGAGAGCTGTACCAAAGACAGATTACAATGAAACTACAGCTCATTGTCCCCTTCCAGGTTGTGACTCAAAAGGTGGGTGTATGTTTGTTTCTTTAGTTTTAGTTTTTACAACAATGCATATCTGTGTTCATTTCTGTCCATATACACTAAACTAAAAAAAGGCCTATCTGCCATGAAAGCAATGGCAGCTAAAGGCATTGAACAGCGCCATCTGTACTGACTGTATGACGCACTTGTACTCAGTGTGATTGATTATGGATTAGGGTTTACAACACTGTCCAACAGCAACCTTCTCAAATTAGAAAGAATTCAAAATGAAGCAATGAAATGGATCCTGGGAACCACGAAGGACACACCAGTTGAAACTATGCGATACCTGTTCGACCTTCCTTCAGTGCAGACAAGCTAGAACAGGTGAAGACATATTTCAGAGCACTTGAAAATCCCCAAAACCCACTTAGTGCGGCGGTCAAGGAAACAAAAGGCACTCGGCTAGAACGTGGAAAATCATGGATGGGACAGGTAGAAAACAATATACAGCTTGTGTGCCAGTTAGCAGAACTCAAAGAAACCAAGGAATGGGAGAAGTATCCAGACCACTTGAAACACCTCTTTCAAATTGCCATCGCTCCAGAACTTGGAAGACATTGCGTAGAATGGCCAGAAGGCAAAACCAACGCAGAAATTCAGATGCAGGTAGAAGACCTTTGCACAAAAGATAATATTGTAATATACACTGACGGTTCTGTCACCAAAGGTAAGTCAGGCTGGGGATATATAGTGAAGTAAAATGGCCGAACTATCCAGGAAGACAATGGTGCGCACAGTTTAACAACTTCAAGTGTAACAATGGAAGCAGAAGTAGTGACACAAGCACTCCACTGGCTTTCATCCACAAGCCAGTTTCAAACTCAACAAGCCATGATACTGACTGACTCCATGAACCTACTTCAGAAAGTGAAAAGTGGGAAGCCCTGCTTGGAATGAACTAATGCGCAGCCTTCCATTGGAGAGACTCATATGGATGTACTGCTCTGGACATGCTGGAGTTAAAGGAAACAAGAGAGCGACACTGGCTGGCAAGGCAACGATGATAACTGGATTACAGCTTGGCTGATCTGATGTGATAAAAAATCTGTAGAATCACTTAAGCAAACAAGAGCAAAACCACTATACCATAGACCATCTTTCAGATGTGAACATCAAGAGAGGAAGTGGCCTCACATCCAGACTTAAGGGAAGAGCAAGAAACATCACCAACCAAACAAACATTGGAATAATCTCAAGGCCAACACTGCAAAGACTCTTAGAGATTTTGGCAGATCATACTGGCCTTTCCAATAACAGACACAAATGATCAAACACATGTCAAATGAGATGAGACTTTGAATCTCTCAAGGCCCCAAGCGCATACTGTAGACATGTGCGCGCTGGTGTGTGTTTATCAGTGGGGTGATGCCAGTGTGTTAATTAGAGAGTCCACGGACATGAGTGTGCAAGTGTTGGTGTGTGAGCATGTGTGTGAGAGTGTGTGTGTTTGCGTGTGTGCATGCGTGCGTGCATGCGTGTGTAAGGAGGAGGAGGAGTTGTTCTTTTTATGTGTGTGTGTGTGTGTATCATTGTATGTGCGTGCATGTGCGCGTGCACGTATATGTTGTATTTGATGGGCTTGTTCTTGATCCTAAAATATTTTATAAACATTCATGCATGCAATCACTACACACACATGCACGCACGCACACGTGTGCATGCGCACACACTTGCACGCATGCACACACACACACACACACATGTGCGCGCGTACATCCGCTCGCTCCTACGCGCTCACTTATACAAATGCATGCATGTGCACGTCCACACCCACACGCGTGCGCACATACACACATACACATGAACGCACAAATGCATACACACACGCACATGTGTACACGCCCACATATTAAGACGCACACATATGTGTACACCTATATATGCAGATACGTGTGTGTGCTCACACAAACCCACAAATTACACGCACATGCACACGCACTTCTGGCGTTCTGCACACACACGCACACACACACACACACACACACACACACACGTGCACGCGCGCGCACACACGGACACACACACACACATGTGCGTGCACATACACAAGCGCATACACGCTTGCGGACACACTCACACACACATGTGCACATGGGCTCGTGCCCACACATCCATACACACGTGTACATTCGCTACACACATACAAAAAAAAAGAAAAAAGACAAGCAATGTTAGGTAGGCACTCCAGATCTGACCAGCGCATTGGGCTAATGCGTAGGTCAGACATCTGCTGAGTCGTAGCCACGAGACCCTCTTCTTCAATTCTGTCATTTTAGTTTTTAATTCATTTATCCATCAGCTTAAAATCATGCATAGTGTGGTCTCAAAACTTAGCAGATGTGGTGTAGCATATATGGACTAGTCTGCACGCAGTGATGCTCCTTGATGAAACTGAAACCATATACACTGCATGACATCAACTAAGCCCTTAGTCCACAATTTATTTATTTAGATTAAATGTAAGTCAATAAGTTAATTACATAGAAGGAGGGGGTAGTTGAGAAAAGTTGATCAAAAAACAAGGAGGACGGGGCAATTGTGACAGGTTACAGTCATGTGCTCCCATACAGTTTTGGTGCTTTTACCATTTTGAAAAAAAAAAATTACCCAAAAATTCATCAAATGAAAGTGAGCAGAATGTCTTCATATTAAATGTGACAGTCTCTCTCTCTCTCTCTCTCTCTCTCTCTCTCTCTCTCTCTTTCTCTCTCTCTCTCTCTCTCTCTCTCCTCTCTCTGTTTCTATTCTGTTTTTTCTTCTTTTTTTTTACAATGTCTAGTAAATGTTGTCAGTTTAAAAATGTTTATTCTCTTGAGGCAGTTACTTTAACATTGAAATACATCTTCAGATGAGAAGTCTCCAGCTTTGAATTAAAAAAAAACTTTTTGATTCTGTCTCATTACATTACTACAGTGATATTATCTCATGCGTTACTTTGGTTATATTATCCTATGCTGCTCATCCACAGCTACATCTGGGAATGTTCTCCCATTGCCCCAACACCAGCAATCCACAGGAAGAAATTGATGCCAAGTTGTCATGTGGCTCATGACTATACGAGATACTGCTATACTGCCAGGTCACTTTGGTGGTGTTCAGTAGTGCCTGTTGGGAGCCAAAATGTGCAGGAGGGCACCACTTTGTTCATCCAGTGACACTTCTCATTAAGTTGCCGATGCTGGTGACTTCGACATAGAGGTAATCAAAACTGAGGTTACCATGAGAGCAGGACATGAAGGGTCACAGACTTAGACTTTTTTTTATTATGCTGATATGCTGATCGATGAGGATGATGAATATGATGCTATGCAGTTCCCCTTTCTGAGACAGCTTGATAGGACTGCACTCTGTGCTTACTTTATCCCAGTATTAACCAGGCCCGAGTCCCCTCAGCTGAGCCCATGGCTAATGCGACTTTGGATAGGAGCTGTTGGAGGCAAAAAATTCCACAAATGAATTGTTCTGCCAGAGTCGAACTCACGATCTCCCAACCAGGAATCCATGATGCTTATCACTATGCCATTGTGGTTGGTATTGTCCACTCTGCTTTGCATCTGTGAGAGAGATTTAAACAGTCTGTGAATGCCATGCTAAAATGCTTAATTGCTTCCACTTGAAGTGCCAGAAAATTTGCTGAAGGTTGCTTGGAAAGAAGTTCTTGACACAAGTTTTCTTTGGAGTTGAACTGCCGAGCATCCGCACCCTGCTTAGAAGAGCAAGGTCAGATGGGTTGGCCATCTTCTATGAAAGCCTTGAATGCATCTTTCAATGAGGCTACTTAGTACTATATGGTGAACTGTCAGAAGGCAGATGTTCACAAGGTGGTTACAAAAGGTGATTGAAGGACACAGTAAAGGCCTTACAGAAGAACTTGAACTTTGACCTAGATGCTTGGGAAACAGTGGTGCTAGACTGCTTCCCTGGTGAAGTTGCATTATCAGAGGAGTTTCTTTTCATAAGCAGTGTTGGATAGCTGAGGCCCAAAAGAAAAATGAGCTTCCCAAGTCCAGGGCCACCTGCTCTGTCTTTTGTGCCTGCAGGTCATTTGTGCCTGACTTGCCGCAGAGCCTTGCACACCCGCATTGGACTGATCAGCCACAGTAGGACACACTATATCTGGTCTACCTGAACATGATGTCCTTAGTAATCATCAGTTACAACGGACAAACAACACTCATGCAATCACCCAGTGAAATAGGTTTCACTCATTTCATTTCAAATGTTCCAAGCTTATTTTAATCTGTGTAGCATCATATGTGTACAGGCTCATAGGGCTGTCAAAGCTCTTTCTTTTTTGCCTTCAAAATGCATGGTATATGATCTGAACTTCATGATTCATCCAGATGTTCTGACAATGGTGTGTGTAGGTCATTTGAGTGGACGCCATGGATCCCATAGGTCTCTCAAAACCTGTCCACTCTTTCACAATACAACAGCAGAGGCTTGCAAGGTAAGAAATGACATTAGCATGATTTGAGTTTCTTGTGTTATTTTTATTGTTTAATGTTTATTGCTTTTTTTAAAGATTAAAGTAACAAACATTTAATAAGCAGTGCAAAACAGACAGGTGAATTTTCATGAAATGTGTTTTCTTCAGATATGACAAACAACAGACACAAAAAAGCACGAAACAATACACTCAGGTTGCAGCCAGCAGGAGAATTTTTCATCTGTATCGAGTTTGGTGAAAAATTATGTAGGGGTGTGTGTGTTTGTGTGTGTGTGTTGAACTAATGCACTGGTGAGAAGAATAAAGATCTTATTGAAGTCTGGATTTAAATACACATTACATACATAATAGGAATGGATTATAATATTAAAAAGAAATGCTGAAATGCAAACAACAGGTTTAAAGAAGAACATGTTTTTTCGATATTTATGCAAGTGGTTTGTTTGTTCCATTAAAAGTCTCCCCTGAGTTTGCTTTTCTGTAATTGAAATTCAGTTTTATGGTTTTGGACAGTAGACATATGATAACAAAAATGCACAATTCAAAGGTTGACTTATTTCATAAATATTACCAATTATTTGTTGACTAACAATAATTTTCAATTGTAATTACAAAACACACTGAACAGTCCTGTTATTGATCTAGTTTCTCCTTGCAGACAGAGAGCAAGGTTATCAATTCCAGAATTTAAGCAGTTACAGTGAAAACTTTGTTCTCATACTTAAATTGATACAAAGATTAATGATGTATAAGAATTAGTGGTTCTGTTTTTTTCCCAACTTACAAATCTGTCTTTCGGTGATGCGGTAGTATCAAATGTGAGATCGACCATTTTGCTCGGTTTTATTGACTGACTTAGAAGGGATAGTTTTGATTTGATACTTACTTAGGACAAAGCACACATCCAATTATGTACATCCACGAATGAAAGAGGATAGTTGGGTTGTTGTTTTTTTACATTCGTGCTTGAAGATTGCATATTTTTTAAACTTGAAGATCGCATTAAAAAAAAAAAATTTTGTGTTCATCAGAATTTGTAATTTAGATTCTCATTAAAACCTAAACTCAAATATCCGCTGCATCCAACGATGTTTTTTTTACTGGCCCTTACATCACTCATTTCATCATCAGATGCCTGCATTTTGGTACTGAACATAGCTGTATGGCTTGAGTTTGGCCTGTGTGCCAAGTGTTTAAAGACAGCAAGCAAATGTATGTGTTCATTCTGCCAGTCCCAAATCACGTCATGCAAAGTAGTCTCACTTTCAGTCCCTTATTTACATGTTATCGTTTTTCACACTGATTCATTACAAATGAAAACGCACTCATTTGAAAGATGAGAGATTCACCTTTGCTGTGTTACAAGACAAAAACGTATGGTTGTGAGATATCTGAGTAAGTGATTGTGGAAAATCAGTGAATTCTGTTTATTTTTCATAATGATATCAGCAGAGTCAAAAGCCTTCTGGTACCAATTCTTTGCTACTGGTTCTACATAGTAGTTACTACGTGTTGGTAATATTCCAGGCAGTTAATGTGGCCTAGATTTGGTGATTTATTGATTTTATATAGGAACACTGCTGGCTTACGACTCATCCCCCTTTACTGGCTCCCCATTGAAAAAACAAATTGTTTATAAACTATCACTGTTGTTTTTCAAATCCCTGCATGATTTAGCTCCATCCTGTCTTACTGATCTTCTCCATCTTTATTATCTATCACAAGATTTGCACTCTTCATCTAATACTTATCTCTTCTGTGTCCCTCGCTTTCACACCTTGACTGCTGGCCAGCGTTCATTTTCTTCCTAGGCTCCATCCTAATGGAACACACTCCCTCCTAACTCTGCAGTTCCCATTCTGTGGTATCCTTCAAATTCTCTCTTAACCTGTTGACTGCCCTTGCACGAATGGCGTTCGTGGTGGTTTCGGGAAAGCTGTGTGTCCTTGCACGAAAGGCGTTCGTGGTAATTTCATCATCAAAATTCGGCGATTTAAAGAAGGGAGGCAAGGAGAAAAAATGGTTTAAACGGTTGTAGGGACCCTAAAGGACGGTTTCTTCCCTTTTCACGGGTCGCTGACTGATCTGCTCACGTCCATTCGGACAATAACTTCGGCAAGGTTCGGCTGAGTCGTTCTCGGTTCAAGATGACGAGTCGAGCAGGCAGTTCGATCAGGCGCATGCCATTTTCAAACGATCTAATGCTCTTGAAGTGCTTCAAGAAGTTATCCGAGACCGTGAAAGTGATGACGAAGACTTCCTTTCGTGAGAGGTCGGGAGGAGAGTTGAGGAAGGGGAGGGGGTTCAGGACAACGGCGAGGGTCCAGTGTGAGGGGGCGTGGCAGAGGAAGAGGGTGTGGCACTCGTCAGTCTGAACTTGTTTCAGAATGGACAGAGGCCAGTGCTGATCGCCCAAATTTCGACCTTTCTTTCACGGGTGATCCAGGTATCAAGGTGAACATTGACAATTTCAAGCCTATGGATTTCATGGAGTTGTTTTTGTGGTGTGTGTGGTGTGTGTGTGTGTGTGTGTGTGTGTGTGTGTGTGTGTGTGTGTGTACCCAAATGTGTGTCAGTCAACTATAACTGGCATTTACTGGCAGTAGTGGGGGATCCTGATCCTTCTGTCCATAGGTTCTGTGGTGTGGTGTATTCTCTGCGACACCGGTGTATTTTTCATTTGTTAGTGTGCTTTCATCATCTGTGGTGTGGCCTTTTGTAGCTCAGTCCTATCTTTAGCAGTCTCTTTTTTTTGGTGTGGTTGGTTTTGCAATGTTTTATTTATTACCTTCTGTGGTGATGGCTTTTTATCAATTGCACTTAGTTCATGAGTGAACCAAACCACATGTGTGAAAGAAAACTGACAGAATAATTGGAAGTTACACTTTGTGTTGTTATTGTTAGTTCATCTCTGCTAAACAAAACCAATTCCCAAGAGGCTTGCAAGATGTGCAGACTGATGCTGTGGATAATGTGCAATTCTCATCTTCTTTCCCGCGTTACCTGGGCTGGAGTGCCCCCTATGATATGGGTTGCTAAACATTTTATGCATTGTCAGGCTTTATTGTGAATGCAGATGTTTGTCCTGAAGTTCAAAGGATACTAACACCAGTTTTTGTGGTATTTCATTGTGATTTTAGTGCTATAGTTTTGTTTATGTTCTGAAAGTGTCTGTTTTTCAAACAAAACATTCATCATTATGTATATTTTTGGTCTACTCATTACAAACAAAATCAAACTATTGTGATATCTGGCTGTAGCCAAGGATATAACAAGAAAATTTCCCAAGTATCTAAGATATATGTCAAGAATTGAAAGAGCAGTGGGCATATCAGTGAACCTACCTAAGAAAATTGCTGCCGCTTATTGCATTAGTGAGCCACGGTAAGTATGTTAGATTAAACGTAATTTTAGAATAAAAATTTCCTTTGTGTCCCTTGATACCTGGATTGTACTGTACCCCAGAAATGCATAAATTTATCATATAAAACAACAATTGTGGGTTGTAAATTCACTACCAAATATTTACACAGGTGTTCAGTAAACACTAAAACCACTTTTTGCTGGGTTTGTATGCTGGGTTTGTATGTTTTTTGTTTTGCTGCTGTAGGGTTTTGTATGCATGCAAAATGTAATTTTTAAAAAAAAGTTGAATTATAAGATTATTTATTATACTCAGAATGAACAAAATCAAATATTATTTGCAGATATTGTAGCCCTGGGTATAAGAAGAAAACGTGCCAAAAATCTAAGAGATATCTCCACAAATAAATGAGCACTGATCAAATTAGTGAACCTACCGCAAAAAGTCAAATTTTGCTCCGGCACACAGAAGTACAAAACTGATACAAAATAGTGGCAGTCAAGGGGTTAAAACTACTCTCTTCACATCCTGATTGATGTCCCTTTATCTCTTCTTACCAGTTGCTGCCCTGTGTGTGCGTATGTGTGTGTGAATGGGGATGGTGGTGAGGGTGTGAATTAATTATTTCAAGACCAGGTAAATGCACTTTAAAGCCTGTGCTGTTTGGTTTGTGTATTTTTGCCTTTTTTTATTTGTAGTTTTGTTAGGGTTTATTTATGATAGTGACAGAAGTGTCCATTGTTATCGTTATCATTTGCTACTTAATAGTTTTAATGGGGCATTACATTTATAACGCATGTTATGTATTCATAATCCTATTTCTGTTTATATTTACATTTTAATGTTTGAAGAGTTTTGAAATACACACTTTGTATTGAGTTGTTTTCAGTTATTTTGCAGACACGCCATGATAGTAGATTTGTTCCCTTTTTATTTTGCAGACACGTCATGAGGTCCGAATAAACTCCTTTCTTCAAAAGAGAAAAAAGGAAATCAAGCTGCCCAACAGAAGAGGCTTTGGTCATCAGGTACGTAATGTTCTCAGTTGGAGGAATAGTAACAATGTTTCCTGACTTGGCCACATACAAAGATAAGAGGTTATGTTTGTCTGGAATGTGTAGGCTTCAGTTAACAAGCTGCCATCAGTTCAGTTGTCGTGGCACTGGAGCATCTCATTGTTCAATGATTTCCTACAAAATAGGTGTCCATGCACTGAATAAAGATCAGTAGGATTTTTGTGCGTGATGGTACGGTAACTCACTCGGTATTTGAAGTTTTTTCACTTTACTTTCCCATGGGACTGACCATTTTGTAAAGGTTATTGAAAAGAAATCACTGGGGAAGAAAAACTGTAGTTACGACATGAAACTTTCAGAACTGGTCAGAGTTAGTTGGAGTGAAAATGTTAAACTTCCTACCTTCATCTTTCATCTTCTAGAGCCAGGTGAAAAGTATGATTTTTTTTTCATCCAAATTTACACAGGCACATATGTAGTATATGTATCCAGGGAAGCACAATGTCTTGGAAACAGTCTGTTCACTTACAAAATAAACCAAGAAATGTCCAGATATGATTTTTGATTCATATTACAGGCTATAGGGCACTTTATGATCCACTAATATTGACACCAACACAAATAAAAGAAAAAAATACACCATCACACTATGTACACACTGGCTTCCTTGCTGTACTAGTAATCAGTAAGATTATAAATAAAAGAATGTGGGCTAGTTTACCACACAGGATGAGGTTCAGGTGAAGAGGTGGAAGAAAAGCTGTTTCCACCACTTAATGATCTTGCAATTTAATGGCATATCAGCTAGTCACTTTTGTCCTCCCCAGCCATGTTCTGAACGTAGTCCTGGACAGCTAGGGATTTCCTGAACTGCCCTTGGCATATAGTCAACATCTGTCATGGTGTGAGGGTTGACCTAGGTGGTGATGACATTGACTGGCTTCCTATCCATCCTCTGCATAATCGCAACATCACCTGACGCAACAGCACAATAAACCATTATTTATCTAAAAGACGCTTTTCTTTTATTTTTACTTACCCATGCTCTTTTCTGAAAATATAAAAGTATGTCAGTATGCTATAATCATTACTTCATAAGTGTGTGTGTCTGTGTGTGAGAGAGAGAGAGAGAGAGTTGTGTGAGTGAGATGAAAAAAAGACAAACAAACAATCATAGGATGAAATATATGATGAAATATATACACACCTTGCCGAAAAGTCTGGACTTGACGATGTGGTGGCAGATGATGCGTTTTCACCTGAGAAAAACTGGAAGGGGGTGTGGCATTCTTGTGATGTGAGTAAACCATGTTCACCAGTGAAAGGTGGCACCACAGTGCAAATTGAAAATCTTGACGCCAGTAACTAGCATCATGAACTGCAAAAACTCTGATGAGAAATTCGTCCTCAAGGAAAAAGGCAAAAACGTTCGGACTTACCTAATGTCTTTGTCACACATAAGCACACTACATTCACATAATCATACAACCTAACACAAAGCACCACAAATCCTTGAAACATTTTTCTGTTCAAACTTATCTTAAATAAATGTTAGCGAACCGCCCAGAGAACGTGGACAAACGAGTCACAAGACGAAACACAACGCGTTTCGACCTCTTAGGTCTTCATCAGGTGAGACATAAACGTTTATGTCTCACCTGATGAAGACCTAAGAGGTCGAAACGCGTTGTGTTTCGTCTTGTGACTCGCTTGTCCACGTTCTGTGGGCGGTTCGCTAACATTTATTTAAGATTTGTTTAGATTTCCGCCTGCAGTCCTCTCACTTTGCAACTAGATCTATTCAAACTTAGTCTGTCAGTGTCCAATAGGCACACATTGTTGCCTGGCTTAACGTCAGCGTCCAATGTGACCTGGTTTAGCAGTGCGCACAAATTCTCATGTCACATCGCGTGACTTCACCTGACGAAAGCAACAGGTGTATAAGATTTTCATGTCATTTTTATGAATTTAAGTGATAAATGTAAGCTATGTTTTTTGTATACCAAAAATACAGTGTCTGACAGTGTATGCCAGAGATACGTAAAAAAAAAGTGTTAGAGCGACTTGTGGCCAGTACTGGCCAAAAGTTTGAAATGATTTGCCAGCGCTGAGAGATGGCTTTCATATATAGCTGTTTTTTTGCTTTAAGAATATATCACTACTTAATTCAAATTTTTGAAGAAAAGAAAACTTCAGCTTGAAGTCCCAAACAGGCTTGCAACACAGACGCACACACACACACACACACACACATTCACTAAAGACACATACATGCACACACAGGCACTTGCTCATACACACTCATTTATGCATGTCTTTTGTACAGGGTATCCGCAAAAGGAGTTCCATAGTGCGTATAGTCCGACAGGCACGGAGAAAGTCAAAGCCCAAGGTGTGGGAGGATGAAGACCCCTCTCCTGTCCATTGTCAGCCTGTCAGTGAGGTGGCCACACAGCTGGACAAGGACCTCTTCAAGAAAGCTCAAGCACGTGCCAGTGAACTTCTGGTCTGCCAGACTTTTTTTCGTTGCAGTCAGATTCACAGTTTTGATTTTATTAGAATTTGTCTTTGCATGTTAATCAAATTGGATGTTATAAAATTATATCAGTTTGTTTGAGCACATTTTGATTTTATTGTATTTTTGTTATATGTTTTAGTTAATCAGAAGTATGTTTCAAAGTGAGGCGACTGCAGGCAGAAATCAAAACAAATTTTAAAAAGAACTTTAAGTCACTCCGCCATCATCTATTTTGTGCTCATTTTTCATTTTCATTGTCCTGAATTTGTTTATTTTGCCTAAAGAAGACCTAAGAGGTTGAAATGCATTGTGTTTTGTCCAGTAATTTGTACATGTTAACTGGCAGAGTTACTTAAAGTTCCTTTTCAAATCTAAATCAGAAGTTGTTTCAGTATATGAATTTCAACTTAAGCTTGGTTCTAAATCCGCTGACTTCTTTGCTACATATACTGAATCTATCAGTGAGGTATCTTCAGGCGTCATTATACAGGCATGTTTTTAACCCTTAGGCTGCCAAGGAATTTGACAAGGGAACTAAATCCATTTGCTAGGCAATTTTCAGGAAAAAAAATGGGTGTTCATTTTAAAGAAAAATCATGAGCACAGTTCTGATCTGACATACATGAAAGTATACTTTTTCTGAAAGGAAAATGAATGAACAATACCCCAAAAAATACTTTGTCAAATTTTTTATTAGTTTGTGACCAGGAGAATTTTTTTTTTAAGTTTTTTTTTTTTTTAAGAAAAAAAAACTCTTTTTTTTTGGTATTAGTCATCATTATTTCTTGTTGGGTTTGGAAGGCTAGTAGTTTCTGCATAAAAATGTGTCAGTTCAACACAAAAAATGTTAGAATAACAAAAACACAACCACACAGCCTACCTTACATGTCTTTCACATGAAAATATTGCCTTTTTGGAATGAACCGTAAAGCCACTTTTTTTTCAGGAAATAACGGGTGTTCATTTAGAAACTAAATCATGAGCTCAGTTCTGATCTGACATGCATAAAAGTATATATTTTCTGAAAGAAAAATAAATGGACAATACCCCCCCCCCCCCCCCCCCCCCCCCAAAAAAAAAAAATATATTGTCATATCTTTTATTACTTTGTGACCAGCAGAATGTTTTGAAAATAAAATTTTTGGAAAAAAAGTTGTTGTTTTTTTTGGTATAAGTCATCAGTATTTCTTAGTGTTGGATTAGGAAGGCTGGTAGTTTCTGCATAAAAAATGTGTCAGTTCAACAAAAACAGTGTTAGAACAATAAAAAACCAACACAGCCTACCTTACATCTCCTTCACATGAAATGTCGCCTTTCTTGAATAAACCGAAAATCCCTTTTTTTTTTCCAGAAAACAGTACTCCACAACAAAAACAGTCTCTGAAGGTAATCTATGAATGAAAACATCAGAACAGTCCTTATTTCACTCAGGCCTATGCAAGCAGTCACTGGAAACTTGCAGTTTCTTCTAAATTTGCTTTTGAAATGATGATATTGATAACAATGAGTGTTTCATGTCCCAAAACACCACTGAGTGCATTTCTTCAATGAAAAAGACTTGATTTTGTGAAAAATAGAACAACAACAAATATACATATATAAAAAAAAAAGAAATAAAGCAAAAGAATTCTGCTAATATTCTATGCTACAAGTACAACACAGACTGACGAAAACTTCAGAAGCGGTGCTTGGTGTGCCAGATCTCGAAGCAGGAGACAACACACAGGCCGGGTTGGCTGGGGCATTTCTCACAGTAAAATGAACTGTCAGTTCACTTCCCCCCTTGGAGCAAACCTGGCATCGCTTCTGCATCAGTCGGTTGGCTTCATTGCAGGGGCAGCGTGCTGGAAAATGCCGTTCAAAGTGACAAGCAGAATCATCCATCCGCAGCTGACCAGGTGGTGGCAGGCACTGAGAGAATTGTTTCATCTCTGGCATGTTGGTCTCACTCCAAGTAGAAAATCTAGAATATTTTTTCACTTCTTGTGGTCTGGCCTGCATTTGCTGGATGGTCTGCTGCACATATCTGTTTGTTTCTACAACTAATTTGTCAATTAGTTCATCTGTTATAAACAGAGAAAAATAGTCCACGCATCTATTCCCTTGTGGTTGCGTTTTTAGGCCGGGATTGCCGTCAGAATCAGGCAGAGTTGGCTGGAATCCATCAGCTGATGAAATATCAACATTGGTGAACACACGGCCATGCCCCCTGCCCCTTCCCCCTCTCTCCCCACCTCGTACTCCGCCTCGCTCGCCACACCGTACTCTACCACGTCTTCTCCCCCCTATCCCTAGCTACCCCCCTCCCTCTCGCTGGTCTCTCTTCGCCTTCACTGTCACTGCCTGGCGCGCTCACTGACCTCTCTCTTTCTGACTCGCTTCGCTGGTCTGCAACTGTGTCGAAGTCACTTCTGGTCTGGGGGTCGATCGTCGCTTGAGACGGAAAATCCTCATCTTCTTTGCCTTCTTCTTCTAACGAATCACTCGAAAGTAATTCATCATCACTTTCTTCCTCCAGTAATCTTTCTAATTCACGCGAAGCAGATGCTGCATCCATAAGTCAAGGTCGTTTTGTGCTCACTCCGCTGGTACTCGGACCTGGTGGTGCCATTTTAGCGATGCGCAGGAAAGATGCGCTGTTTACACTTGAGGGTCACCCACTTAGGTTGCTTGAAAAATACACTTCGTGATGACGAAACGGGGTTTCCAACTAATTTAAGACGCTACGGAGATTCATAATTGAAGTTCAGAAAGTTTTGTCACGCCCAAGTATCGTTCGGATTTTTACGATATTTCACGAATGACCACCGTTGTGCATCGGCAGTATGGCAGCATAGCATACAGGAGTTTACTGCCGTACAGCTACGGCTTTGAGGCAGCGTAAAGGTTAATATGGTGACAGTCCAATGTTAGGTATCTTCAGGCGTCATTATACAGACATGTTGTTAACATGGTGACAGCCCTATGTTGGGTATCTTCAGGCGTCATTGTGCAGACATGTTTTTAACATGGTGACAGCCTTATTTATATTCGGGCATGTTTTTAACGTGGTGACAGCCCAATGTTAGGTATCTTCAGGCGTCATTATACAGGCATGATTTTAACATGGTGACAGCTCAATGTTAGGTATCTTCAGGCATCATTATACATACATTTTTTTAACATGGTGACAACCCGATGTTAGGTATCTTCAGGCATCATTATACAGACATGTTTTTAACTTTAGCAAGCCTCATTCGGTAGCTGAAACTTCTGCCTGCAGCCACATTCTTTTGGGGTTACTGAAAAACGTGCACACCTACCTACGTCAAATTGCTGGGGTTTTTATCTATTGTTTGTACAGTTATGAAATTTGGAATGAATGTAGAGGAATGAATAAAGAACATGATATCAACCTTTAACCCAATGCCTACCAGATCAGCCGAGATCGACCACGAGATTTGCTCTATCTGAATACCGGATCGACCGAGATCGACAGCTGAATACTAGGTCAACGACTTTCGCTTTCACCATCACATATCCCAGAATGCAATCATGACAGAAGAGTCTTCCAGTACAGAAGTTTCTGGACGCCATGTTGTTTTTTGTTGCATGTCATAAAAGTGCCCCAGAAGAGAAGAAATTGTTCATGTGTAGGACATGCCCCTTGTTGTGGAGGGGCTGGGCAAGGGTGACCACAACCCTATGAGCAACCCAACATCCCTAAGCAATTCTATAACCTCCTCCTTTTCCATATAGAGCCTCCAGTTCCACATATAGCCGGTTTTGTTGGCTTGGCAGACATGTATATCAGAAGACTTGTCCTGCCCTTGAATGGTATCATGCTCTCATCTATTGAAATTTCCTTTGATGGAGCATAATATCTTTGCCAGAGAGGGACAAGAAGTTCAAAGAGGGGTCGAACTTTGTCAGCCTTGTCATGCTCAGGATGGTCCTTGGGTTTGGCTGTGGAATTATCTGCCAGATGAAAGAAGGACATAATACTGAGGAACCTATTCCTAGACATGACCTTTATGAACCCTGGCATCTCAAGATATTAATCTGTAGACCAATACAATTCATAAGATGATCGCTGAGAAACGCCCATCAGCGGAAGAATAGCCAAGAATGCCTTCATCTCAAACGAAACCTCCTTCCACAAGTTGACTCGCGAGTAAGCTGTCGCATCACCACCTCTCATCTCTGCTATTTCTGTGGCATACCTGTTTGTTTCAGTAACAAACAGTCGAATAACTTCATCTGTGATGAAGAGACGAAACAAATTTGCCTCTGAAATATCATCTGGGACATCGACAGTACAGCTGACGGAATCGAACTCCAGAAGCCAATCATCATCGTACCTATCCGGAACTGCACGATCGTCGATATCTGAATCGCTATCGTCACCCAATTTCTCCCCATCTGCATCATCCCTTTCCCACTCTGCCGCAATATTTTCTATATCCTCTCGATTGAAGCCTAAAAGCTCTTCCTCGGAGTTGGAATCGAAAAAATCTCCTGCAAAAATTGTTCTGCACCGGCATCCATTATGAAAATTAACTAGAAAAGTTTGACGAACTTTGAAAAATTTCAGTTTACTAACCACGTGGAAAATGGCATTCACACAGAAAGGGAAAAAAAGCCTGGTGCATTGTGGGATTGCTTTGTTCTGATTGGTCCTTTTCCACCAACCGAGTACGAGCTTACTGATTATACTACCCTTCAGTGGGCGCACTTGTGCGGCTGCGGCTGTACAGGCACAATGGCAGCTCGGTGCACCGGTGTGCCTGGGGCGTTCTAAAGGTTAACATGATGACAGCCCAATGTTAAGTATCTTAAGGCGTCATTATACAGACATGTTTTTAACATGGTGACAGCCCAATGTTAGGTGTCTTCAGACATCATTATACAGACAGGTTTTTAACATGGTGACAGCCCAATATTAGGTATCTTTAGGTGTCATTATACAGACAGGTTTTTAACATGGTGACAGCCCAATATTAGGTATCTTCAGGCGTCATTATACAGACAGGTTTTTAACATGGTGACAGCCCTATGTTAGATATCTTCAGGCATTATTATGCTGACATGTTTTTAATGTGGTGACAGCCCTGGAATAGCCCTTTGCGGTCAGCTGGGATATAAGCAGTGTGACTTGACTTCACCTGCTTTGATACATATCCCGCATATACCATCTTTCTCTCAAAACTGCTCAACATATATAGTGACGATGAGTCTAACTACAGTGTGATTTGATTCTGCTGGTGATGGAGTATCCCCACCTGTCATGGCATGCCTATATCAAGCCTTGGCTACAGCCAGTCGTTAGTTTAAAAGGTTGTACATACAAAGTGGGCAGTTCTGACATCTTTTGGAGCAGAGTTAAGTCCATAGTCAGTTGATTGATGTGATCCGTGAATGTTTTGGTTGAATTAACCAGAGAGAGGAATGGTGTGTATGTAGATAACTACATGAAGGGGATGAGGGTTTGGGAGGGAGAGGGGTAGCATGGCACAATGCAAGCCTTTTCTTGAATCAGGGAACTTTGAATGCAAAATATAATGAATATAACAAGATGTATGTGTGAGTTTTGTTGAGTTTTCGTTTGCTGTAAAGTGTTGTTAAGGCTGAGGAATTGGTTAGAAATAGAAGATGTGTTCTGGCGCATGGGTCTGTCAAAGGGCAGTTAACAGGTTACCTCTGACAGTAAACTTGCTAATGTATGTGGCATGAGCATTGATAAGGAGACTACCGGAGAGTAATCTCTGAATCTTTCTTTTCACATCATTGTGTCAGAAGTTCCGCTAGTGTATTAAAACTATGGTGCACTGAACCAAAATAAAGAAAGAAATTACCGTAGCAAGCATCATGAAGCTGATACAATTAGAGTATAGTTTTCATATTTCCTTCTCTGGTTAAGCGTGGAAAGGAGTCCATATTCAGTTAAAGAAAACATCTACACTGGCTGCCATCTTGAATTTGTCAGGCTGCTGTCTTGAATTAGTTGTGTGTTATGCCAAGCAAGACCATGTGTTTCAGTGTGAAGTGCAGTTGGTATTACATCAAAATGAATATCTCAGTAAGAATACAAACTTCTCTAAAGCGCACACACACAGAGACACACAGACAGACACACACACACTCACACACACACACACACACACACACACACACACGCATACACACACTCATGTGCACAAATTCCTCAAGGTCCTATTGTAAGGGCTACTCACCTAGATTCTTACCCCAAACCTTTCCTTTTTCTATACAAAGGAGTCTTAATTAATTAAAGAGAGATTTCTCCAGGGAAAGGTGGAAAGGAAAAGAGTAAAGGGGCTCTAGAGTAGGATTTTCCAGGAATTACAGGACTATTGAGTGTGGCGTTTCCTGTGAAGTAGTAATGTAGAACAGTAACAGAGGAGAAGGTCGACATGGCAGAGGTAAAGGTTATCATAAACAGCATGTCAGGCTTGGCATAGGTGGTTCTTGTTAGCTGCATGTGGGAGGGAGGATTGAGAAAAATGGTGTGGTGTGTGTCATGTGCACACACCAGAGTTGAATAATGCCTGCTGACTGGAATTGCTGTTTTACAAGTTTAGTCAGCAGCAGCAGGAAAAGGAGGCAGATAAGGACAGCATATGTGAGGGGAATCTCTTCTTCGTTGAACTTGCCTTAGAGACAACATCATTCAAGACGTGTATTGCTGCCAGCCAGTACATGGTACCGGGACATTTATGTTTTTTACTTTTTTGTCTCTCTTTAAGTTTGTTTATTTGTGTTAGGAAACAGTATTAGGTGGCTTGAAAGCTTTTTTTGTTTTGTCCAAGATTGCAAGAATGTGGAGTCTGCAGGTTTTAGGACCATTCAAGCGTATATTGTGTTTTTGTGTTTTTATTATTTCTAACAGGATGAGCAGATGGTGGAGCAGAACCCTAAATCAGACCTTCAGGAGTATCGGATCAAAAGGATTCAGATTGGTCGGTTCGAGATTGTCACCTGGTACTCTGCTCCCTATCCTGAAGAGTATGCCCGACTGCCCAAAATCTACCTTTGTGAATTTTGCCTCAAGTACATGAAGACCACCACCATCCTACAAAGACACATGGTGAGAACAATGTAAAAGTGCAAACTTTCTTTAGAGTCATGTAGTGCTGGGATTTTCTATGTAACACTCACAGTAAGGTCAAGGCACTCAGGTTAGATTTTTTACATTATGAATTATGAAGTCATCATTGAATTTTTAACTTTATATTAAGGGATCAAGTCATTCTGCATGGATTTTCACCATATAAAGTTGAATCATTGTGGATGGATTTTTTTTTTTTGTTACGGAAAGGAGTTGATGCATGCCTTCCCCCACCTCCCAGTCTGACCCTGGCATTGTTGGGGTACAGAATCATTAGTTTCACAGGTCTCCATCTTTAAACAAAGTACATGTGCCTCAGAAAAATTTCATCTTTAAACAAAGTACATGTGCCTCAGAAAGATTTTGCCTCTCCCGTCGTTAAATGATATGATGTCCCACTAGGACTTGGTCTTGTGTCTGTCATGCTTACTTCCTACTGCTCCTCATAGTTAAAAGGTAATCTTTCATCATTGTGGCATCATTGTGTGTATTGTAAGATTGTTGTGCTCACATTCATCTTTTCCCAGGCGCAAATTAATTTGTTGTATGACAGTCACTTGTCATCTGTGCCTGTTTGAGACGCTGAGGAGCCATCTGAAGATTTAGCAATGAAGTGATCAGCTTTCCCATCCTAACAGTCATGTGAATATTGCATATGGTGCAGAGTTTGATCTTAACAGGAGGACACTTGATCTTACTATTTCAAGTTCCTCAGTCTTTCTGAGAAGATTAAACTCTGCATCATGTGCAGTGTCTATATCACAAGCTTACTGTTTAAAGTTGATAAGGCGACAGCCCTGACACTGGCTGCTAACGACATGAACTAAATTGATTTGCTGTTTCAAGTTATGTTCGGTCTTTTTCTTGGGTTAAATTACCTGCTAACCATAAGTTGAAGTGACAAAGTAAAGGAAATAGTGAAATACAAATTCATATTTGTACACTTAAAAAAGTTCATCATCATTGTCAAGTACATGAGGCTCATAAAGATGCCAAAACATATGCTTTGCCAGTCATTGGTCAGCTTGGCCCCTGCCCACAGTAATGTACCAGACCAGCACAATCCCACATGTTGTCTGTCCAAGACTCTCTTTTCCTTCTCTCACATGCCTGCCATCCATAAAGATTTGCACATGAAATGCACAACAAATAAATGTTGGAAGGCATGTCATATGTGTATGCGTGCGACTGCATGCAAGTAAATCTTAAATAAATGTTAGCGAACCGCCCAGAGAACGTGGACAAACGAGTCACAAGACGAAACACAACTAGTTTCGACCTCTTAGGTCTTCATCAGGTGAGACATTAACGAATAAAACAATGAAAATTCACTTAGTGAATCACTTGATCTTACTATTTCAAGTTCCTCAGTCTTTCTGAGAAGATTAAACTCTGCATCATGTGCAGTGTCTATATCCCACATGTTGTCTGTCCAAGACTCTCTTTTCCTTCTCTCACATGCCTGCCATCCATAAAGATTTGCACATGAAATGCACAACAAATAAATGTTGGAAGGCATGTCATATGTGTATGCGTTCACTTAGTGAATCACTTGATCTTACTATTTCAAGTTCCTCAGTCTTTCTGAGAAGATTAAACTCTGCATCATGTGCAGTGTCTATATCCCACATGTTGTCTGTCCAAGACTCTCTTCTGTCCTCCTGTTAAGATCAAACTCTGCACCATATGCAATATTCACATGACTGTTAGGATGGGAAAGTGTGCATTTCATGTGCAAATCTTTATGGATGGCAGGCATGTGAGAGAAGGAAAAACATTGTTTTATTCGTTAATGTCTCACCTGATGAAGACCTAAGAGGTCGAAACTAGTTGTGTTTCGTCTTGTGACTCGTTTGTCCACGTTCTCTGGGCGGTTCGCTAACATTTATTTAAGATTTGTTTAGATTTCCGCCTGCAGTCCTCTCGCTTTGCAACTAGATGCATGCAAGTAGTTTTACAATATATTTACCTGTCCAAATAATAAGACACCCTCCCAACTCCCCACTTGGCCAGGTAAAGGTGCAAAAACTGAGCTGTGTGTGAAGATGGCACAATTAAGACCTTGTTGGGGACAATCACTCTTTCAGTCAAACTGGGTATTCAGGCAAGGTTAATACTCAGCACCTCCCCCCCCCCCACCCCCCCTGCTTTTTTTGTGGTGGGGAGATGGGGGGGGGGGGGGGGGGTCCTGATAGTTTGGCGATGTTCCAAGGCAAGTAGGGATAAGGCATTTGTTAGGTCAGGCAAATAAGATTTCCCCCCCCCCCCCCTTTTTTTTCCCCAAGGAAAACAGATTTTTCAAAGTAAAAACCTTTTATCTTTTTTTTACCGGTTCTGTTCTTTTGGCTTTTTTTTTTCATTGAACAAGATGGATGAAAGTATATGAATGATACTGTGAGTGACCTATTGACTTATGAGCATTCCATGGCTGTGCAGGCAAAGTGTGTGTGGAGACATCCGCCTGGTGATGAGATTTACCGCAAGGACAGCATCTCTGTCTTTGAAGTAGACGGCAAGAAGAACAAGGTAGAGATGATGTTGGAAAGAGATGGGGTGTGTTCATTGTTACGAAATGTCTTTCTGATCAGTTTTTGTTCATAATCTGTATGTGATAACTGTGATAGCACATTTTTATGGTTCTCACTGACTCCTCAAAGTGCTTAACACTATCAGTCGAAATGCACACTCACACATCGTTACTTGGAAAGCACGCATATTGGTTCCGAAGCTTTCAGCTTTCATGGTGTCCTGTCTGCCAGCCCCAACCCCCATTTTCTTTTCAAACAATAGATGGGTCTTGCCTTGTTGTCATCTTTCTTTCTCAGTGTTGATTTTATGTCTTTTAATGTGTGTAATGTGTGCATAGTTATGTATGAACTAGTAGATTAATTGAAGATATGAAGTGTATGCTCATGTAGAGTGGATGGTCATATATATAGATGAGTTTTTTTGTGCAGTTTTAGACTGAATATATAAATGAAAAAAATTTTGAAA
Source organism: Conus canariensis (assembly GCA_033310375.1). Lineage (NCBI taxonomy): Eukaryota > Metazoa > Mollusca > Gastropoda > Neogastropoda > Conidae > Conus > Conus canariensis. Next base: position 72,569,682 of record CM065716.1, on the reverse strand, counting down.
ACATGAGTTGAATATATCACTGAAAAAACAGTAGTACATCTGGAGAAAGTAAGTCACATTTAATTGTCACAGCCTTATCCTTGTCCATACCAGTATGTTGATGCCCTCAATCCATAGCAACATCAGGCCCATGTCATGCAACTCCCTCTTACACAGCCAATCCATGTTCAGCTGGTGCCTGAGCTGCCAAGTGCTATGCTTTTTGCATAATGTGCTGGAGTTATGTTGACTATGCTATGCTGCTACACTTTGTGACAAAATGCTACACCATAAACAAAAATTAAACAAAAAAGGCTCATCAGGAACCTAGCAGCAGCTTAAAAGGAACCAAGACAATGTAATAAACAATTAACAAGTAGGGTAACTCTTGCTCCCACAAGAAAACATAACTCCAGAGGAATGCTGCTTATTACACTGAATCGCCTAGCAGACATGACAGCACAGAGCACACAGAACAAACAAGGAAACATCCCCAAAAAAGGATGCTCCAAGCTTGCCTGTATACCCTATACCGAACACATCTACACAGCAACAAGAACTGGAGAAATGAATTAATATAAAGTAACTTTTATTGAAGACTGGCACAGCCTTTTTTAAACTTGAATAAAGTCAGATAAATATAAAGACGGACAGAAACAAATATAAATAACCTTGATTTAATTGAAACAAAAGTAAATGTGAAATGAGGCAGGGAACAGTAAATAATAAACAATTAACAAGTAGGGAAACTAGTTATCCTACTTGTTAATTGTTTATTAGTTACCCTACTTGTTAATTGTTTATTAAGAAAAGGCCATGTTCAGTAAGATGAAGAAAAAGCTGAAGAAAAATAGCTAATGACGATATTGATTTTGCTGTCTTTATGATTGGTCTTCCATTTAGATGTTTTGTATGTCAAGTCAAAATGCGATAACTGGAGGAATTTCAGTCTTTTTAATCCGCCACCGTGTTTGGTGCAGAACAAATACACTTTAAATGTCATAATGCTACACTTGATGCCTTTGAAGTCTTGGCAACTGTATTGTTTGGTCCTGGCAACCACAATCCATTCTTCCGAAGAGAATGTGGACACAAAGACACATCAGATACTGGTTAAGTTGAGCAATGGAATAGTTGGATCAGCAGTAGGGCAAAGCATCAAGGGATTGTAAGCTGAACACAGCTTTTGTTGTGGATTTATATATTTTCTTATTTATACAGCAACATATGTCTTGCTGATGAAAAGTATTCGTGCTGAGTATTTCGTACCAAAGTGATGTATTTTTAAATAGCTCTGATATTTTGCATTTATAGATATTGCTTGGAAATTCAATGGTGCAATGTTAACAATTTTTCCCCTGGTCCATCTTCTGTGACAGGTATACTGCCAAAATCTGTGCCTGCTTGCCAAACTGTTCCTAGACCACAAAACACTGTATTTTGATGTTGAGCCTTTCCTGTTCTACGTCATGACGGACAATGACCAGTCAGGTTGTCACACTGTGGGCTATTTCTCCAAGGTAGAGTGCACTTAGCAAATGGTTTACAGCTGTTACCTCATTTCTACACACACACACACACACATGCACATGCGCGTGCCCCCCCCCCCCCTCCCCAACCACCCACCCACACACACACACACACACACACACACACGCACGCATAGTATGGTTAGTCAGTCCATCCCAAGTACTGAAGAAGTTTTTGTGGAGTTATAAGCTACTCATTGTAAATGACCAAATTGAGTGTGCTATGGGTTCAAGTGGGAAGACGAATTACACAGTGAAGTTGCATCCACTTAAGGCATGACTCTGTGAGAGTGGGTTCAGATTTCTTGACCAGTACTGTAGATGTCTCTTTTCTCTTAAATGATGCCACGATATGATATGAAAGGAAGAGCAGAGTGAAGCCATGTCATGAAATCTTGGTCCAGAATGGAACTCTTATCACATTGTTTCTTCATACTCATTCTTATGGTTTATACTTGTAAAAAAGACTGTCAAATTCTCTTGCCCTTCATGCCCTGCTTTATGGTGATCTAATAAGTTTCAGTTTCCACTTCAAGTCCACAGACATGGTGAGTTCATAGGGACTGTCATTTGTTGGATATGGTGGGACTTTCCTGATAGGGATTTTCACTTGCACTAACCATACGATGAAACAATTTTTATTGTCGTAATTATTGTCTTTTACATTCTCCCTGTGGAATACTGATGCAAAGCAAAGATTAGCTTGGCAGTGGCTGTGAACTGTTGACTGGGTTATACAATATAAGAGTATTTGCCATTGAAGGATCACAGGCATGAGAGGAAAAGAAAAAGTTTGAAGACGAATCGTTTTCTGTTCGAACGTATAAGATTGTGAAACGAAAGTATGGAAATGGTTCTGCTAGGAAGTCTTTTGATTAATGGGCCGAAATAGCTCAGTTGGTAGAGCGCCGGACTCGTAATCTTGGTGATCCTGGGGTTGTGGGTTCAAATCACCGCTGGGCCGTTTCAGTTCAGGGGGATTTTTCCCTTGGAATTAACATTGGTTCTGACCACTTCCCATACAGTCCTTCGAATGAGACTATAAATCGAGGTTCCGTGTGTGAACACATGCCTAACATTTTGCACACCCGTAAAATCCCATCTCCAACTTTGGGAAGAGAAGGCCGGTTTGGCCGTTGGTATGGATGACACGTTACACATAGCATGCATCCTGCGTAAGAATGGAAAGAAGGAAGGAAGTAAGGAAATTGAGTGAATGATATCGCATGATATGGACTGGATGACATGGGAAACGACTGAAGGAAGCGCAAGCTGGCAGCTCTTCAGTTGGCAGTACCCACGTAGGCAGCCCGTTGTGTAAACACGTGTAGATTGTAAAGCGCTTAGAGCCTGGTCTGTAGCATAGAATAGGTGCTATATACAGGGTTCGTATGCTCTTTGAAACTTCTTTAAACTCCTTGAATGGTGACAGCGAATTTCAAGGCCTTGAAAACCTTTGAAAATCAATAGAATGTGGTTCTGTTGACCAAACCTCCTTGAAAACCTTTGAAAATCAAGCCATCGGCTCCCAAAATCTTTAATGTGGCAAGAATAAATGGCAGTTTGATTTTTCTGCGTTCAGGTTAATGAAGAATTATTTAGAAACAAATCTTTACAAACATCATCATGATCCTGGATTGTCGTCTGCTATTTAACCCCTTGGCCGCCCCGTTACGGATTTTTCTGTGACGTTTCTGTGTGCAAAAATCTGCCGTAATCACGGAAAAATCCGTGATCGTCATCGTAGGAATTTTCCTATCTTTATCTTTAGATTGGGGTTTCCCAATTCACACCAATAAGAAAGTCTGATATGTCTGCGATGAATATTGGTGAGTGAAAGAATCCAACGAGGCAGACAAGTGGTCTGTTTGGGCTGTTACCGATACCACCCCCTGCAGATTTTCACACGAATTCAACATGGCTGAAGAAGAACCACGACTGGGACCAAGTGGCGTCAAAAGAAAGTGTGCACCAAAAGACTACAGTGGTTTGTTACCACTGATGTTGAGGAAGTTCTTCAACTGATTGAGGACGAAGAATTTGTTGCCTATGATGACTCCAGTGTGTCAGAAGACTCGCTGGATGAGGACGAAGGTGATGAATCAGCTGTTCAGAGCAGTGGGGGTGATGTTGACGTCAACATTGCCAGAATAGTTCATGAGAACATGAACAGAGAGAACAGAGCAGAACTGGAGGCAGAGTATGATGACATCACTGACCCAGATTTTGAAGTGGGCGAAGGCCAGTCAAGTGATCACAGCTCAGAAGAGGAGGTTGGTACTGTGAGTGAAGCAGAAGCGTCGTCTGCTACAGCTGGCACACACATAACGGGTCAGCTTGCTCGTGGCCAAGCCAGCACGCGTCAACAAAGGCGGCCAGGCGTTGGAAGGGTAACAGGTATGACTCATAATCATTGTCTTGTGCAAGTGTGCTGATGAATGGGTTTTGATCACATGGCATTTATCAGAAGACACCATGGCATTTATCAGTCTCACCACCTGGCAATTCTCCATGCAAGCAACCCAAATGCAAAACCTGTCCTCACCTAAACTCTTCCACAACCATCTGTGGCCCCTCAGGCAAAATTTCCATACGTAACCCTTTCACTTGTCAGTCCCGCAATGTAGTTTACATTCTTTCTTGCTCCTTCTGTGGCCTCCTGTATGTTGGAGAAACCTACAGAACCCTCAACGACCGTTTCACAGAACACCTACGAGCAGTCCGTCTCGGTTACAATACACCAATTGCAAACCATTTCTGTTCTTCCGGCCACAACCTCTCCCACATGCAGATTGCTGCAGTCTGGCAAAATTCATCTTCCTCTATAAGACGTAAAGAACAAGAGTCCCTCCTTATTCACAAACTTGGCACTATCCACCCAAATGGAATCAATATCAAACACTGACTTTCCTCTATAACAGCCCTTTGTTCTTACTTATCTTGATTTTGTCTCTTAACATTATCATTACTATTTTTATTTACTTTATCCCCCCCCCCCCCCCCCCCAGTCCTTCTGCTCTTAACCCATTTCTCTCTTCTTCCCCACCCTGCCCTCTCCTTCTATACCCCCCCCCCCCCTCATCCCTTCCAACTCTCTCCTTCCTTCCCCCTCAATCCTTGCTGAACACTTTTCATCTTCAAGCAGTATTCACTTTTCAGCTTTTTGGCAGTGCTCACTTCCTCACTTCCCCATTTCTCCCTGCCCACTGTCACCCATTCCCACTTGTCCCTCTGAGCAAAGAAGGTTTTAAACCGAAGCGCCCTCATCCACCTCTTCCTCAAGGACCTGCTACCATACCCCAGGCAAGTTGTCGACTTGATCCAGGTCCTGCAGTCATCCAACTATTTGTGTTCCAAACCCAGTCGAGTTTGGTATTAAAAGAATTGTTGTGAATTCGCCAATTCAGTCATCTCAAGAGCGCAGATATGTTACATCTTTCATGACAATAATTAATTATCAAACCTATAGCCCCATTTGTAATGGCCGCTCAACCATGCCGAACACATTGCTGCCAGACCAGCTATGCACAGATGACATTCAGTTGGCCGAATACAGTGCGGTTAGCTGGCTGGTGGGGAGCGGCCTGCAGAAAACACCCCTTTCCCTGACGTGCATTCACGGCTTGGCCTCTGCAGCTGTAAACTCCCCTGCGACTCAAAACTAAGTAACTTGCTCTGAACAGCCGTGATGTATGTGAAGACAGTGGTTACACATACAAATTTCACATTTACTCAGGCAAAGAAGACCCTGGCTTCCAGATCCAGCTGCACCAGCCACCGGATGCTACCCACCTGTCTGCCACAGAGAAGATTGTTGTCTTCATGACATGCAGCCTCCTCAACAAAGGTTATCATCTCTTCATGGATAACTGGAACACAGGAACAGCACTGTACCAATATATGAAGAACAAAGACACTGTTTGCTGTGGTACCATGCGGGAGAACAGGGCTCCAGCTGAGGTGAGGCAGCTACAGGTCAGCCAGCAGGAGCCAGTGAAGTCGCTGCGATCTGGGAGTCTGCTGTTTATGAAATGGCAGTCTTCCAAAGTAGTCTACATGCTGACTACCATGCATGATGAAAGCATGCAAGAGGTGGAGCGAAGAGGGGGGGCAGAAGGTGAACAAGCCCAGCTGTGTCGTCTCGTACAATTCTAAAATGGGTGCAGTCGACAGGGCTGATCAAATGTTGCAGTCATACGATGCCATCCACAAGACCACCAGGTGGTACAAGAAGGTGATGACCCACCTCCTCCAGGTATCCCTCTTGAATGCCTACCTGGTGTTCAAGAAACACACACACAGCAAGTTGGATTTCCTGACATTCCAGCTGCAAGTCATCGGCGACCTCCTGTATGGCGACAATCCAGCACCACAAGCAGCTCTACCCCATTCGGAAGAAATTGCACGACTGACGGAGAGGCACTTCCCCACTACCTTAGAAAAGACTGTGGGGAAGCGTTCATCAAGTAGGAGGTGCAAGGTGTGCAGCAAGAGGGGCATCCGAAAGGAAACAAACTATGTGTGTGGACAGTGTCCTTCAACACCATCTCTGTGAGACTTGGTGAGCGACTGCCGTGGCGAGCGGTCACGCTTTTCTCAGCTCTAGTCGTTCTCTGCAAACCGAGTGTGAACTGAGTTCGTTCTTTCGCTCGATCGACTTGGCAACAACCTTGCTGTGTCAACTCGATCTGTCAATCGGACGGTTTGAAAAGGATATCGTTGTTTTGATTCGCCTTTTTCAGCCATCACGTCCGTTCCTTCGATAGTTAAAGATGTCTGCTGGAGTCAACCCGGTTTTTCTCAAAACTAGAGACATTCCAAATGTCTCCTCCGACCGTCCAGCTACGGTCCTGGAGATGTGTGTGGCGGCGGAACGGGTGGCAGGCCAGGGCTCCATGGTCGGCGCCCAGCTGATCAACGGGCTATGGAGACTCTACCCAGCGACCAAAGACGCCAGATCACAGCTCCTAGTTCAAGGAATAAAGGTGAGAGGTGTCTTACTCCAAGTGAAAAACACAAACCCCTTTATTCTGAGGAACGAAACTGGGGAGGAGAAACCATCAACCAAAGTCTGGATAGACAATGTGCCTATTTCCGTAGCAGGCTCAGAGATAGAGCACGCATTAACAAAAGCAGGATGCGAAATGCGCTCTCAAATAAAAACTGAAAGAGCCAGAGATGCCGACGGTAAACTCACACGTTTCCTCACCGGAAGAAGATTTGTATTCATTACCGTCCCCACTACGCCCCTGGAGAAAATGCTGAAAATTAGCATTTTCAACGCTAAAATCTACCACAAGGAGCAAAAACATGTGAAAAAGGTAATTACATGCTCCAAATGTTTGGAACAAGGTCACCATGTCACCGACTGTACGAATGACATCGTATGCAGAGCCTGTCAAAAACCAGGCCACAAACGTGGAGATTCACAGTGTGAGCTTTTAGTGGTTGTTCCGGCAAAAAAGGACCGAGAGGATGAAACTGGTGTGAAGGGAGAGTGTGATAGAAAAAATGACAGTGAGAGTGAACAGAGTGAACATGGATGTGATAAAGTGGAACGACAGAGAGAGGATAGAAATTCACAAAGAAAAACAAACAAAGATAAGGAAACTAGAGGACGCCCGAATTCACGGCAGACGACCATCCACTCCTCTATGCAGCTTGGCAGCTCCTCACGACACCGGTCGGAAATGCCCAAACGCCGGAGGGACACCAACAGTCCGAGGACATCAGGGAGCAAGCAGCCCAGATTTGAGTTCGATCGGTCTGACTCCCCTCCTCCTCTTGATTCCGACTGTGAGGAAAGAGAGGTATATGGCTGATTGTCTATCGCTCCGCAGGCGACCTGTTGATGATCATACATCGATTTACGGACTGTGATTCAAGAATGCGAATTCTGGTTTTTGTCTTGTTTGGTTTTCATATGCTAAGAAAATTCAACATATATTTCTGTGTATTGGTATGGATAAAATGCGTATTGTTACTCTGAATGTTAGAGGATTAAAAAATAATCTTAAAAGATTATCAGTATTTCATTATCTGAAAAGCAAACGCTTTGATTTAGTGTGCTTACAGGAAGCTCATTTAACACGGAATGACTTACCTATATGGGAAAAACAATGGGGAGGGGAGATTTATTACAATGAAGGTACCAATAGGAGTAAAGGCGAGATTATTCTGGTCTCAAAAAATTTCTATGGAAAAATTAGTTTGAAACTGTCACAAAACAGAATCTTAGCTGTAGCTGTCAAAAACGAGAATTATGATTTTATTCTTGTAAATACATACGCTCCAAACAATGCAGGAGACAAAATAGCCTTTTTCAAGGATGTACAAGAAAAATGCAATGAATTCTCCCCGCAAAACTTAGTTTTAGTGGGGGACTTTAATTGTGTACTCAATAACAAGTTAGACATTATATCAGGGCAACCTCACCGTGACGCCGAAGTGAGCCAATTCAATAAGCTTACGAATTCATTGGAATTAATCGACACATGGCGTTCATTTCATAAGGATAAAAAAGAATACAGCTGGAACAGAAATAATCCATTTATAGCGCGACGCCTGGATTATTGTTTCGCCTCGGAGGGAATGTTGCAATTCTGTGTTTCTTCAGAATTACTGACGGTTCCTAACTCCGATCATAAAGCTATAGTTTGTGAGTTTAACAGCAGTGAATTCCAGCATGGTCCAGGATACTGGAAATTCAACAACAGTTACTTAAAAAACCCTGATTTCTTACAAAAAATGAACAACCTACTCGACGAACTGCTAGATAAGTACTCTAATGAAAACATTTCAAACATAGAAAAATGGGAATTATGTAAGATGGAAATCAGAAACTTTTGTAGCGAGTATGGGAAAGATCTGTCTTGTAAAAAAAGATTTGAGTTTCAAAGGATACAAATGCAGCTAAAAGAAACGGAGAATATTCTAGTTCATAACACTGACAACAAAGAAGCTTGCGCCCGACTTTCTCAACTTAAACAGCAGTTTGAAATAATGCACATGGACAAAGCTAAGGGTGCACAAGTTCGATCAAGAACAAAATGGGTCGAAGATGGTGAACGGAACACGAAATACTTTTGTAATCTAGAGAAATCAAGAGGAATGAGAAAAATTATTACAAGACTACGCAAAGATACGGGTGAAACAATAACTGACCAAAATGACATATTGCAAGAACAGTTGTCCTTCAACTCAAACCTCTACAATCAATCTACAAATGTAGACAATGTTAAAGAGGCAGCTAACCAGTTTTTAGAAAACGTAACATACCCACGACTAGAAAAATACGAAGCTGACCTATGCGAAGGAATGATCTCGATAGAGGAATCAACGTACGCCCTGAATAAATTAAGAAATGGCTCTGCGCCTGGCAGTGATGGCATTACCATCGAATTTTAAAAAGTTTTTTGGAGTAAACTGTCTAAAGTGATAACAGAATCTTATGCGGAATCATTCTTTACAGGAGAACTCTCTTATACACAAAAACAAGGAATAATTACGCTACTACACAAAGGCAAGGATTTAGACAGAGACCAAATACACAATTGGAGACCAATAACTCTGACTAATTCTGATTACAAAATACTAGCTAAAGTAATGGCAGAAAGACTCGGTAAAGTTATACATAAATTGATAAACGACGATCAGGTGGGTTTTATTAAGGGTAGAAACATTGCTACAGTAATAAGATCAATAGACGATGCGATAAACTATCTAAATAAAAAAAATAAAGATGGATATCTGCTGGCAGTCGACTACTTCAAAGCCTTCGACTCGATTTCAAAACCATTTATGAAGCACGTTTTCGATATCTTTGGCTTCGGAGCTGAGTTCCAAAGATGGATCTATGTACTTAACAACAATACCTCAAGTAGCATAAACCATGGAGGATGGATTTCAGAACCTTTCGCCGTGTTATGTGGTATTAGACAAGGATGTCCGTTTTCACCCCTTGCATTTGTATTAGCTGTTGAAGTACTAGCCATCAAGGTGAGAAATAGTACTATTGAAGGTATCAGACTACCTCACTCTGCAGAAAGAGCTTCTTGTTGTTTGAAAATAAAACAAATGGCCGATGATACAACACTATTCTTAAAAAACAAAAAAGACATTAATAAATCGTTGGAAATAATAAACTGGTTTGAAACATTTTCAGGCTTGAAAATAAACGTTCATAAGACAAAAGCCCTTCAGATAGGTAGACAAAACGAAGAATGTAATGTGCCAGTTTCCATAGTTAATAAAATTAAAATATTAGGTATTTATTTTGAGTCAAACAAGATGGCAAAAAATATAGAAGAGAACTGGTTATCCAGAATAGATCGTATGCAAAAAACAATAAAAGACTGGAGTAAAAGAGATCTGTCTATTCAAGGAAAAATTATCGTAATAAAGACGTTTGATAATTAGCCAATTCGTCTACGTGATGCAATCAATTGGTCTTCCCAACAAAATTTTGACTAAGATAAACACTTATCTCTATTAATTTATATGGCAGAAAAAATTCAGCAATAGAAAAGCGTTTGAAAAAGTAAAGAGAAAAGTCATGGAGGCTGAACATGAAGAGGGTGGCCTTAGCATGATAAACATGGTAACATTTCAAAAACATCTACATTTACAATGGGTCGGAAAACTTTTTGAAGCCACAGATCAACAAAACTGGACTTTAATACCGAGGTGGCATCTAGATAAACTCGCTAAACATAACATTTTTCTTATCAACACTAAATCTAATTCGGTTAAGGGATTGGACAGAATTGATAATGAATTCTGGAAGGAAATCATAACCACTTACCTAGACAATAAACATATTAAAAAGGCAGAAGAAATAAGCCGCACCAATTTTCTGAATGAATTGTTATTCAACAACTCATTAATAAATTACAAAAATAAAACACTGTTTTTTGAGAGATGGCAAAGGAAAGGTATTGATCAAGTCAAACACATAATCCACCGCACAGAAAAGAGAATATTTTCCTTAGAAGAAATACTTGGACTGATTGAACAAAACAGGGCAAATACAATGTTAGAATATAACATTCTTGTTAACTCTATCCCTAAACACTGGTTTCAGTGGATTATGACTGGGGTAGAACAAGACACCACGAAATGTGATGCAAGCCAATATAATAAAAAGCCTAAAATAATCAAGAAATTATTACAAACTAATAAAGAACCAGAAATTCCATGTGCCTTTTATTTTTGGTGCAGAAAACTTGGATTTCATCTGGATGAAATATCGTGGCGTAGAGCAAGAGAGGTCACAAAAGAAACAAGATTAAGAGTTTTAGACTGGAAGATACTTCATAATATCTACCCTACAAATATTGTTCTTCATAAAATGAAAGTAAAAGAAAATAACAAGTGCTCTTACTGTTGTGATACTGTTGATTACATGGAGCATTTTTTCTATGAGTGCCCAGTAGTACGCAGCTTCTGGAGGTTTATAGAAAAGATTTATCTAAAAACAAACATTAAGTTGAAATTATCTGTGACTGACGTACTGTTTGGCGTCACAATCTCTCTGCATTGCAAAAAAATACACCAATATATAAATCATATTATTTTGATTGGTAAAATGTGCATTAGTATTTTCAAAAAAACAGAATCGGCGTTGCCTCTACAGTCTATTTTTGAACAAGAACTGAATATACGCAACATACAGAATCTAACAGAATATTGTTCAACCCGTTACAAATTTGCTACGCAAACAAACAAACATATAAACAAAAAACAGAACCTATCAGAGTGATAAAAAGATACAGATAAAGATATCATTAAAGTCATAATAATGAACCCAGACATTTACTAGATTACACATTTGCTAATTTTTCTGTAATTAGAAACGTTGGTGATTGTGATGTGTTGGTGATTTGGGCGCGGTGGCGGCGCGTGCGCTCGCGCGCGCGCGCACAGTTGCCATCTCACTTCTTGGATTTCCTCTTGTCTCCCTTGTGGATTTTTACGCGGAACAGTCCAACTTGCGGGACAAGTGAATTGCCGCCGCCCCTCTCCCGATCTCCCCCCCCTCCCCCTCCCCTCCGCGGCCCGCCGCTTTTCCCCTCAACAAAATTTGTATTCAACCTTATATCAGTATACAGCTTTCTACTATATATCATATTTGGTAATCACCTGCACATTTAATGCAATGCTCACGCCTATTGTCACGCCTCTGGGCTTTCTTCATGCCTTCCTTGTAGACTATTTCGTTTCGCTATAAGGTTGGCCTCATTGGGGAACAGCCAACTGGTGGGACGATTCGCAACAAACTGTTTGCCTGTCAGTCTGTCTTTCTCTCTCTCTCTCTCTATGTCTCTGTCTGTCTGTCTGTCTCTCTCGCTCTCTCTCTCTCTCTCTCTCTGGGAAAAACTGAAAGAAAAGATAATAATTAAAAGACAAGTTTTTTTTGTTTTGTTTTTTTCTTTTTTTTTTGCTTCAATTTTATTGTTCTCTTTGTATAAGCAACACATAATCAGTGTGAGAGTGACAATACACCACACATTAGAACAATAACAATCCCAGACATTTTTGTATCAAACGTCAGAACACTAAAATCATCAAGACTATGTCCATTTGTAAGAGAACATACAGACTACGCATGGTGTGTAAGGGACTGGTTGGAGAAAAAAAAATGTATAACTGGGGAAGAAGAAAAAAAAAAAAGGTTCTGCTATGTTTCCCATACGCTCACATTTTGTGCAATCTAGACATCATCAAAGAATGCAAAAAAAAAAAAAAATACTTGAGGACAATAGCATTCATGAAGTGCATGTCTTATGAGATCTATAAATGACCCTGGCAGCTGTATCTTAGACCTGTCAGTATTGCTTTGTGAGGGTCCATGGATGGTAGGCTAGTAAGGAATTAGACTAGGCTTGTCTGGACAAGTTGCTCATTTTTTTGTAATGTATCAGCTGTGAGATACTTGGTAATGTCAGTCACCGATGTGTCTGATTTCAATGCATTCTACTTAACATGTTTTCAAAAGATGTTGCTTTACTGACAGATCATCATCAAACAGGACACAAAGATTTCACACTGTATGAGAAGATTCAAGCTTGAAAACAAAACAAAACAAAAAAAAACCCACCATCTCTGTGTGTGCAGCCTTGTTTCCAGGAGTACCACACAAAGAAAAACTATTAGTCACTGTCTCCTGTCCTGTACATATAATTATGTACGTATGTGTGTGATTTTATCATCTTTGTGTTTGTGTTGTGTGGTTATAATACTGGTGGATAAAAGAAGAAGAAAAACAACAGTGACACATAAATTTCTTTCTGAACCTCCAAACAACCTGGATGTAGCTGTGGACATGCATCTGGTCAATTTGAAAACTTTGGATTTATATTCTTCACATGAGATAAGGAAATACATTTTTCCTTATGATTTCTTTGTTTTCTAACAATAATTCACTGCTTTGTTTCACACTGATATGATAGTATGTTTAGAAATTGAGTGAAAAACACATAAACCTATTTCATTGGACATAAACTTTTTGCACTGTTCTTGAATGTGATTGCAATTGTTATCAAAAGATAGATTGTTCAATTTCCTTTCAGAAAAAGTATAGGTTTCATACACTTTTGTTCAGTAGTTTTCGAGTCCGAATTATTTTTGAATTATTACCCTTCGCGACTAAAAAAGGCTTGGCAAACTGTTGTCTCAGAGCTTTGAAAGGGTGTGGCAGGCAAAGGGTTAACCAAGGGAGATAAATTGTAACTGCATCAATTTTGATGAAGTTACAGATGATCTCCCTTGATTAAATAGCAGATGACAATGCAGGATCGCGACGATGTTTGTAAACATTTGTTTTTTAAATAATTTTTTTCATTAACCTGAACGCAGAAAAATCAAACTGCCATTTCTTTTTTCAATTTTTACGCAAGTATTGTAGCCTTGAAATAAAATAAACATTCCTTGAAAACACCTTGAATTTTGTTCATGGGAGTCTGATATAAATATTCATTATAATAATTGTAAAAGAAAGGCATGGCAAAACAGAAAACAGCAACCATACACAACAATTTCGCAATAGTTCAGACGTCAGTCCATATGTCAACAAATTTTACACTCCAATTGTTTCATTCATGAGATTTTTTTTATTTTGTTTTGTTTTGCTTTTTGAATTTCAGATTTTTTCTCTCATCTGTCTGAAGAAATGTCTTATTCCTATTTTGCATGGAACATTGCCATCTCACTAGGATTAATAAAAAGTAATTTTAAAGATGTGAGACCAGGGAGCTAACCTTACCTTCATACCCAGATAGGCTGTTATAGTGATCACCCTTACTTAGTTCACTTGATTGCACCATATTCGAATTAGATCAGTTTTCACCTTTTCATTGGTGGAGGAGTATGCCTCTGTCTTCTCTCTGACTTTTGGACTTCATTGTTTTTTTGTGTGCAGTAGATTCTTCAAATGCTTGTACAAGCACATCTTTGTTTCTGAAGGAGAAGCAACCTTTCCTTCGTTTTCTCAAAAAAGAATTTTGGCCAATAATTCTGAAAAATTACGTTCTATTGCCGTTTCACTTCTACAGTTGGCTCAGCCACTCTTGGGGTAGTCCCAATCAACATCAAAACTTTCTACTACTTTGACCTCCGCTTGTGTGCTTTTTGTGCCTAAAGTGGCGCCTTTGTGCCGATACACAAGAGCTCTGTCTTTTGTACTGGGTATCTTTTTTTTGCCTTGTAACTAGTGGGAAGATTGGTCCAGCACAATGTGTCATTTGTTGTGCCAGTTTTATAGCAGGGTCAATCTGCACGATGGTCTGCCTTTCTTGGCAAGAGAGTCAGCCACCTCTCCCAGCCACACCCATGCCTCTGCGTTACCAGTGTTTGTGGAAATGAGCCAGCTTCTTCCCCACCCGCTCCATGTTCTCAACCTCAGCACCTTGTAGATGAAAAGGAGCCATTGGGGAATTGTTAGGGAATGTGCTCTCTTGCTTGCTTCCCCCCACCCACCCACCCAAGGCTCAGAGTTGAGCTGTTTCCTGGGTGGAGGAGTTTCGACAGGGGTCCCTGCTGCAAAAGGGCAAATGTTGGTAGAGGGCAGGGAGGCTTTTAACACCTTTGACCGTAACCAAACCCTTGATGGTGTAGGTGTATTTGATGTGAATGCAGACAGATATTGTTAGCAGTCAGCTCTAATCAAGAATGTTGTATTCAGCTGCTGTTAAAGAAGTCCAGACAGTGTCTTGTCTTCTGTTAGACTGACGCCTTTTGTTTTCCAAAGTCTAGTTGGTATAAATCAACTTGTGCAAACGGAAAAACCTGTTTAAAGATCATCAATTCCTCCTAGGAAGACCATTGCCCACTGCGGAGGCGTTAAACGGCTGCCCCCCAAGTCTCTTCAGCAGCCAAAAAAGTGTGCTGCTGAGCAGGCTGGGAAACGGACACCTCCCAGGCTCACTCCCCTGGGGAGGATAGCAACAGGCAACCAGCTGTTTTTTATCCGTCATACTGATCTAAAACCCAAAGTTCAGGCTTATGTCAAAGACCTCTGCAAAGAGGAATGCACCTTGCAGAGGGGTAACAAACTTTTCCAAATCCATCCAAACCTAACGTGAGTTTTTTTCCATGTTCGAGCAAAAGTCCCCGATTAAAAAAAGTGTGGATGTGACAGAAAAAGGGTCAGAAGAAAAAAAACAAAACTTCATGGCCCCAAGCAAATGAAACTAACAGTTGAAAATAAATTTTCTCCAGACAGACAGTGAGGATGCAGAAATGGAATGAGTTGTCCACCATCTTCATTTTCTCGCCATGATGGAGTCAAAAATTTGTCATGGTTCGTTCAGATGTTTCTACCTCAAAACTCTTGATCCCATTTACCATCAAGGGATTCAACTCTGCATTCCACATCACACCCTGTTTACAGTCTGTATGCTGAGGCAAGAGAGCCATCCTGTTCCAACTGCCAGCTGAAACTTCCTTTGAATAATTGTTTGTCTCTCCTCATCATACCTCCAAGCCCTGCTTATGACTGTGCCTTTGACCTGGAGTTCGTAAAAAAAAAATGGAAGACAACCTTAGTTCCATTCCACCTTTGGGAATTGGTATTCTTCCCCATTTGAACAGTGCAGACAGAGACCTTGGAATCTTATGTGATTCGTTCAGATTTCCTTAGGACCTACACTGGACTTTCCTTACCCCGGAAGTGGCAAAGACTCCACCACCTCTTTGGCATACAAGTCATTTTTTGCCAAACTTTGTTGGAATTTCTCTTTCCATCCAAAAAATATTTACTTATGGCTCCAAATCTTAAAGAGGAGCCTCTGCTGAATTCTGCACAGCAGCAGCTCCTCAGTGATGTTCCAAACACGTCCCCACAGACTGCTCCATCTACATTCTGATCTCTAAATCAAAACATAGACTTTCTCATTCTCTTGGACTTCCTCTCTGCTTTGAAGGCCATTGCTGATTGTAACCTCAAGCATCAGCAACTGCTGAAATTGTTCGAACTGTACACCTAAAGTGTTCTGAAGTCTGATGTATACAATACAGGTTTTGCTTGGGTTGGCATTTGAAGTGCTCAGTGAGATGGTTGATCAACTTGCCAAGAATGCTGCAAGTAAAGAGTTGAGCAGATTCTGTATCTGTAATACTAAAGCTTAGGTTTATGTCAAAGATCTCTGGGAAGAGGAATGGGCCTTGCAGATGGATAACAAACATTTCCAAATCCAACCAAACCTGAAATAAGTCTTTTGCCATGTTCCGTGTGCGACCACAAAGAAGAAACAGTCTTGTGCCATTTGCACACTGGCCACTCCTTTTACACCCATTCTTAAAGTTGAAGAACCTCCATGGTGCATTCCATGTCACTCAAACTGAAACATGTTGTTATAGAGTATTAGGACTTTCGTGATGTCAGACATGATATATAACATTCCAGTAGACTTAATGAAAATCTTGTTCAGAAATGTTCCATCTGTGATTTTTGAGTTTCTGAAAAAGATCAACATTTATCATCTGATCTTAGGTTTTGTGGTGAAAGACTTTAATGAAACTTACGTGTGTTTTTAGAAAATCTGTTTCAATGAGTTGTACATGTTTTTTTTGTTTATCCATTTTGAGAGGTGACAGCCCTGATATGGCCCATTGTGGTCGGCTGGGCCATAAGCAACATTATCTCTCTCGCTTTGCACTTTGAGCAAGTCTCCTTTGGTATTTTTTGTGATTTGTAAGCTGATAGGACCTTGTGTGGCACTGCACATGTATATAAAGAGTGCTTGAAGTGGCACTATCTGTTCTCACTTCCTCAGTATGTGTTACTGTTAGGAAGGGGTCTTCTCCTTTTCCTGATACTGAGCTTGAGAAATTATCTTTGTGTTTGTGTGTCTTTACTTGAGGGAGAGATGGGACTAGGTCTTTGGCTTCCAGATTAATCATGGAGTCCAGCACGTAGAGCTTTACTCCCCCTTTAGTGGCCTCTGTCGCCAAAGTCTAGCCTCTAGGATAGGGGAACTACATTTTCACATGGGATCAGTGTCTCCCTCTTTAGATGAGCATGCTTCCCACCATCCTTTACAGGTCCTGGCATTTGTTTGGACAGGTAAACTTGTGTGAGAAAAAGGAATGTTAGTACTAAAAGTACTAGTTTAACAATATACTGACCTGTCCAAACACTCAGACATCCTCCCACCTCTCTGCTAGGTCGGAAAAGGTGCAAAAACTGTTTAAATTTGAAGAAGGCGCAAGGAAGTTAACTTATTAGGGGATCACTCTTACTACCTATGTTGGTATGGAAGCAAGGTTAGCTCCCTGCTCTCCCAGCTTTGTTTTGTTGTTGTTTTGTTTGTTTGTTTGTTTTTATCTAGATGATATCGCGATGTTCCACTCCACTTTGGGATAAGGCATTTACATGGACAAGTAAGCATATCGTAAAACTACTGTCAGTTGTAAAATTCCTTTTTTCATAGGTTGTGAAATAGATTAAAAAGCAGTCATTGCTACAGTCATAGAAAATGTCATGTGTATTAGAATCATGAAGCATATATGTGTGTGTGTGTGTGTTTTTTTTCTGCAGGAAAAGAATTCGTTCCTAAACTACAACGTGTCTTGTCTGCTGACTTTTCCTCAATACATGCGACAAGGATTTGGAAAGATGCTTATAGATTTCAGTGAGTAGATTCTTCTTTCTTCCAGACCTTCATAGCTCGAGGTCACCCTTCCCCACCATTCCAACTTCCTCCCCTTCCTCCTCATCCTCCCCTTTTTATTTGGTTTTTTTGGGGGGGGAGGGGGGGGATACTCTGTTTGAAAATGGCAAAGCACAAGGACTGAGAGAGAAGCTCCTGCATGAGCTGTACCAAGCAGACAGCCTCAGCCAGTTTGTCCTGTTGTGATTTCCAGTGGTAAGAAGCTGTGTCAGTAGATGTAGAAAATTTGGGTTTTTTTTTCAGTAATGAATCTATCTTTTCAATAACAAAAACAATCAAAGAAAAACCCAAAGACAAAAAACACAGCAATTTAATTAAATAATTGGAACCTAATGTTAATAAGTGTGATATCTTCTGCACAGGACAACATATGAATCACTGTCTTTGTTGCACTAGCCTCGTTTTAAAGAAACAGGGTTTTCTGTAGCTTAGTTTTTATTTAATTAAAAAAAGAATTTGAAGACTCACCTGTTCATCACCTGTTTCAACTCTTGACATTCGTTTAAAGTACAGGGATGCAGAGTTTCAAAATGTTGGCTAAAAAGTAGTGATGAAGCAGCACTATGAGAGCTACAGAGACTTGACGCATTTGGCAGCAAACTTTCCCTGCGCCTATAGATAGCAAACAGTACCCATGAAATGACCAGTTTGGCATTGTTTTAAATACAAACATGCAACAGCAGACAGTACCCATGAAACTACCAGTCTGACATTCTTTTAAATGCCAAAATACAACAACAAACAGTACACCAAAAAGACCAGTCTGGCATGGTTTTCAATACCTTCATCAAACAGTACCCAAGAATCGACCAGTCTGGCATTCTTTGAAATTCCAACAGCTAATAGTTCCCATGAAATTCCTCATTTGGCAGACTTTTGCCATACCTAGAGCAAACAGTGCCCATAAAATGACCATCCTGGCATTCATTTGAATACCTATAGCTTACAGTAATGATGAAATGACTTGTTTGGCATACTTAACCAGTGCCTATAGTAAACAATACCCATGAAATGACCAGCCTGTCCCTCATACCTACAGCTGAGTAGCAGTTCCCATGAAATAACTCTTTGGCAGACTTTTAAATTAAAGAGCCTATAGCAAAGGGCACCCGTGAAATAACCTGCTTGGCATTCTTTTAAATACCTAGAGACAAAGTAAACATAAAATGGGTTGTCTGCATATGATATACAACACCCATGAAACGACTAATCTGGCAGTCTTTTCAGTTCAACAGCAAATAGTTCTACAGCAAACAGTTCTACAGCAAATAGTGCCCCTGAAATTACTAGTCCAGCAGACATTTCAGTTCTGCAGATGACCAGCTCTCAAAAGGTGCCCCTCGAGCTGCTAAAAATTAAAGTGATGTGAGCTTCACATGGCTGTGTTTTTTTGTGATGGCCAGACATCCAATATTCATGTTTTGTAACAGAAAAGATGATACTTTAAATAGTTTACGAGTAAACAGCATGTAAACATGGGTCAGAAATAATGTCATTTGTGACATGTGACCCAAATGATCCTTTTATAACTCATTTTTTTCAAAGGCCAGGTGAGAATTAAACAGATGTGGTGGTATCAATGATGTTTTAGATCATATCTGAGCAGCAAGGAGCATAATCAATCTTCTAGAATGAAAGTTATGTAATAGTTAAGATGTCACAGTCACAAATGACACTTTCCAGTCATTACACTTTTCAGCATAAATACAGAATAGCACTCTCAAACTCAAAATGTGTGTGTAATTTACCAAAAAGATCAGCACCTTTTATTTCCTGATCAGTAATGTCATACACATTAGACATTCTATCTACTGGTCAAAATCATGATGTCATTTGTGACAAAACCGACTGTGACAATACACCTTTTGGAAGTCACATGTCACATGTCACACGTAACACCAACAAACTAAAAAAAGCAATGCAGGAATGCTCATACTCATATTGTTGAGTGTAATTTGCCTAGATGATCAGCATCTTTTACTTTCTGATGCAGCCTAGCTTGCTCCCGGTCATGGAGTTTCTGTTCCTTGGTCCGCTGCTGACGCCACTTTTTGCACCCATCACTTTGTTTTCATGTATGCCTCATATCGGTCTGGCTGTGCCTTCAGTCTTTCACGATACTCAGCACACTTCTGTGCATTTGTCTTTTTTCAATCTTCCTTGTTACTGGCTTTGGTGGTCGAAGGCCTGACAATACATTCCATGATTCCGGAATGAAATGTTAGTTTGCCTGTTTCTTTCTCTCTTTAATTAGGATTTGAATTTTCATGTTACTTCATGCATCACATAGTGGACCAGTTTAGTATCCCTTTATCAGTATGATGTCACAAATACTTGTAAATAGTAATGTGCTGTTAATGGTTTAATATTCAGTGCCTTAATGGCGGGATAAAAAAACGGAATACACACAAAACTCCACTCTCTTTGTTGGACAGATGGGTTTAATACTTTCCTGTCTATACAGGGAGTGTCCGCAGGAGTATCAGCCTGCGTACGCAGAAGAAGATATTCAGTGTAATGTGACACTACATAATGCATTTATCTACATGTCTTCCAACTGTTGTTAGAAAAGTGTTTTTTTTTATATGATTTTATGTCTGCATGTCCAGTGTGCATACACAGATGTTTGCTTTCTTTTTCTTGGTTCATGTGATATCACTGAAACAAGATAATACAGATTCTGTTTAAATACAGGCTACTTATTAAAAAAAAAAATTGAACATGATTCAAAAGCAAGAACTGAAAACCACATAAAGTGGTATAACAAGACCTTTAGAAAATAACAGTCGATACATGTTACATGTTTGCAGTTAGGCCTACTGGTGTAAAGTTGCACTCCTTTTTCTTTCTGTTCATGGAAATTGGTGCCCTCACACACACACACAAAAAAACATTTCTCCCCATGTAGCACCAATCAATGCCTTGGACTGAAAAGAGGTTAGCAATCTAGGAATTTACCTGAAATTTGGCATACTGGTAAAGCACAAATTAAAAAAAAAAAAAAAAATTGATGTAGTTGAACTACAAAGAGTCATATCAGTCTAAAGAATCACTGGAACGGTGAAAGGAGGAGTGCTTGGACTGAGAAAACGGGTATCGTCTTGGAGAATTTGTGTTCTTTTAGCAATTGATCTGTCCATCGATCTTGGACGCCATTGTCACAGAACGCCGAGTCACAAGGAACTCTCTATGTTGGTGTTCCATAACTTGTAAAAAGTATTAATAAAAGTTTGACACATGTTCTAAATCACTATAAAATAAGCTATGAACTGTAAATAGTATAACTATTATTTCAGTATAATTCATTGAAAGTTCGTAAGATTACTAAGAATGGTGTCATTCGATGATTGTGACGATGTGGTTTACAACGTCACAAAATCAACCGGTGTCTGTAGTTTGAACTGAGGCAACGGAAACAACACTAACATCGCCAGAAACGAAATTTTACAAGATTCTTCAGTTAAACATACCACAAAAAGTTTACAGAAGTGTCAAAGAGTGTGTCTTTCATGCTTTTTGGGAGTCCGTTGTGACATCAGAGTTACTCATGACAAGAAAATAAAACCGTGACTATTTTAAAAATCTTAACTGCATGTCTCTCCATTGTAGCTGTGGACTGAAAGGAAGAACTGCGCACACGCGTTAGCAATTTCCGCAGTGAAATTGGTGGATACGGTCAAGTTTTCAGAATCGAAGAAATATTTAGGAAGAAAAGAGTCTGGCGTGACATTGTGACTAGAATTGATTAAACATCAAAATATCAAACTGCACTATTAAATTCTGCATAGAATAAAGTTTTTTAGTTTACATCATTAATCTCAATGAGTACATATTCCGATCCAATCCAAGTTTAGTTTCAAATTGCCAAGTCATTGTCTGTCGATCCTGCCGTGACTAGGTGTGTCACAAATGACTCCCGCTTTTTACAAGCTTGTATCTAATAAATCAAGTGAATTAGAATAATATCTTTAACAGAAAACACAAGATAAACTCATCAACAACAACGCCAGCATTTTTTTTTTTTTTTGCATGAAAGCTTTTATTCTTGCACATGACTGCACCAAACAATCTGCCTATGAAACAATCTTCCAGGAAGTCGGTCAGAGAGCCACATTATGTGATAATATTTTAAAATACATATGTTTTAGACCTCATGCTGGCTTTAAAATTCTAATATCATCTCTTCAGTTATTTTCCTTAAATATTTAAAGCTTTCTAGGTGAAATATGTCAATCCCAATCAAGTTACAACATTTTGTTTATGTTGTGTGTTCAGTTGGGCACCTTTTGAGAGCTGGTCAGATATGAGACGATTGTTCTGGCAGTTGTCGTCACTGTCTACTGCTAACAATACCCATGAAATGACCAATCTGGCAGTCCTTTCACTTCTGTAGCGAGCAGTACCCATGAAACTACTGGTTCAGCAGTCTTTTAACTTAACAGTGCCCGGAAAATGACTGGTCTGGCAGTCTTTTCCATTGCCAACAACTAACAATACCCATGAAATGACAGGCAGTTTTTTCCTCTGTTTGTGTGTCTGTTGTGTGTGTGTGCATGCGTGTGTATATGTGCATAATACATCTTCTGTTCAGTTTGTAGATTAGGGGTAATTAATGCGATGTGTGATTAGCAGTGCTATTGAAAATGTCAAGTCTACTCCCCCAAGGTCCTCGGTGGTATAGTGGGTAGTTTCCCGCCTGTCACGTGGGAGCCCAAGGTTCATTTCCCCGTTGGGGAGAGCGGGATTTCCCACCTTCCATGTCGGGGAGAGCAGGATTTCCCACCTTCCCACCTTCCCCGTCGGGGAGAGCAGGATTTCCCACCTTCCCCGTTGGGGGGAGCAGGGTTTCCCACCTTCCCCGTCGGGGAGAGCAGGATTTCCCACCTTCCCACCTTCCCCGTCGGGGAGAGCAGGATTTCCCACCTTACCCGTCAGGGAGAGCAGGATTTCCCACCTTACCGGCTGGCTTGCCTTCTTCCCTTCCAACGCACAGTGAGACACACAACTCTCTCTATCATGCTGCGTCACGCGACCTTCGGTCCCCGGGGAATTTTGCCAAGGCGCAGACCAGCACGGGTGACGGGATGCATACGGAATCACCACCCGTCGCTCCCTCTATGAGACTGGTGCCATTAGCTCTCCCCCCACTAATAGCACGCAGGCTCATGACGCTCTCCCCACCGTGCACAAGTGCAGCCACCACTGGTGCAGGGGAGCGTCCTTACTCCGGTGGCGGACTTATGCCCAGTCCCTGGGACCCCCAAACTGGCCATAACTCTGGGTCGTCAGCCGCAGGCACCGCCACGCCCGGACCTGTGTCACGGACCCCCGGCAATCGACGCACCCCAGTCGATAGTCGACATTTCCCCTAGGGGTACAGGACGTGGGTGAGTGGACTTATTCCGCTCCCCACTTGGGCAACGTCCATGGTCCCGTTCCTCCGGGGGGAGGATCGACCAGCAGGACCACAGGTAACCTGCCCGATCCAACCAGGTGGTGACCACGTTACAGCAGCCACTCCAATCCGTACACAGGCGGATAGGGGGCTCGGTTGCCATGCCCTCCACCACTCCTCCCTAACATACAGGGGGCTCCTATGGATCCCACCAGGGAGGTGTATGGCAGTGCACTCTCCGGGGTGGGAGGGTGGGGGGCGGTGGGGGGGTACGACAGGCCACGCTCTCTCGCAACCCCCCCCCCCCCCCCCCCCAGTGTCTCAGGTTACCCTGGCCCCCACGGAAATTCTGCCCCAGGGCCGCCACAGCCCATTTTCCTCTGTGGAGACCTGTGGCTCTGTGCCCCTCAGGGGACCAGTGGCTTACAGCAGACCAACAATATCAGCTCCATGGTCGCATGTGGCTGGCACCCAGCCTCGCGCTTGTTCGACCTCGGTCTCCCTCCCTCTCAGGCACTGTCTGATCGGCAGGACGGACTTCCCTCCCATAGTCCGGCCGCTGATCATGGAGCCACGAGGGACCCGCCCTTGCATCCTCCCCCTACCAAGCTAGGGCAGGACCCTCACGCACCCCTGCCGTTGCCTCCTTGAGAACGTTCGTCGCAACGTCTTCAGGAACCCGACGCTCCCGACTCTGAGGATGAGGTAGAGGACTCCTTCTCCTCATCACGCGACTTGTCCACAATTGAGCACTGGCGCCCGGACCTTGTCGGGAGGGAGGCCCCACCCCTGGACAAGTTCCTTCGGTGCCCAAATACGCCTTGGTTCTCCTTCCAAGCGGGCTCGCCCAGACTTGTCGCCCCTCAGACTCTTACGTCCATTTGGGAGTGTCCGGCAACCCTAGCCAGGGGTGCGCAAGTCGTCCCTTCTCCAGGGAATAAATCCCTCTCGGCCCTGGATGCGGTCCCTGTAGGCACATTCCTCAGGGACCCCCAGAAGGCCCATATCTCCCACATCTCCTCCCTGTTCTCCTAGGACACTCCGGTGACCAGGGAAATTTCCATTTCCCCAGCCGGCTGCCGGTTCATCCCCCATCTGGCCTCCCACTTCCGCCACGATCTCTACCAAGAACCTGGTGGAGTGTGACCGCAGATCCAGATCGGGGATCCAACATAACACTGCTGGACATGTCCTTTCGACATGCTCAACAGCGGGTGGAGGAGATCTGGCCGGAGGAGGACGACTCGGTCTCTGTGTCCTCAGACGTTCAGTATTCTGAGAGACACCCTGAGACCGTATCTCGCTTGTTCAGCGACCCCTTGATGCGACTCCTAGTCGACAGGATCTCACACCACCTTTCGGCTGCAGCGGACAGCGCAGCCAGGAGCCACTACAATTGCTTAAGGCCATACTGTCACAGGCTATCTCGCCCTGGCACTTAAGGCGGCCTTGCACTTAAGGCGGCCGTGCATTCCGGGTCATCAGGAGCAGTCGCTCTTCGGCGACTATTCGGCTGCCTTCATCGCCCATTCAGTTGAAGAGCGTAAGCAGGCAGCCTCATATGTGGCCAGGACCCCCCTCGGCAGCCTCACCCTCCCAGACCCTCCTTCGCTCCTCCACTCCCCTACCGGACCCCAACCCTTCCCAAGCATGCCCCATCCCGTACCGCTCAGCCCGCCAAGCGCTCTAAAACCCCCTTGCGACCGAAGACAAAACTTCCCCAGCAGAATTTTCGTTTCGGCCAGCAGGGAGGGCCCCGGAGGTGACTGGAGGACTCGCCTACGGGGGGAGCTGGAGTAGGGAGAACTCAGACAGCTACCCCTCTATCCTCCCACTATCCTCCCCTCCACCCTCGGTCCCTCTGGCAGGCAGCTTGTCCCGGCATGCCCACCAGTGAGACATATGGGCCTCAGCCCATGGATAGTAACGGTCCTACAGGAGGAGCTTCGCTTGCCTTGGGCCCACTAGCGCCCTCCTCTGATAGTTCCCCCCCCCCCCCCCCCCCTCTCCCAGCGACCCCTCCCCGGGCCAGGCGGAGGCTCTTCGCCAGGAAGTCTCAGAACTCCTCCAAAAGGGGGCCATCACTAAGATCCCCCATCCCAACAGGGGTTCTACTCCAACCTCATACACCCATCCCACAGACGATACCTACGGTTCGTCTGGCAAGATCGGGGTTCCAGTTCAGGCCGCTCCCCTTCGGCCTCTTCCCGGCATCCTTCCTATTCACGAAGGTGGTCAAGGAGATGGCCTCCCTGGCCAGACAGGAGGACTTTCGCCTCCTGGTGTACCTGGATGACTGGCTCGTCCTGTGTCCCTCCTGGGCCTGGTGTCAATCCCACACCAACCATCCTCTACACCTCTGTTCCAAACTAGGGTTGTCACCAACCCCAACAAGTGGGAACTCAACCGCAGTCAGCTGTCCTCCTTTCTGGGCATGAGTTTCGACACACTCCCCATATGGTCTCCCCCACCCAAGAGAGGTCCACCCGCATTGGGGACCTCATCTCCCGCCTCTCCCGCCTCCGCCTATCCACCCACACCCCGGCCAGAACCCTTACCTCCCTCCTGGGGATGATGGAATCCTTCTCGTCCCTCATCCCCTAGGCCGTCCCCAAGCGCCTACTCCAAAGGGAGTTCCGTTGTCGATGGTCTCAGACCTCCGACCACTGGCATCAGTCCATCCCCTGGGTCCTTGGTTCCAATGGGCTATGGAAGAGTGGCTCGACCCCGCCACTTTCTTCCCCGGGGTCCCATTTCCCTCCCAACCCAACCCCTGATCTCTGCACAGACCCCTCCAACTCAGGCTGGTCGCCCACTTGGAGAACCCCCATACCCCGGGAGTGTGGGACGCACAGTGTGGGACGCACAGTCTGCCCGTCTCCACATCAATGTCCTGGAATTGGAAGCGGTCAGGCTTGCCCTCCTCCGCTTCCAACCCCAGGTCTCACACCGACTTATTCTCCTGTTCATGGACAACACGGGGGGGGGGGGGGCTCGCTCCCTCAGCCTCTCTCTCCGAATAGAGGCCCTCCTCCGCTGGTGCCACACGCGGGGAATCGCCCTCTGCGCGAGACACATAGCGGGGACCCTCCTCCACACGGAAGGGACCCTCAGCAGGCTAACCCTCAGCTCGGTGGGGAACAGTGTTCAGGCCCAGGGTCGCTCTCCCTTCCCTGGTCTGGCCTCATAACATACGCCTTCCCTCCATTCCCAATCCTCCGCAAGGTGATCAGGAAGGCGAGACTGGGAAGACCCAGGCTCAGCCTCATCACCCCATGGTGGCCGACCCAGTCCTGGTTTCCGGACCTCAAGTCCCTCCCCCATGTTCCCCCTCTCCAGTGAGCACTCATGGGGACATACTCAGATGCTCGCATGGCTGCTATGCCAGCCCAGTTGCGAGCATCTGCCCCTCCCTCACAGACAGACAGAGCCCAGTCCGTCCTAGACATACCCGCTGGGGCTGGGACCTTGCAAGACCTACGGATTAGCGACGGCTTCGCACAGAGCCAGCACTGAGCCTCTCTACTATTACCGATGGGAGAGATGGGCCTCCTGGTGCTCAGACAACTCTGTTCCCCCATCTCTCCCTTCCAATATCCAGATAGGCATCTTCCTATTTCAACTTATCTTCTTCGTTAAGGCTCTCGGCTAGCTCCATTCGGGGCTACTGGGAACGCTCGTGCCACAGGCGCTCCTCCCAGCCCTATCTCTAGATGGCTTTCCGAGATGGTCAGATCGGCCTACACCCAGGCGTATAAGGATCTCCCTGTCTTATCTCCCCGGGCCCATGAGGTCAGGGCGCTGGCCACTTCCGCAGCGTTCCAGCACTCTGTCCCCTTGCGCATGACCAGGGCTGATGGTTCTAGAGACTTCTTTTGCGGCTAAGGGTTGTTCTCAAAAACATGTGCTATTTCTGTGACATAGAGACCCCAAAATTAATTTCACTCTACATATACGTCTTTGCGTCACACAGTACAGCATTTCAATGTACATCATATTCTAAAGAGGAAAAGATGATCGGTCAGTTCATCTTCTCGCAGTAGATGATTAAACATTTAATTTTTTGCTGTGTTACGGTTGTGACATGGAACCCAAAAAAAGAGCTCTGAAGTCTATAAAAACAGCATGCTTTCTAAAACCTTGCATAATTTACTTGTAAACCAAGGAAGAAAAGGTTCCCATATGAAGAGAACTTTCAAAATGATCGAGAATGTGTATTTTTCTGTAATTTTCAAGTTTGCACATTAATCCTCCATGCTCGCGGCAACTTCACATTCTCATGTCTTCATAGTTATTGAAATATACAGCTCAAGTCAGGCACGTAGTATTTCTTATCCAGGCAATCAAAAGGTACAAAGCAGCTTTTCAAGAAAATGTACTGTTTGTTGCATTTAATTATGTAATGAAAACAAATTGTTACAGTTGTGACACGGAGTCCATTACAGTTGTGACATGGAATCTAATTCTACAAAACAACTTGAAACCAACCATGGACATGGCAAACATGAGTCAAAAAGAACATAACTGACATCAGAATAATTACAGTTAACAAAACAGAAAGGACTTGGAAGTCAAACCACTGATAAATGTTTTCAGTTTGGAGTCTATTACAGTTGTGACGTGGAATCCAACTCTACAAAATACTGAGAACTCTACAATGTACATGGCAAGTATGAGTCAAGGATAAAACAGCTGAAAATAAAACAATTCAATTCAGGAAAATAAAACAAGTGAAATCATTTCAGCATATGTACATGACTCAATTGCTAAAAGTGTAGTGATCATGGGCATCGATCCATGGGTCACCCATCACTTTTGTGATCTGCTGGATCTTCACCCATGATGAATCAGTCTGTTGTGACCAAGTGTGGTAGGAGCCTGAGGGATGGAGTTTTAGGAAGCTGACGTAGATGTCCTGTTCCTCTACATCAATGGCTTCAATCTGCAATTTAAAGCAGTCGTTGAATTATCACCTACTGGCAGAAATAAGTAGTGTTAGTGATAACCACGCTATAATTAATTATGCTGTTGACTCTATGAATACTACCATCACCATCAGTGAAGCACTGGAACCCACTGGCTGATATTTTTGTCACCTAATGGCAAAATCTAGTAGTGTTAATAATAACCAAACTATTTCTAATTATACTATCAGCTCTATTAATACTACCATCAGCGTCAGTGAAGAATTTGGACCTATTGGCTGGTAGATTTTGCTTAATGTTAAACAAAGTTGAATTTGGGGTTTTCAAAGAAGCTTCTTACCTTTCCAATGAAATGTTCCATCTTCCGTCCACTCTTGCTAGGGAAGGCCACTTCTACGTACTGATTTACTTTCAGATGACTGCAACACAGTAAAATAGCAAAGTCATTAGTAACACATTTGTGTCACACACAATATATAAATGCAGTGAAGAATAGATTGACACAGTAATTTTCAGTCTAATTCTTTCAGAATGCATGTATGATTATTGTACAGTTTTGTTTTGTGTCAACTGGGCATACTGTATAGTACTACCTTTTGGCTGGCACTGAAAACACACACACACACACACACACACACACACACACACACACACACACACACACACACACACACTCACACACAAACACAAAACACAGAGAACTGAAGCATTGAAGTTGCAAAAATACAAGTGGACAGTAATGATATCAAAATAAGTAATTTTCCAGTGAAATGCAAGGAAAGCAGTTACCTGATGTTCATAGGCTGAGCCTTCTCAGTCACTGAAGTTTCTGGATCAGGGACAGGGGGGCTGACTGGAGCTTCTGAGGAGGTTGTGTTAGTTCTGGCCTCCCCATGAAGGATCTGTTGTTTGCCCAGTTGGGGTAACTGAAAGTAAATCACAACAATGAAAAATAACATCTCTCAGTTTTGTAGATGATGTGTGTGTTGTGTGTGTGTGCTGCGCGCGCGCGCGCATGCGTGTGTGCGTGCGTGCGTGCGTGTGTGAGGTGATGTTATAATGTGTTGAAAAGCTATATTACATTACATGAAATGAAAAGAAGTCAATTATTAGAACAAGTTACTGAAGTTAGTCAATTAACCAATTGATAAATTACTTTAATCAAATGAAAGAAGACTGCTGGGAGAAAAAAAGGATGGAAGACAACAACTTGTCCTCAGTGATACATATATTAAAGAGGAGTAAAATACACACACACACACACACACACACACACACACACACACACACACACACTCAAACAGTATACTTTACCACAGGACTGCTAGCAGGGCTTGTTTCCACCGAAGATGACGGGACAATGTCCACTGGGCCAGGAGAGGTGGCAGGTGGCAGGACAACTTGCACATTGACAACATGGCCGGCAGACAGTGCTGTGGTGTCAATGACAGGTAGCGTGACAAGTGAAGGCATGGTGATGGCAGGGTCTTCAGTTGGGGCTGAGGGACGACGGTCAGGGTCAGAGGAGGTGTTTGGTTGGAGGGAAAGGGAAGGGTCAGCTTCAATGCCTTGAGTCTCAAGTACACAGACAGGATTAGCTACTTCCCTAACACTACCTTCTAGAAGGGATGGAGAGATGGGAGCATTTGCTGTCACAGATGCATTGGAGCACTGAGGTGCAGGGGCAGACTGGACAGGATGGACCACATGCTGTGTCTGTTGTCGACTGGGACAACTTTGTGGTTGTCCTTGCTGACCTTGCTGATGATGCAACTCATGACACACCCAGGAACCCACAACATGTTCTACAGGACAGTGGCCTACTCCTGTTTGGCATGACATGCACATGCATGTGAGATGGCGGCTGTGGATAGAATTTTGCTCAATACATCTCACAGAGTGGAACGATCTTGTTCCTGCCACTGTCTTGATGTTTCTGTGTGGGCGTTGTCTCTGGATCTCATCCTCTCCAACCCAGAAGAAAGAGCGCAGGAAGTGGGAACATCCATGGTGTGGTGGCTGCTTGTTCAGAGATGAACTTTGACAATACTGGAACATGTCCCAGGCATTGGCAATGATGGCTTTCTTGGCCACAACAGCAGAAGATGCATGGTGTTTCACCACAGCACTCTCTCCATCAGAGGGACTCTTGCCATGGCGAGAACCAAAGAAATTTCTTTCTAAGGTGGCATCAAAGTCTGAAAGAGAAGACGCAGTGTCAGCAAATGGGCCTTTACTTTTGTATTGAGAAGCACAGCCATTGGTCCATTGCACAAGGTGGGAGATGGTCAGCCCTCGTGCTTCCCTGAGATGGGACAGTGCCCTGGGGGTGAAGGCCTGTACAGCATGGTGATCATGCTTCTTGTTGGGTGAGATGAAAACCAAGGACTCTGTGGTGGTTTCACTACACCCTGGGCACCTGTAGTATGTGACTGTTGGATGAAGAGTCACTTGATCATGGTGCCAGTGTGCTGCTTGGATCTCCTCCTGGTAGGTGCAGGCAAAGTTTTCTGCAAAATCCATCACCATACAGACAGTCTCGGATGGAAATGGTGTCATTTTTCTCAACTCTGAAAACTGTCGGAGCTGCCAGTCTGCCCGGAAAAGATGCTGGGCCAAGAATGTCAGCTCCTTTCGGAGATCACAAACAAGCTGCTGGATATCCCCCTTCTTGGTAGCAAGAAATTTGCGACTGATGCGCTTACCATGGGAGAGAACAGTTTTTGATTCCCAGCAGTGCCAAGTCAGTTCTCCGGCATGACTAAGAAGCGGGCGAACATGACTGTCAAGCTTTTGCAAGCCACAAACATCACATTCACCATAGCAGCATGCTTTGTTGTTTGGGTCGCACGTTATGAGTGCAACAGCATGCCGCTCATGCCGGATCCAGCAACTTCTGTCATGGACAGCAGCAACTGAATTTAGGGTGTCCAGTTTCAGCTTTAAATTTGTACAGTACTCACAGAGACACTGCCTCAGTTTTGCCTGTGCCATCAGCCGAATATTTGCTGGACGGCACTTGGCAAATTTTGAAAAACTGAGCTGCTGACCAGTGGTGCGGAATTCCTGATAGAGTTCCCTGATGGGTCTCTGCAGAACTGCAGCTGCTTTGCCAGTTTTCCTGCTCACCAGTTTCTTGTCAGGAATGGTTCTGGCTGACTCTTCAAAAAAGTGTCTTGCATGCTCTTCAGCAGCATTCACTTTTTTTGTTTTTTCTTTTTGAACTTCGTGGCGTTTCACCGTAGTCCAATGGACACCCAGCATGGCGCTTCTCTCTCTGTAAGTACCAGTGCCTTTGCAGACACTGAGGAGAATGCGCCTGGCTTGCCTGTCAGCCGAAAGCTGCTTGTTCCTAAGCCGCAGACAGGCGTTCATGAAAAGGTGACCCATCTTCTGCGCAGGAACACCTTGATTTATCCTCTGTGCAAACAACTGCTTCTTCCTGGGGCTAGCCCTTTCGATCAGCGTTGCTACAGTGGATACAAATTTTCTTGGGCTCTTTGGTAGAGCACATCTTGCCCTCTGCAGTGCTTTGCGTTGGGCCTCTGGGGAGCGTTCTTCAAAATGAGTCGAAGCTGTTGGCTGATCATGCCCTGCTAAAACACTACCCTGACACTGAACTGACTTGTTTTCCCTTGCTGCCTGCTTTTTCTGATGATAAAGAGATCTTCGTCTTTCATTCCTCTTTTCCCTTGTTCTCCAGTGCATCTTTTCAGCTTGCTGTCTTTTCTGCTCCCTCCATTTTGCCCTTTGAGAATCTATCGCTAGAATGTCTTTTCTTGTTTGCATTTTTTCTTTTTGGCATTCCTTCTTCCTCTGTCTTTCTGCTCGTTTTCTAAGTGTAGCTTTTACTCGCTGTTCTGCCTTTTCATCAGATAAATTTTTTCTGTATGCTTTGCACTTTTCTTTGTTTTCATCTAAGTATCTCTGATACTTCTCTGGATCCTCTTTTACTCTCTGCCTGTATGCTTTGACCCTCTCAGCATTTGATGAAGCTTTTCCCTTGGGCTTGGGGGTGGGGATGGGTGGTGAAGGTTCAGGGGGTGTTGGCCTGGCCCTCTTTTCTGCCAGTCGTTCACATCTTCGTGGTTCCATATTAGGATCAGACATCTGTGGGCAACCAAATAATGACAGAGTCTGAAGGGACAAAAGGGAAGAACAATGAGACAAAAAAAAGGGTGTTTAAATGAAAGAAGACATATGGCAAATATTGTTTGTTTGTTTGTTTATTTTGGTTAAAATTTAGAAAAACAAAAACAAAAAAACTGTCTGCTGTCAGTTCATTTTATACACACACATGCGTGAGCACACATACACATACACGCATGTATGCATTTTTTTTTTTTTTTTTTTTTTTGCGCATGAAGATGACGACAATCGATATATATAATACTTAGAACAAAACCCAGTGATAGTTAACACAAAATGAAATAAGTATAATAGCGAGCTTTTAAGAAAAAAAATTCCAGATACAGAAACATTTTTAACTATGATTTGGAAGATGTGGTGTTCTTGGTTTCTCGTCACAACTGAAATCAACCAATCTGATTTATATAAATTACTTATGTTAAACTCAGCATTTGTTAGTTTTTAATTTTGTCAGATCTTGACAAAAGAACAAAGGCTGGGGTTAGGAGCGAGTGACGTATGGACAACAAAGCAAAATCCCATGGTAGTCAAGAGACTTCATTGCTTGGTTTCCATGTCACAACTGTTCACCTTTTTTTTTTTTTTAAATGATTAAAATATGCATTAGTTTTGCACACAAACTAATCTAAGTGAGACGAAATTAATAGCCAAAAAGCGAAATTACGGTCAATGTGGAGTACAACCACGGGGAAGAAGGTATGGAAGGGGAGAGTGTAGTGACGCGTTTTCGTCGTGACTAGAAACTCGGAACAGTGGGTTCCGCGAGCGACTGTACGTACTTCCGACGTAGATTACATCAGAAGTAACAAACCGTCGTTGTCGGCAGAAAAAGATGGGTAGCTCGAGTTTAACGACAACATTATAGATCTGTTCCTTTCACTGAATCAACAATGGAAATATGTGGTGTATGAAAAGGAGAAATACGATGATGAGGCATTTCGGTCGGTGAAAGAAACCATGCAGCTTTCGTTTCCCGTCGCGACGAACACATCGGTAAATCTTCATTCTGCCAGTGACTGATATAAATGGCAGTGACAGGCAGGCAGACAAACTGTAAATTTTGTTTTTAGCAATCGCTCCACTGACAGATAAAAAAGACAGAAGAAACAACTGACAGGCAAACTATTTGACTTTCTCCATTTCCAGATCTAATAGTCACACAAGGAAACGAAGCGTCATAGTTTCCCGTCGCAACTGGAACACTCGCCCTGATATTCACAGACGGAGAGAAAAATAAACCCACAATCAAAAGTTCGAAAATCAAATTCAGTATTTACCATACACATTTGTTTGGTTATTACATAAACGAAATAAAGAAAAACATCGATGACACATAGAACGAAAAAAGTTTCGTAAAACTCTGACCGGTCGGCCCCGGAAACTATCACGCTTTCGTCTCTTGTCGCAACTGACAAGCTGCTCACAACCAAATCTATTTATTTAGATTACGCTTTAAAATTTCACCCCGCGCAGGAACAGTCGCTTTCTTTAATCAAAGTGTATGTTGTCTGACGACATTTTTTACCTCTGCAAACATCCCGTCTTTATAAAATAAAGACTAAGTGTAGCTGGAGTTGGTTAGCAAGACGAAGACGAAGTCTGTGAGAACATCCGAAATTATAAAATTTCTCGTCTTAAATACTAATTTACATTATTTAATGCCTTCATAATGTAACAATATTCTTTTTTACAAAGAACTGCTCATAATTAAACTATCAAAAATGGTTGAACAAACCAATACACCCACCTTCAATGAAGCAGTCGCAGGAGGCTGGCACTGTCGTGACGTTTGCGCAGAGGATGGAAGACAAAGAAACGGGAGTGCAGAATCCACTCATAGAGTGATAACGCGGGAAAATTCTGCATGCCAGAGATGTTTCAGGTCAAGGCAAGTGCTCTGACGTGGAATCTCGGTCAACCGACCTCAGTCTCAGAGTTCACACAGAGTTTACGTCGTACAGTCGCAACCGTAAAAAGTGGAAACGACGCCGTGTTTGTGATCTGCGATATGATTTTAAAGAGACAGGAACGTAGTTTGTTAGCGCAAATAGTTCTCAGTGTCGTACAGTGTTTTCTTAATTAGTTTTTGTAGGAAAACATTCCGTGGAATGCTGAACAGTTTTGTGCATGAAACATTACGATGGACCGGAAAGTGGAAACGAAGCGTCACGACCGTAATGAAAATATTATACGCCCATATATAATAACATCAAGATGAGCAAAGAGTTTGATTATTGCAAAGGTGCAAAGATATCTGTAGAGATGTTTGACGCTGTTTTTGTTTAAAAAAACACTTGTTAAAGGGTCTTAAAAACGATCAGTTTACAGCGTGTTTCTTCTTGTCACAAATCCGCCATTTTGTTTTGTGTGATTTTTGATAATGAATGCTAAATTTACAAAGAAAATAATACAAACATGCATTTTTGTTTTTAGATTTTATTTCTTCAATACAAACACCACCAAAATGTAACAAGCACCACAATATTCCACAAACAAAACACAAATTTCAAGTCTTCCAAGTGGGTTACCCCTATGCCACACATGTTTCTGAGAACAACCCCTAACGCAGCCATATCTATTCCACTGCTAACCCCAAGAACCATTAGGGCACTCAGCCCTCCTCCAATTCCTTTAAATTCTGCTATGGTCTGACATGGTAAAGTATATGACGCCAAAATGGGGAGTTTGTATTATACTCCCTGTTTGGCTAGTATACTTACCATGTCAGACTCTAATACCCGCCCTACCTTCCCCTCTAGCGCAATGGTTCTCGGGGTTACCTTGCGCATATGCCTCATTGAATGAGGAACAGGAAGTTGACACCGGCTTCTTCCCTGGCGGAAGTAGGGTGGGCGTCATGTGATGGTCTTATTGCTGCATAAGCCACAAAAAATTCGGCCTTTCAGAGCTAACTAACTGCCATTGAATGCTATGGTCTGACATGGTAAGAATACTAGCCTGTAGCCAAACAGGGAGTATAATACAAACTCCCCATTTTTGCTAGTCTCAAATCTGGACAGTTCCAGGCTAAAGTTGTATGTGTGTGTGTGTGGTGCGAGTGTGTTTGTATGTTGTTGTTGTCGTCATCTCATCTTCAGTGGCATTATACCCATGCCGCTCATTTTGGCTCCTCCTCACTGCAACAAGAGGCAACCTTCCAGGAGACACTGTTCACTCTGCTGAGGGGCTTTAGTGGTGTTCAGTAATGCCTGTTCTGATTCAACATACACAGGACACAACCTGCTGAGTCCCCTAATGAGGACATTTAATTGCTTAGTCTCAGAGCCAGCGTAAGTGAGTATTCCCATCAGTAGAGTGCCACTATGACCATCCAACAACAGTGCCTATGAACTTGCCACTGAACAGTGATGACAAGAATGATTATTGTGGTGAAAATCAGGATAATAGTGATGAAAATAATGCTAACTGGGGATTCTTCTTCTGCGTACGCAGGCTGACCCTCCTGCGGAGACTCCCTGTATAGACAGGCAAGGATTAATCCCATCAATCTGACAAAGGGAGTGGAGTTTTGTGTGTATGACCGTTTTTTATCCCGCCATTAAGGCAGCAATACTCCAACTTCGGGGAAGGTGCATGCTATGTGTAACGTGTCATCCATACCAGCGGCCAAACTGGCCTTCTCTTCCGAAAGTTGGTGATGGGATTTTACATGTGTGCAAGATGTTATGCGTGCGTTCACATGGGGAACCTCGGTTTCTAGTCTCATTCGAAGGACTGTATGGGAAATAGAGTCAGAACCAATGTTAACTCTGTGGAAAAAAATCCCCCTGAACTGAAACGGCCTGGCGGAGATTAGAACCCGTAACCCCAGGATCACCAAGATTATGAGTCTTGCGCTCTACCACTGGGTTATTCCGGCCCCCTGCTAACTGGGATGAAAAGCTGATGCAAATAATGATCATAGTAATGAAGACATTAACAATTATAACAATAATGATGATAATAGTAACAATCAGCAGCACCAGCAGCGGCAGCACAGCAGTGAAAGAGAAGAAAGTACAAATAGAAGGCATTTCACATGAAAATATTAGTAAAACAGTCAATAGACAAACCACAGCTCTTTACACCTCTCCCCCACCATTCTCTCCACCACAGCATGTGGAACTCGATATGTGCAGCCTTGCATAGCATCTGCCAACACTACCCGCCCCCACCCCACATGAGCATGCATACCTTTTGATCACATGCAGCTGCCTCATTCTCTCTATCCATCCAGACCTGTACACCAACAGGTATCAAAAGCCCATGATTACTATGCAGAGCTCACCACAAATCTGTGGTGTACCCTTTCATGGTGAATCATTAA
Source organism: Conus canariensis (assembly GCA_033310375.1). Classification (NCBI taxonomy): domain Eukaryota; kingdom Metazoa; phylum Mollusca; class Gastropoda; order Neogastropoda; family Conidae; genus Conus; species Conus canariensis. Next base: position 72,533,209 of record CM065716.1, on the reverse strand, counting down.
TGCATCACTTTATGATTGTGGATAAATAGCGGAGTCAATAGATCTATCAAACAATAAATAATTGCCATTAAATATTCCCACTACACACACAGACACACACACATCCACACACTCACCATGTGTACACACTGACATACACACTCGTGCACAAACTTGTGCGTGCATGTTTACACACACACTCGCTCTCTCTCTCTCTCTCTTGTTTAAGGCAGCTAATCTCTTTCTGCTTTTTTTTTGTTGTTTTTCAGAATCTCGACTTTCCGATGTAGTGCCTGATAATTTAGTTTCAATCCAAGGTTATGATACTATAAGAAGAGATCCAAAGACAAAGCTTGAAACAGGTCTAGTGACCTATATTCACAACTCGATTAATTATAAACAGATCAACAATTTGGATAAATATAACATAGAATGCATATGGATAGAGATCTATGTGAAGGGTACTAAACCGATTTTGCTAGGTTGCTTATATAGAAATCCTAACGAACTTCATTGAATGGTTCGATCGTTTCGAACATATGATGGAAGATGTCTTAATGCGTTCGTCTGAGATTATAATTTTAGGAGATTTTAACATTGATCTACTTAAACCACTTGGTAAATGGAAATGGGTTTATGAATTACAGAATTTGACACACCTAATTAACACACCGACAAGAAAAAATCTATCCTCCGAAACACTAATTGACCACATATACGCAACAAACCCATTTAATATTATGGAAACATCTGTGCCTGTATACGGTCTCAGTGATCACTTTCCAATTTGTCTAACATGGTCCAAAAAGGGGGTTAAAATTCCCAGAAATGTTCACAAATGTATATATATCTTTTCGAAGCTATAGAAAATTCGATACTAACAGTTTCTTGTCTGATTTGTGTAACGCAAATTTTTCTGAGGTGTATCAGCACAATGACCCTGATGGAGCACTGGCAGTTTGGTATGACATATATTTATCTCTGTCTTTAACAAACACGTGCCATCGGTAACTAAACATCTCAAACCAAGGGGTAAGCCACCGTGGTATAATGAACAAAATTGACAAGGCCATTAATTTATGATATATTCTGTTGCAAACAAATGGTCAAGATGATAATTTTAAAAGCAAAGAAATCGGGTAGCAGATATGAAAAGAGCCGCCAAAAAGAAATATTTCAGTGACCTTATTTCCCGTAAAGAAGATTCAAAATCGATCTGGAAAGCTATTAATGAGCTCTCCGGTAAAACCTTGTCATCTAGTGCTCCTTCTGAGAGAACGTCTGCTAAACTCTTAAATGATCACTTCACAACTGTTGCAGAAAAGACGATCAAAGCTGACTGTTCAAAAGACAATGACCTACTTGAGCTAAAAGCGTACTGTGTATCAAAAAACATAAAATCTAATCTTCAAATCGAGTTTATTGGTGTCCAGTTCTTGAGGTTTAGATGATATAGATGGTAAAATTTTGAAAATCGCTGCTCCGATTATATCAGAGCATCTTATATTTACTATCTTTCCATTGATAAAGGTTGTTATCCACAATCCTTCAAAGATGCTAAAGTTTTACCTTTTTTTAAATCTGGTGATCCCATTGATCCTTCTAACTACAGACCTATCTCTATCCTATCTCTTCCAAGTTTCCGGATCAGCCTCCGTGGACCTTTTTCACACCAGAGTTTCGTTTTGATCTTGCAGCTTTTCGTAAAGAGTCTACCAGCTCTCAGGCATACAAGGCATTGTATGCTGACCTCTGTTCAAAATTTCCATCCTGTCAGAAAATTTTCACTGACGGTTCCAGGTCTGAGGATGGAGTGGCCTGTGCAGCCTATTGCCCTGGTGCTCCTTCTCAGATACTGTTAGAACATATACCTCCAGATGCTTATGTCTATTCTGCTGAACTTACTGCTCTGGTTCTGGCGCTGAGGATAATCTCACAATCTACGAAGAGGGACTTTCTGGTTCTGTCGGATTCACTGTCAGCTTTGGAGGCCATAGCTGGCCGCAACCTTCAGCATCCAGAACTTTTATACTTCTTTGAACTTTTTAGCAAGTTGAAAGCAGATGGTTACAACTTTATTCTGGCTTGGGTTCCTGGTCATGTTGGCATCGGAGGGAATGAAATGGTTGATCGTTTAGCCAAGAATGCCACAAGAGAGAAATTGTCCAACATTTATATCCCTTGCTCAGATCTGAAACCCAAAATTAACGATTGTGTGAGATACCTCTGGCAGGAGGATTGGAATACACAGACGGATAACAAACTCTTTCAGATCTGTCCAAACCTTAAGGAGTTCCTCCCATCTACGTCTGGTGGTCGTAAAGAAGAAACAGTTCTGTGCCGGCTGCACACCGGCCATTCATATTTTACCCATTCGTACCTTTTAAAGAGCAAAGAAGCGCCGTGGTGCATTCCATGTCATGTGCCACTCACAATGAAACATATTCTTTTAGAGTGTTGGGACTTGCACGATGTGAGACACAAACATTTTACAGCAGAGTCCATGAAAATCCTGTTCAGAGATGTTCCGCCTGACGTGATCTTTGAGTTTTTGAGAGAGATTAACATTTTTCATCTGATTTAAGATTTTACGGACGAAAGATTTTTAACGAAGTTTCTGGTGCGTTTTAGAAGATGTCATTTAAGGAGATGTATAAAAGTTGTTTTTTTTGTTTTGTTTTGTTTTGTTTTTAAATGACTTGTGAGTTGATTTTAACGTGGTGACAGCCCTGATGTGGCCCTTTGCGGTCGGCTGGGCTATAAGCAACATTATCGTATCTTATCTTATCTATCCTATCTGTTCTGTCTAAACCCCTTGAAAAACACATCAAATGTAACATCCACAAACATTTCATGAAATACAGTTTATTACATTCTAATCAAAGCGGATTTAGAGAAAATCATTCTTGTCACACCTTGCTTACTAATATATTTGACCAATTACGTAAACAATGATCTCTTCACAGGAACAATTTTTGTCGACTTAGCTAAAGCATTTGACACTATAGATCACAATCTGCTTTTAAGAAAACTAACATTGTATGGTTTATCCCCTGAAGCTCTTAAACTCATTTCCTCATTTCTCAACTGTAGGCGACAAGTAGTCTTAAAACATTCTGTTACTTCCTCTCTTATGCCAGTAAATTATGGCATTCCCCAAGGGTCAGTCCTGGGGCCTGTCTTATTCTCAGTTTATGTAAATGATCTTCCTTTACATATATCTTCTCCCTGTGAGCTTTTTGCTGATGACACTACTCTCCATAATAAAGACAAAGATGCTGATGTATCAAATTACAGAATGATCTCAGTAAACTTGGTAAGTGGACTAATTTGAACCATATAGCCCTCCATCCTCAAAAGTCTAAATTTATGATGACTACAACCGGACAGAAACATCAAAATACCAAAGCCGATTTGTTTAAAATACGTATACATGGTAAAGTCTTAGAAGAATTTAAATCACACAAATGATTAGGCCTTACAGTTGATAATAATCTTTCATGGTCTACTCATATTTCTGATTTGTCTTGAAGGTTATCTAAAAAATTATTCTTGTTGAACCGAATCAAGAATTTCCTTGATCAACATACTAGAAAATTATATTTCTATGCATATGTACAACCAGACTTTAACTACGCCTCTACATGCTGGGATTTAGCCAGCAAAAATTGCTTAAAACCACTAGAAAGCATGTAGAGACGCGCTGTTAAGCTGATCCTCTTGAAATCTTCTCTACAAGCTAGTGATTAAAAGATCTTAACGTTCTTCCATTCAATCTAAAATGCTGCTTTAATAAAGCTGTCTTTATGTATAAAATTATTAATAATCTTGCGCCACCTTATCTTCATGACAAATTTTCATTAACCCCTTCACTGCCACAGTATAATAGCACATTTGAATATCTGTATGCCGTGGTAAAATTTAGCTTTTTTGGGTAGGTTCAATAAAATGGTTACTGCTCACTTGTTTCTGGACAGATATGTTTGATTTTTTTCATGTTTTGTTGTTATGCATTTGTCTACAATGTCCTGTCAAAATGACTTAATTATGTTGATAATTAGTATAGCAGAAATTGATATAATTATAAAAATTTTACGAAAAATAACAGTTTTTGAGTATACACAAACACATTGCGCCAAATGGAATGAGTCAAAACACTGAAAAAGTGGTCTTACTATTTATTGACAGTCATATAAATCCCAAGGAATGTTGTTCTTGATGATAATCTGCTCATAATTGGAGGTACCATTTTTTAGGTAAAAAGGGGCATAATCATGCTTTTCACAGTATGTTCACTAACATGTACATTAGTCATCCATTTGTTGAGTTATTTGTTAGATCTTTTGTGGATTACTTCCTTCTACCCTTGTCTACAATTTCACATGATTCTAATTTGGTTTTGTTGGTTATGATGATGGTTCACACTAATAACATGTGATAAAACAGTTTTTGTTTTGTTTTCAATGTGAGAGTTTTAGAACAATTGAGCATATAAAAGCCTACTAAACACAGCAAAAATACCTTTTGGTGTTAGCTCAACAACATTACAAACACCTGGGATTCATATTGTTATCAATAAATGTCCCTCTGTGTAACAATATGTGTGTTACTGGGGGTACCCCAATTCTACTAGAAAGGGGCATAACTTTACTATTTGGGGTAGGTTCAGTACCTCAATCACTGCTTATTTATTTCTTTACATATGACGTAGATTTTATGGCTTGTCTTTCCATATACCACAAGCTTTGATGCTATATAACAATAATGTAGTTTTGTGGGCCGTTAGGGGATGGACAGGGATATATATTTTGGTGGTTTTACAAAAAGAACAGTTTTCAAGTATACATAAACAAATTGCACCATATAAAATCAGTGTAAACAATGAAAAAGTGGTGTGACTAATTATTCAACATCAGCACTAACACATGACAGTCATATAAATCCCAAGGAATGTTGTTCTTGATGACAATCTGCTCATAATTTGGGGTACTATTTGTTGGGTAAAAAGGGGCATAATCATGCTTTTCATGGTATGTTCATTAACATGTACATTACTCATCCATTTATTGAGTTGTTTGTTAGATTTTTTGTGGATAACTTCCTTCTACCCTTGTCTACAACTTCACATGATTGTAATTTGGTTTTGTTGGTTGTGATGATGGTTCACACTAATAACATGTGATAAAAGTTTTTGTTTTGTTTTCACTGTGAGAGTTTTAGAACAAGTGAGCATATAAAAGCCCACTAAACACAGCAAAAATACCTTTTGGTGTTAGCTCAACAACATTACAAACACCTGGGATTCATATTGTTGTCAATAAATGTCCCTATGTGTAACAGTCTGTATGTTACTGGGGTTACCCCAATTCTACTAGAAAGGGGCATAATTTTACTATTTGGGGTAGGTTCAGTACCTCAGTCACTCCTTATTTATTTCTTTACATATGACTTAGATTTTATGGCATCTCTTTCCTTTTACCCAAAGCTATGATGCTATGTAACAATAATGTAATTTTTTTTAGCCATCAGGGGGGTGCACAGGGATATAACGGATGGTGGTTTTACAAAAAAGAAAAGTTTCTGAAAACATACACATGTTACAACACAGAAAACCTGTAAAACACTGACAGAAACTTCTGTTAGTGTTTACCCAGCATCACTGTAAGTGTAAGTACACAGTGTGGTCCAAATTGTTATAGTATAATACATATTGGTAAATGTTCAAAATGACAACTATGGGAGAAAAAAAAGTCTGAAGAAAAAAATAAATAATTGCCTGTTAAAAAAAGACCCCCCCCCACACACACACACACACACACACACACACACACACACACTTTATCCATGCTGATCACACAAAACACTGTAGGAACTGTGTTAGAGTTTCTAAATATAGTGTACTCACATTACTGCCACTCTGTTCTATAGGAATCCAGCACTTGCCGTACTAAACTTCATAGGCTTGGACATAATCCTCAGGTTGTCTGCTTTCCCTGCTTTATAACTTTAGGGGATGGTGTTCTTTTTTTTTGTCTGTCCATATTGTGGTCCAAAGAAACACACAAGGGGATTCATTCTATACTCCACTTGGTCTTCTTTCACTGATGGCACTCAGTCAGGTCACAGCATTCACAAAATAATGAACACACGCACAGGTGAGGTAAAAAAAACACTGTAGAATGGAAAACTAAGAACACAAAAAAGCAGAAGAGAATGAAACGTACAACTAAGGAAAAAAAAAAAAAAAAGGAAAACCGACAGAGATGATCCTACTCCCAATACACAAACTTGGTGTGATAGTCCATGAAACATTGGCCTAAGCACAATCTAGGCTTGGAGGGGCAATAGTAGCGGGATTCCTTCCGCACAGTGAGTTTCTTAGTACAAACTCGACCTTTCTTGGTAGGGGCAGCCTTGTTTGGTGTCGGTGGCAGTGGGAACAAAAAGTGGTTAGCACACATCCTCACCTCGTCATCTGTTTTGCCCTCTTTCAAAGCAGGCACCAGGTCTGGCCAAATCTAAGAAGTGATGATACTCTCTATAAAACCTGGGAAAGTTTTACAGGAGTCATCAGCTCTTGACTTCTGCAAAATGAACGCATTGCAGGTTGAAACCTGAAGAAAATTGAAAAATAATTTCTTCGTCCATTTCATCGACTTCTGATGCAGTCATATGGGTGAAGCAGCTGGTCTTGTTTGTCAACTCCACCCAGAGTCCTGTTGTACTGGGATGAAATGGACGGATGCATGTTGACTCCCCGTCGTCCCCGGTCTGGAATCAGTGCCTCAGTGTGGCCCTGTACAGTAGACAGCAGGTGCACCACTTTTGTGCTGTGGTACTTTGTGGCGATGATCTTGTTGTCATCACAAAGAGCTGCTGATGATCCGGGGCCCAGCTTCACACCACGTAGCTCTTCTGGAATACCCCGGTTCTCCCGGACAGTGCCGCAGGCCAAGGTGTTCCTTTCCAGGAGGTAGAGGTACAGCCTCGGACGTACCAGTTGTCCGTGTAGACATGGTAGCCCTTTTCCAGGAGAGGGGCTACCAGGTACAGCACCATTTTCTCACTGGCAGAGAGAGTTGGGTTGTCTGCATTCATGGACTCCAGAACAGGCTGCACCTCATTGATGGGGTCCTCCCTTCCAGCATACACCTTGAAGCGGTAGCAGTAGCCACCACTTCCCTTGACACCGCCATCAGACTCACAGCAAAGGTAGATTTTGATTCCAAACCGGGCACGTTTCAAGGGTATGTATTGGTGAAATATCAATCTACCCTTCCAGAGAAGTAGACTTTCGTCAACACACACCGCTTGCCGGGGCTCGTACACTTCCTTGAACTTCTCATGCAGATGATCCAGAATGGGTCGAATCTTGTAGAGCCGGTCGTACCCTGGATCACCTTGCACTGGCATGGCTGCATTGTCGTTGAAATGCAGACACTGAAGAAGAATCTTAAATACAGAATAAATTTTCAAGATCAGTAAGCAGACCCACAACTGGACACACACACACACACACACACACACACACACACACACACACACACACACACACACATATCACATCACATCACACACACATAGCCTACACACACACACACACACACACACACACACACACACACACACACACACGCACACATTTACACAAACACACACTAACAGTATCACAAACACACACACATAAAAATGAAAACACCATACTGGTACCAAAAAAGTGCTTTTGTGTTTTACAAAATAAACTTGTATGGAAAACTTGCACACAGAAATAAATAATGCTTATGCACACATGTGCGTGCGTGTGCGCACGCGCGCACACACACACACACACACACACACACACACACACACGTACACATTTACACAAACACACACTATAACACACACATGAATATAAAAACACCACACTGGTACAAAAACGTGCTTTTGTGTTTTACAAAATGAACAAACTTGTATGGAAAACTTGCTCACAGAAATAAATCATGCTTATGCGCACATGTGTGCACATGCGTGTGTGTGTGTGTGTGCGCGCGCGCGCGCGCACACAACACACACACACACACACACACACACACACACACACACACACACATTTACATAAACACACACAAACAGTATCACATACACATGAATATAAAAACACCACACTGGTGCAAAAAAATGTGCTTTTGTGTTTTTCAAAATGAACAAACTTGTATGGAAAACTTGCACACAGAAATAAAAATGCTTATGCACACATGTGCGCACACACACACACACACACACACACACACACACACACACACACACACACACACACACACATACACAGAGTCCCACCTATCCATACAGTTATTATTTCCCAAACATGTACTTTCAGTAGGAAACAGGGCAAAGAAGAGAAATATGGAAAATGAATAGTGGAGGGATGAAGAATCAAGTAGTAAAAAAAAAAAAAAAAGAAAAATAGAGCTACTTGCCTGGAACCGGTTTCTGGTCATAACAGAACTGAAGACTGGCACTCTGTACAGCACCTTCTTCGTCCAGTACAGTTCAGTGGAAGGCAGGCGCACAATCCGCATAAGTAGAACCAGGCCCAGAAACTTCCTCATTTCTGCACCATCCACTTTCTCCCTTGAAAACTCTGGAAGATTGGGGTGTGCTTCCAGAAACTGGTCAGCATACAGGTTTGTTTGAATGACCAGATGGTTCACAAGGTCAGCAAAAAATAATTCTAAATAGTCAACAGAACGAAAATTAGCACAGTTGACTTTGATCCATGGATTTCTAGTAAAAACTACACCAGGGTTGGGGACCTGTGCATCAGCATCTCTCCACTCTCTGATCAGCTGTTGCTGACCACGCCCCATGCCACGCCCCCAGCCGCTTCCATGGGACCCTCGCCGTCGTCCTGAGCCTCTGCCATGTCCACGATCCCGTCCCCTTCGCCCAAGAGGGGGTGCAGTACTCATTGATGGCACAGGATCCGCCATTTCTGCTTCGTCACCCTTGCTAGCGTCGCTTTCCTCACTGCTATCACGCGGAACGAACAAAGAATCGATGTCATCACCAGCACCTATCTCCGATAAAAGTGGATGGTGCTGATTCCCATCTGTCTCCTCCTCATCACTAATATCAGGATCCGACCCTCCAAGGTCGTCTTCACCACTGTCTTCGTCGTTTAGAATTTCATCTAACACATCAAGCGCAGTATATTACTTGAAAACGGGACGGCTCGACGATGTGCTAGGTCGCGCTGCCATGTTGAATATGCTAATCAGCTCTAACCTCTCAACTCGTAATTTGCATAATCCTATGGTCAGCAAACGGTCATGTGAAGGGAAAGGGCTGTTGCCCTGACATCAGTAGAAGAGGTGAAAACATATTACATGGTCGTCTCCCATTTAGATTTTTCTGCTTTCCGTGATGAAGTTAGGACGAGAAATGCTCGTCGGGGGCGTAGCGATTTTCGGTTTTCATGACGAGGGTTACTCGTCTCAGGCAGGGAACGGGTTAATCAAAATTCGAGGCAAAAATATCCTATATACCCCTCGACCACGAACTGATCTTTTCAAGTCATCCCTTATTTACTCTGGTAGTAAATTATGGAATGAAATCCCTACACATTTAAAACAGAAAAATAGTTTAACATCGTTTAAAAAAGCATATTTCAAATACCTCATAGACCATTTGTGCTTCACTTAACTGTATATTCTCCCAAGTTTGATGTTCCTTTTGACACAAACAAGTTTTTGCAGCCCTGAGATGGCCTTCGCGGTCGGCTGGGCTGTAAGCCACATGACATGATTGACTTATGAAATGTTTATGTATGCCTATGTGATGTTTACGTATGTCCAGTTTTGTGTGTGTGTGTGTGTGTGTGTGTGTGTGTGTGTGTGTGTGTGTGTTATAATGAGATTGCTTACTATTTTCTTTTTTTTTTTTTTTAATTGTTTTTCTTATTGCTGTGTTTAATTTTGTCAAATCAGTGTAGTTGTTCCTTTTTGTTTATTGTTATTTTGAGGGCATTGTGTAAAAAAGCTTCCAGCTTATCTATTCACGCTCATTAAAGATTTCGAGTGTCTGTCTGTCTGTCTCTCTCTCCTCTCTCTCTCTCTCTCTCTCTCTCTCTCTCTCTCTCACACACACACAAACACACACACTGACACATACACACTCATCTGTGGACATTACACTCTTCATTGATGCACACTTATCAATGTACCTTTGCTTGCAGTAAAAACAGGGCATCCTGAGAGATTCAAAGTCTATTATCTGAGTTAAAATGTAGTTAGTCATTTATGTCTGCCATTGGAAGGGCCCAGTATGAGTCTGCCCCATTTTCACTGAGTCTTTTCAGTGTTAACCTTGAGATTATTTCAATTTTTGTTTGGTTGGTGATGTTTCTTTTCAGTTGGTAGCGTTCCTTGCTCTTCCTTATTGTCTGGATGTGCGGCCACTTCCTGTTTTGATGTTGAGCTCTACAAGGTGGTGTATGAAATAATGGCTTCGATTTTGTTTGTTGATGTGATTCTTTAGGTTTCTTATCACATCAAGTAGGCCAAATTGTAATCCATTTCTTATCGTCTTGCCTGCCAGTGTGACTGCTGTCTCACTTCCTTTGACACCTGCATATCCTGAGCAGTACATCCACATGAGTCTTTCCAATGGAAGGCAGCAGGGCTTCCCATTCTGCTTTACACTTTTAGAAGCAGCAATTAGTATCATGGCTTGCCGAGTTCAAAGGTGGTCTGTGGATGAGAGCCAGTGGAGTACTTGCGTTACTGCTTTTGTCTCCATTGTTAGACTTGGAAGTTGTTAAGCTCCATGCACCATTGTCTTCTTGGATTGTTCTGCCATTTTTCTTCACTGTGTATCCCCACTGCGTCGGTGTAGATATCAGTATCTTCTTTAATGCTGATTTTTTTCACGTGCATCTGAATTTCTGCATCGGTATTGCCTTCTGGCTTCTGGTCATTCTCAACAGTGTCTTCAAGCTCTGGAACAGGGGCAGTTTGGTAGAGATGTTTGGAGTGGTCAGAACACTTTTCCCATTCCTTAGTTTGAGTTCTGATTACTGGCATACAAGCTGTATATTGTCTTCTGCCTGTCCAGTCCATGATTTTCCACATCCTAGATGAATGCATTTTGTTTCCTTGACTGCTGCATGTAGTGGATTAAAAGGGATTTCTAAGAAATTTTAAAATATGTCTTTACCTGTTCTAGCATTTGTCTGACCAGCAGTGAAGGAAGATCAAGCAGGTAACGCATAGCTTCAGTGTCCTGTGTTTTCCCCAAGATCGGTCTCATTGCTTCATTTTGAATTCTTTTTAATTTAAGGAGATTGTTCTGGGTGAGTGTTGTAAGACCCTATCCCTAATCAATCACAATGAGTGCAATCACACTGAGTACAGATGGTAGAGATTGTGCTGTGAACACCTTTGGCATGACGAAAATTACATTTCATTTCAGGTTATCTGCTGAGCAAGAAGGAATCCAAGGTGGGATCACCTGAGCGACCATTATCTGATCTGGGTTTGTTGTCGTATCGCAGCTACTGGAAAGATGTGGTCCTAGGCTACCTGCATAAGTACAAAGACACTGAAATATGCATCAAGGGTAGGTCACAGCACTTTGTGTGGATGTGTGTCTGCATGTGTATGTGTGTGTGCACGCATGCATGTACATGGACATATGCATATGTCTGTAGGATGAGAAAAGTTCACTTTGAGGATGTGGAAATTATCGTGTGTGTGTATGTGTAACAAGAACAATAATTTTTATTCAACTTTTCTGGCCAACTGGCCCATACAGACGGGAGAAATCGTCATCCAAATTGTATACATGGTGAGTAAGAAAACCTTTCAATCAAGATGTTGTTTGGCATCTGAGTTTGATAGCTCCACAAATATAGGTGGCAACTCTTAAAGACTAATTTTCCACTGAGGTTTGTGAATAGCAATTGTACTTTTAAAGTTGATGGGAAATGGTAGTAATACAAAGGGATATATATATGTCTTTTACGGAGTGCAGCATACCTTGGGCACACAAGCAAAAAATGAACAAGATGTTCAACACAGTTCAAATCACAGACTTTACATATTGGATCTGACAAACATTTGCCATAACGTGGGATTCCATTTAATGGGAGTTGATTTGATTTAACCAGACAAAGAACGTGACATGATTTTCTAACTGGCTTATGTAGGTGGCTCTTCAGATTTCTGGTTGGTATAAGAAGACATAGTCTCCTTCTGTTACAACTGATTCATGCCAGCACTGACGGAAATTATCCTCTAATCTTTCTTTGAATACTTTAAGAAAGAAGCTAGGATTTCCAACATCTTGCATCACCCATACATAGCCAAATCCAAATTTACACAAAATGGTTCTAACTTGAGTAGCCCAGTTCTGTCTGCCATTATTATCATGCATGAACAACATATTGTAACACTGACGAGGGTAGCGGTCATGTGATAATACAAGAAGTCTGCACCAATACGTAATAAGCTGTACATAGGCATATATAAAGGAAATCTACCACACTCGCCCAAAGCAACATTATTTTTTATATCTCTCCCAACACTCAAAATCAATTTACATATTTTTGTTTGCACTTTTTCAATTTCTTCAAAGCGTTTGAAAACCCGAATTTCTGAGCCATGTAAACAGATTGGCTTGATTTTCACATAAAAAATCTGAAAAACAGTATGAACTGGCATGTTTTTTAGTTTAAAATATAACTTCTTAATTCCTGCAAGCGCTCTTAAGTGCATTCCCAGAAAGATTACTTACACATTTTGACCAGTTCAGTGTAGCAGAAAATATTACTCCAAGTAATTGTACATGGGTTCCACTTTGATTTGTTTACCAGCATAAAACTATACCTCAGATCTTTTCCTTAAAATTGCTGTTCTTAGAAAACTACCTTCGTTTTTTCCATATTCAGCTTTAGTCCCAATTTGCGACAGAAAAATCCAAACAGTCAATTTTCTTCTGGAGGTCAGTCACAGAGTCAGAAACCAAGGCAATGTCATCTGCATACATCAGTAAGAGAATGCCAGTTTGATCTGTAAAAACATCAATCCCCTTGTGTTACCAGTAACTACTGTATTTTGTAGTTCAGATATAAATAATGAAAACAGCAATGGGCTAAGAATGCAGCCTTGCCTTACCCCTAACAAACACTCGAAATACTCTGTAATGCTATTTCCGAATCTAACTGCCGCCATAACTTGCTTGTACATATTTGTGAGTGTTTGAATCATTTTTCCATGAATTGCTTTTTGAAGTAGAATATCCCAATGCCTACCGGATCGACCGAGATCGACCTCGAGATTTTCTCCTTCTGAATACCGGATCGACCGAATACTAGGTCAACTACTTTCACTTTCACCATCACATATCCCAGAATGCAGTCGCGACGGAGAGTCTTCCGGTACGGCCATTTCTGGACGCCATTTTGGTTTTTGTTGCACGGGTTTTAGTGGAGTAGTTTTGCTGCTGTGAATTTTCAAAGTTCAGCTTTTTTTGTGTGAAGATTTTCAGGAAAATGGCGGATCACGTAACTATGCAACTTGTAGAATTCATTTTCTGATGTGATAGTGATTAAGAGAGTATATTTGAGGGCTACACTCTTGAAGAAGATTCGAAGCGAGACGATTTGGACGTCAGTCTTGACCTAGTTATAAATAAAGATCGACTGGTGACTGATTTTGAGGCCCGAATCGATAATGATTCGGGCGATGATAATGACGACGTCGAATAGCCCATTGCTGCTGGGCCCAGCCCCCCAAAAAAAGAAAATAAGAAAAACAAAACTTGCTAGAGATTCTTTAATTGTTGACTGGAGTGGCAGGCTACAAGAAGTGAAGCCCCCAAAAAGTTTCGCTTGTTTTGACAGCCAGGAAACCGAGTCAGTCAGTGGGAGTGTCCCATGATTTGCCTGTGGGAGCGTCACCTTTTGATTTCAGAGGAATTTTGGCAGACTTTTAGGGAGAAACAAACTTATTTGCTGCACAAAAGCAAGCAAAAAAGGATGAGCATAAACTCTGGTCTAAATGAAAAAAACTACCTCATTTATCAAAAAGCAAAGAGGAGACGGACAAGAGGTACATCACCACCACAGCGTGTGTGTGTCAGAGGGGTGGGCGATTGCTTAGTGCAGTTGTGCAAAAGCACATTTTTGCTGAATTCCATCACAATTTCAAGTCCAGTATCCAGTAATCTGTTTGCGTTATTTTTTTCACCACAGTAGTTAGAAGACAAATGTTCTTGTAATTGTATGTGATGCCTTCAGTTTAACAAAATTGTTGAAGTTTGGGTTTTTTGTTTTCCCTTCACCACAAAAGTTGATTATTTAGTGTGCAGACCATATGGAGTGACTTTATTTTGTTCCTGAAGGATTCAGTACTTTGTTTAGACTTGGAAAATCACTATGTGCTCCTAATCCATGACATCCTGTGGGTACATTGAATTTAGGGAAAATTGTTTTAGCACCGAGAGTTAGTCGGTTCGTTTTTGTTTTTTTTCCTCATGTACAATCTGCTCATTATTACTATCCAAAGAACTATGTATGGGAAAAAATGGCTGGTTTTGATGGAGTGATGTCTTTGAATTTTTTTCATTACTGTTATAAAATAGAGTTAAAAGCAAATTTTTAATTGAGGTTTCTTTATGGCAAGTGTGTAAATATTGCAGAGTTACCTCCCTTGGCGTGGTATTCTCATAGTCATGTAGCACAAAGTCATGCGGTAGGCAGAGGGATGTACAGTAAATTTGCTGTATCAATACTATTAAACGCCTTGGAAAAGTCAACAAAGAGAGTGCAGAAGCGGCCACTCTTTTTAGTAGGATATTTCTGAATCAATGATTGCAAACAGAATATATTGTCAGTTGTACTGTATCCCTTTCTAAAACCTGCTTGAGCTTCTGGTATATTACTTGTCTTTTCACAAAAACCAAACCTCTTATTCAAAATGCTGCTATACAATTTGCCAATAACATTTAACCCCTTCACTGCCACAGTACAATAGCACATTTGAATAACTGTATGCCAAGGTAAAATTAAGCTTTTTGGGGTAGGTTCAGTAAAATGGTTACTGCTCACTTGTTTCTTGACAGATCTCTGATTTTTGGTATGTTTTGTTGTTATACATTTGTCTACAATGTCCTGTCAAAATGACTTGATTGTGTTCATAATTAGTTTAGCAGAAATTGACAAAATTATACAAATTTTACCAAAAATAACAGTTTTTGAGAATAATCTAATTTCCCTGGCCATTAGGGCATGGACAGGGATGTAACGAATGGTGGTTTTACAACCAAAAAAAAAAAAAAAAACCCAACAGTTTTCGAGTGTACAAAAACACATTGCATCATATAAAATAAGTGAAAACACTGAAAAAGTGGTCTTACTAAATATTCAACATCAGCACTAACACATGACAGTCATATAAATCCCAAGGAATGTTATTCTTGGTGACAATCTGCTCATAATTGGGGGTACTATTTTCTAGGTAAAAAGGGGCATAATTGTGCTTTTTACAGTATGTTCACTAGTATGTGTATCACTCATCCATTTATTGAGTTATTTTTTTTAATTTTTTTGTGAATTACTTTCTTATACCCTTGTCTACAATTTCACATCATTTTGATTTGCTTTGTTAGTAATAATGATAGTGCACATTAATAACATGTGATAAAACAGTTTTTTATCATTATTACTATCCAAAGCTGAAATTGATCTTCCCCAAGCCTCCCCTCATCACCTACAAGAGAGACAAAAACCTTCGCAACCACCTGGTACGAACCAAGTTCAGTAGAAACACCAACTCTTCAGCCGGAAATTACCTGTGCAATCAACCTGGATGTAAAACCTGCACTTTCATTGCCAACATCAACAGCATCACTGGCCCTAAAGGAAAATTCAGTGTCCAATCCCATTTCACCTGCCAGTCCACCAACCTGGTGTACGTACTGAGATGTAGCCTCTGCTCAAAGTTGTACGTTGGGGAAACATATCGTACCCTCAACGAACGCTTTGTGGAACACCTCAGAGCCATCCAGTCGTCTCATCCAACACCAGTGGGGATTCATTTCAACTCTGATTGCCACAGCCAAACACATTATTGTCGTCACTGCTGTTTGGCAAAACCACTCATCAGCCCCATAGAGAAAATTCATGGAGTCCAGGATCATCTCTCGCCTTGGCACCACAATCCCAGATGGACTCGACTCCCACCTCTGACTTTTTTAGTTTGAATCATTCCAGCTCTTTTCCTTTCCCCCGACCTCTCCTCCATCCCTTTCTCTCACCTCCCCCAATTTTCCCATCCAACCTTATTCATATTCACACCCTATGTACACATATAGCATATTTCAGGGTTCGTACAGAGTCCTGGAAGTCTGGAAAAAGTATGGAAAAATGAAAAAATCATTTCCAGGGCTGGAAAAGTCTTGGAATTTTGTAATTTGTGGCCATGGGTCTGGAAAAGTCCTGGAATTTTGTAAAAGCTGTGCAAACTTTTTCATGATGTCGAATTTCACTTTAAGTTTCTTTACAAAAACATTGAAACAGGAATAAAAACAAATTAAATCACGCACAATGATCGCGGTTTTCAGATTTCCTCTGGCCGGAGGTTTAGCAGACTACATTTTTTTCTGCAGAGTAGCTCCCCTTTACTGTGAAAAGTGCTGCGCATGCGCAGTTGGTACCATTGCTTAACTTCCATTCGAGTCAACAGCGCTGGGAGGGAAAATAGCGTCGAAGTATTAAAGAAAACATGGGAAAATTTAGCCTAGCCTGGCTAGACAATACAAATTATCGCAAATGGATTGCTCCTGCTTCCGATGGATGCAAGACAAAAGCACGGTGCCTGCTGTGCAAAAAAGACTTCGACATCGGGAACATGGGCGAAGCTGCTTTGAAAAGCCATGCGGCAGCCAGCTTTCAGACAAAACGACTCAGACTCCAACAATGACCGTGACTTATTATTTTAGGCCCAAGGATTGTGAAAAGTGAGTTCTACATTGAAGAAATGGTTGATTTTTTTTTTTTTTTTTTTTTTTTTTACTTCAGTATGGGATGCGATCATGCAGTGAATGGGGTGGGGGTGGGGAGTAGAGAAAGTCAAAGGGCCCAAGGGTGATACACTGGCCTATTTTTAGACACATACATACACACACACACACACACACACTGTCTCTAACGCACTCTCTCTCTCTCTCCCTCTCTCTCTCTCTCTCTCTCTCTCTCTTTCTCTTATCCAAAAATTTCAAAATTTAAATACGAAATTGAATAGAGAGCACATTGGCTTATAAGTACTCAGCCATGTTGAACATCCAGATAAAACTGAAAGGACAGCTGAGAGGAGAGATGAAAGTTTTGGTAAGTATTGAACGCCCTGCTATCATTAAATCAGTTCTTTTCTTATGTGTTTAGCATGGTAATCAGATACAGAGGTGCATGCACACACACATTCTGGGGTCTGGAAAAATTATGAAAAGCCTTGGAAAAAGTCTGGAAAAAGTATGGAATTTTGTTTGGTCACATCTGTGGGAACCCTGAATAACATCACATGTAGAGCATAATATATATACCCCTAACACCATCTCCACCATCCAGGTGTGCATACTCATAGACACATACACATGTGAACAGTCCATATGCATCTCTCTCTCTCTCTCTCACTCTCTCTCTCTCTCTCTCTCTCTTATATATATATACATATAAAAAAAAAATTTCCCCTCACACACCCTCAAGTGCCCCCTTCCAAGAATAAGACTTCTCATGTACCACTCTCTCACTTTCTTTTACACACTCTTATGCGCCCCCTTCCAAACGTAAGACTCCTCTACCACTCTCTTTTTCTCTGTCTCTGGTTCTGTTTGTTTTTTCCCTCTATCTGCCTCTCTTTTTCCTCGAGGTGAAATGGGATTGGACACTGAATTTTCCTTTTTCCCATCACACACACACACACACACACGTGTGTGTGTGTGCGCATACACATACACACACACACACGTGCACGAACGTGTGCGCCGGAACGCACGCAATCACGCAGGCACGCGCGCACACACACACACACACACACACACACATATCTTTAAGCACGTCATCGTGTGTTTACGTATATGTTTTCATACGTCATTTCCTATATGTATTTGCTCGTTTTTCTTTTTATGTCACAACTCCTGAAGACAGTCTGTGACCAAAACGTTGTCGATATTTGTTCTGTTTTCCTTTTTTAAAATTCTGAGAATCCTCAAAGACATTTATTATTCATTTTTACTTGAAGATCTGCAGTCAAAAATCAGTTTTTGTTTTGTTTTCAATTTGAGAGTTTTGGAACAATTCAGCACATAAAAGCCCACTAAACACAGCAAAAATGCCTTTTGGTGTTTGCTCAACAACATTACAAACACCTGGGATTCATATTGTTCTCAATAAATGGCCCTCTGTGTAATAATCTGTATGCTACTGGGGGTACCCCAATTCTACTAGAAAGGGGTATAATTTTATTATTTGGGGCAGGTTCAGTACCTCCATCACTGCTTATTTATTTCTTGACATATGACTTAGATTTTATGGCTTATCTTTCCTTATACTTCAAGCCATGATGCTATATAAGAATAATTTTCTCTGCCATTAGGGCATGGACAGGAATATAATGAATGGTGGTTTTACAAAAAAAAAAGAACAGTTTCTGAACACATACACATGTTTCAACACATAAAACCTGTAAAACATAGACAGAAACATGTTAGTGTTTACTCAGCATCACTGTAAGTATACAGTGTGGTCCAGATTGTTATAGTATAATACTTATCAGTAAATGTTCTAAATGACAACTATGGAAAAAAAAAAAAAGGTCTGAAGAAAAGAAATAAACAGTTGTCTGTTGAAAAATAAAGAAAAACCCACACACACACATTGTATCCATTTGTTATCACACAAAACATTGTAGGAACGGTGTTAGAGTTTCTGAACGTATTGTACTCACATTACTGCCACTCTGTTCTATAGGAATCCAGCACTTGCCGTACTAAACTTCACAGGCTTGAGCATAATCCTCAGGTTGTCTGCATTCCCTGCTTCATAATTTTAGGGGATGGTGTTCTTTTTTTTGTCTGTCCATATTGTGGTTCAAGGAAACACACACATGGATTCATGTTATACTCCACTTGGTCTTCTTTCACTGATGGTACTTGGTCTGGTCACAGCAAAATCATGAACACACGCACAGGTGAGGAAAAAAAAACCCCACTGTAGACTGGAAAAGTAAAGTTCCTGGAACTTTTCATGCAGATGAACCAGAATGGGTTGAATCTTGTAGAGCCGGTCGTACCCTAGACTGGCATGGATGCATTGTCGTTGAAATGCAGTAACTGAAGAAGAATCTGAAATACAGAATAAAAGTTTCAAGATAAGTAAGCAGACCCACAATCGGGTGCGCACGTGCACACACACACACACACACGCACACACACACACACACACACACACACACACACACACACACACACTCGCTCACTCACTCACATGCACACATCACACACACATACACACAAACAGCCTACACACGCACACACACACACACACACACACACACACACACACACACACACACATATACACTAACAGTATCACACACACATGAAGATCAAAACAACACAATTTTACAAAAAAAAACTGCTATGGATGAGTGCTTCTGTGGTTTACAAAGTGAACAAACTTCTATGGAAAACTTGCATACAGAAATAAATAATGCTTCCGTGCACATGCACACACACACACACACACACACACACACACACACACACACACACACACACACACATGTACACAAACACACACTAACAGTATCACACACACATGAATATAGAAACACCACAGTGGTACAAAAAGAAACTGCTGTGGATGAGTGCTTCTGTGTTTTACAAAATGAACAAACTTGTATGGAAAACTTGCATACAGAAATAAATAATGCTTATGTGCACACACATGCACACAAACAAACACAAACACACACACACACACACACACACACACACACACACACACACAGTGTCCCACCTATGCATACAGTCATTATTTGCCATAATTATGTGATTTCAGTAGGAAATAGGGCAAAGAAGAGAAATTTCGAAAAATAAATAGTGGAGGAATGAAGAATGAAGTATTTTTTTAAAAAAAAGAAAACAAAAAAAGAAAAGTAGAGCTACTTGCCTGAAACTGGTTTCTGGTCATGATGGAACTGAAGACTGGAACTCTGTACAGCACCTGCTTGGACCAGTACAGTTCAGTGGAAGGCAGGCGCACAATGTCCATCAGTAAAATCAGGCCCAGAAACTTCCTCATTTCTGCACCATCCACTTTATCCCACTTGTTGGCCCATGATAACTCTGGAAGATTGGGGTGTGCTTCCAGAAACTGATCAGCATAAAGGTTGGTCTGAACAACCAGATGAATAATAAGGTTACCAAAAAATAATTCCAAACAGTCAACAGGCCGAAAATTGGCACAGTTGACTTTCAGACCAGGATTCACAGTGAAAACAACAGTAAGGTTGGGGGGGGCTGTGCGTCTGCTTCTCGCCTTTCTCTGATCAGCTGTTGCTGACCACGCCCCATGCCACGCCCCCGGCTGCTTCCACAGGACCCTCGCCATCGTCCTGAGCTCCTACCACATCCACTACCCCGTCCCATCATGACAGGACGGGGTGCAGTGCTCATTTATAGCACGGGTTCTGCTATTTTCGCTTCATCATCCTCGTTAACAGCGCTTACTTTAGTGCTGTCATGTGGGAATGAACAATGAAGCCACGTCATCACCAGTACCTATCTCCGACAAAAGTGGATGGTGCTGATTCCCATCCGTCTCCTCCTCATCGCTAGTATCAGGATCCGATCCTCAAAGGTCTTCTTCACCACTATCTTGATCATTTAGAACGTCATCTAAAACATCAAGCGCAGTGGAACACTTCAAAATGGGACGTATCACGAAGTGCTAGGTTGAGCTGCCATCTTGAATATGCTAATCAGCTGTTACCTCTCAACTCACAGTTTGCATATCCAATGGTCAGTGGCCGGTCGCTTGAAGGGAAAGAACCCTTTCTTTGACATCAGTAGAAGAGGTGGAAACATTTTAGACGGTTGTCTCCCGTTTAGAGTTTTCCTCTTTCCGTGATGAAGTTACTACGAGAAACACTCGTATACGGGCGTCGTGATTTTTGGTTTCCACTACAAGCGGCACTCGTAGTAGGCAGGGAACGGGTTAATAGTGATATTCCTCTATAGTTCCCAGCTTCTTTGTGGTCACCCTTCTTGTGCAGTGGAAAAATCAACCCCTTTGTCCAGCTTCCTGGATATTGCCCACTGTCAAAGACTCTATTGAACAAAACATGTAAAAACTTTGCCAGAACATTGTTTAAAACATGGAACACATCAGGCCGAACACCATCGGGTCCAGGAGCCTTACCTTCATAGCCTTTATTGCCTGGCGGATTTCATCTTCTGTGATCGGCTTATCAAGATCATCCTGTGCAGCCTGACACTGGTCGCAGTCATCAGGAGTATGCCTTTCTAAAACCTGATTAACTTCATTCCGAAATTCAGAGTCAACAGCTGTGTTATCAGGGTTCAAAAGGTCACGAAAATAATGATACTATGTGTATGCATCAATTACGTTTGAGCGGGTTGCTTTAGCACCTGTAAGAAATTTTAACTTTTTGCCAAAACGACTTAGAGGCTTTTTCAGAGCAAACATCATTTAACTCCTTAAAGATTTCATTGTTCTCTTTTTCTTGCTTTTGTTTGCATAGGATTTTGAATTCTTTTTTCAAATGAATAAAATGATTCAAATCTTGTTTGTTTGAGGATTGCCGCAGTCGTAGTTGCCTATACTTTTCAGCTTTTGCTTGTTTGCAGTCTTCGTCCCACCACAAGGTTGTGTTCGTGAATTTTGCTTGAGTTGGTTTTGTTTGCCCTTTTCAGCTGCTCGCTGAAGTAAGTCAACAAGATAATCTGACCCTGCATCAGTGCTTCTTTCCATAGCAGAAAGAAAGTAATCACATTCTACATGCTGATTTTGTCATATATATTCAAAAGAAGAATCGGTCCAAAAAGAAGTAGTCAGTTCCTCAGTGTGAATTTCTCCAGTGTCATTTAGGTCATTATCCTTAGCCCCACTGGTACCGGAAAATTGTCTGATTCCGACCTGTCTAAAACCTTGAAATCAACTAACAAATCAAATAAAGACTTTGAGACAACACAATAATCCACAACACTGATTCCATGATTAGCAATACATGTAATTTCACCTTCCCGATCCCCCACTGTTCGTCCATTGACAAAAAACAAGTTATTTTCTTTCAGAAATTCAATAAGTCTTAAACCAAAATTATTAGTACTCTTATCTTTCAATTTGCATGTTGACTGCACAATATCACACAATAAATCACGGATTTCAACCAAAGGCGCAGCATGTCTGTCTTCATCACAAAACTCAGTGTCTGGAAGCTCTGCTGTTCATGCATTAAAATCACCGCATAATAATAAATGGGAATCTGGGTAGGATAGCATCAAATCACAAATATTACTGTCCAATTTGTCAAAGCCTTCAAGAGGGCTGTTTTCATATATAATAGAATATTCTGGAGTAATATAAATAAAAGCAATGGAGCAAAAAAATAATATCAAAGGAGTATTTGAATATTGATTTTTCAAATGTAATGAACACACAGTCTTCACCATTCTTTAATAGTCGTTCCACATTGTTTGCAATAGACTTATGTATGCATACAACAACCCCACCTTTTTTATAGTTTGCACATGTGGATAAGAAGACAGAATGGTCTGGAAAGGCGTTATCAATGTCACTTTGTTTACATGCCCAAACCTCTGAAAAAGAGAATATCTTGAAACTTGAACAAAACATTTTAACCTTTTCGCAATGCGCCGTGCGATAGTGACGGCAACTCAGTTGACCCGTTCACGACGAGCCATTCCGTGGTGACGGCAACGCTGCTGTACTCCGTGGACGTGCCGTGCCTCATTGACAGCACGACTATAAAAGGATTCCCTTGTTTTCTCGTCTACCGTCTAGGGGGTGCAGCTGCCATAAATATTTAGAACAGGGTTCCAGCCACTGGAAGGGTAAGTTTACATGCACTAGCGATGACCTTTGTGACCCCAGAGTAGTCCGAACAAAGAGACCTGTCTGGCACTGGGAAGGCACGTGTGGAATTTCCTGCATCACCAACATATTGGGCAGAGGAAGAATGACGTGGTGTGAGAACTGATTCAGCAAAGTGGTTCAGTGGATGATGGGGGTAAAGGTGTACAAGTTTATCGAAAAGAATCTGAGCTTGATTTATTTGCTCTGTGTATTTAATAGTTTTATACGTCTTATCATCTGAAGCCAAAACAGTGAAAAGTGTGTACTGTGTGCAATGATTTAATTTCCTTTTAAAAAAAAAAAAAGAATTCACTTGGATTACACATATTGAATACCTCAGGCTTTCGCTGCATCTGTTCAAAGTAAGAGCGAACCTTTTCTTCCTCATTTGCTGTTGTCATACTAACCAAACAAACATGAACAAGATTTTGTTCTCGTTCGTTTTACTTATGTTGTGTCCGTAACTGTAGCGTTGCTATTTTACCAAAAATGTATTTAATTCTATGCTCATTACAAAGTTTGCGTTTTACCCTTTCCGTTGATATATAACAATTGCTTGTTAGGTTTATATTAGGAGACTTAAAATAAAATCAAAAAGTGCGAACATTGTGCATCTGCAATGGTTGTAAGCACGTGTGGTGCACGCATCTGCAGGAAAGTGACGTTGCTCTGCCGTGCCCATCTGGAAAGTATTAAAGGAAGCACTTTTTAACTTTTGAGAAAGACCCTGAACATTCCATGCCATAATATGAAACTGAGACATCTGTTTACTTTCTAACCTGGGCTGAGTGAACAAAGATGTGTAACTGCCCCAATTAGTGTTACACCATACCACAGACTGCTGTGTGTCAGAATCAGTGCATTCTGTATCCTTATTTAGACTTGCTAAGTGCTCTCTCACACTATTTGTGTTCATTGATTCACACATATAATGTTTGGGGGGGGGGGGGTACAATCGGAAATCCTCCCTTTAGGAATGTTAAGAAAAAAAAACGCCCGCCATGTGTTTACAGTTTTTTCTTGGAGTTGTTTTGATTCTGGGTCATACGTGTAGTGCTTAACTTCTACAACAAGGGAATCGAAATGCAGAAAGGCTATCTTGTTTGCAGATTTGGCTTCTCTTAGAAAAGGGAGTAGCTGGCGCCGCTTTTCTCTCACCTTCAGTGTGAAGTCTACTGACACAGATATGTTTGTTCCTTTCAGCTTCCTGCATTCAGACAGCACCATGTCCTTGTCTTTGAATTTCTCGAAGCGAACGATGATGGGTCGTGGGCCTCTCCCACCCTTCAGATGGTGCGCGCGTTCCATGGGGACATCCTTCTGGATGCCCATCTTGTCCTTCAGCACTTTCTTCACGTTCCCTTCACAGTTTGCATATGTCTCCGTTCTTCTGTCACCAGTTGGGATGCCGTAGAAAATCAGATTTTTCTGTCGTCCCCTACTTTCTTGATCTTCAAGTTTTCTTTCCAGATTTGTCACACTTTCTTTAAGATCTTCATTTTCTTTGCGGACTTCATCAATTTCTGTTTGCATTTCATTCAGCTTTGAATCAAAGGTTGTCATCTTTTCTTCAATGTTTGTGATCTTTTTGTCCATATGTGTGAGCATTTGCATGACATCGGCCAAAGATACTTCACCTGCAGTGTTGTCACTTGTAGAATTGAGGGGTTTTCTTCCGGGAGAATGCAGTGTTGTCTGTTTTTTGGAAGGGCCAGGATGAGGCTGAATGTCCCCACATTGAAGCAAGGATGCCATGACAAACACCAGCACAAACACTGGTGACAAACTTTTCACTCGAATCTCTCGACAAAGTCGTCTTGTTGCAGCCCTCTCCATGGCCCGTTTCCACATTAAAGCCTGAAAAGTCCAGTAAAACTGGCCACAGGTAGCTTGGAAACATACTGACAAAGTCGGTATGTTGACAGGAATCCAGTTGTCAATGTAACTATTGTTTAAGAAAACACAGTTAATCACTAATTAACAAAAACGCCGGACAAATTTGCAGTGCAGTCAAAACACGTCTGCCTGCTAGCGCTGATCGCAACTCGACCGTCTGTGTGTGTGTGGACAGGTATGTGTGTGCTGTGTGTGTATGTTAGTATGTCTTGTATGTGTGTGTATGTGCGCATGTGTGTTTGTGTGTTAGTATGTCTTTTGTGCATGTGTGTGTGTGCGCTTTATATTAATACTTGTACCTCTGTGTGTGTGTGTGTGTGATGATATAATCTACATAGTAAGTCATGGAAAATTGATGCTGTTTATGTGAATGATGTTTTGTAAAAAATGTTAAATGAATTCAAGAGAGCTTTCTGCATGCGTTCCAAATTATGGTGTGTCTGGTCAGACATGAGCCAGGAAACGGCCATCAACGCGGTGGACCTGGTGGGCACTCTTCAAGAACTGGGTATGCTCAAGTACTGGAAGGGCAAACACCTTGTGCTCAAGAGACAGGTGAGGTTTAAAAGGAAGCCTTTGTAAGTCTGCCATCTCAGAATGAACTTTACCAAGTTCATTCTGAGATGGCAGACTTACAAAGGCTTCCTTTGCACATTTCATTCGCTGAAGACTAATAATACTTTTGAGCACTTACTTACACTGCATCTTGATTGTTCAGATGTTATACACAGTTTGCTGATGTTTGCTTTCTTGTTTTGATAGATTTTCTCCAGGAACATTTTACCTTAATCCTCTTGCATTCGCATTTTCCAGCCCAAAACTGCTCCTCGTATTTGTATTGTGAGAAATTTAACTTAAAACTCACCTATTGCCTTTGAAAGGCTGTAGTGGACAAAATTTCCACTGCAGCGCTGTCAAATTTAGTATGCAAAATCGTAATACATCATATTTCATAATGCAGAGATGTCACGTGTTTGGGATGCATGTTGGTGTCATTGTCACCCTGTTTGTCACAAAACAATGGGACATCAAACGTTGACAATGTTACTATGATACAACAGACAGACAATAACATTGTCAGCATGCATTTTTTAGTATAAATCATCAAAGGGTGGCCTACCTCAACTTGTAAACAGCAGTCCTGGTTCAGTAAATCCAGTTTGGGGTGTCACAAAGTGTCACATGATTGTGACATACTCAAACATGCAGCCAGGTAACTTGGCAGTTTTTGTTTTTCGTCCTAAAAAGTGTGTTTGTCACTAGTGAACGATTTTTAACACAGGAATATACACAGTCACAGAAAGAAGTAAACTCCATTATTTACACTCTTATGTGGTGTCTGGTCACACACAGCAGGAAGGTAAGTGTCACTGCTGTCACATGTCACCAATATGGTAAACACTAATCTTAATCCATGGTTTCTACCATATTTGCCGCATGGCAGAAACCTTGTTTTCAACATCACCCCACTGATCCACGGCTTGCTAAATCGAAAATCAGTCGACCAGCTCCAGAATCTTGGCAGACGTTTGATTCCCATCATGATGAGTGCAGCTACGTATGTGCACATCTCCACAGGTGTCGTGTCCTGCCAAAGTGGGTCAGGTTGTCCCCGATTTGCCATCTGCTGCCTGGCATACAGGTTCGTCTGGTCAGCAGCTGTAGTAAAAAAAACAACTGTGGCAGGAAGGGAAAAAAATAATCCAGAGGTGTAGCTGTGTCTGGCAGATCATGATTTGGCCCACTCGCCTCCTCAAAAGGCTGAACCATGGGTGCGGAAGTCGCCGGTCGCCAGGTGGTCACAAACACAGACAAAGGCACATCATCATCTTCATACTGTCTTCGCCTTCTTCTCCCTCTTCTTCATCTCCCACATCCACATCACTTTCATTTAACTCCTCTCTTTCATATCTCTCTACATCTTGTAGCATTTCATCCAGCTCCTCTTTAGAATGATAAAAAAAATCGCCGTCTGTAGAAACGCTAGCAGACGCCATTTTCAGAAACAAGGCAATGCCGTCTGCTGCTATGGAATGCGGTCAGTTCATGACGCTAGTCTTTCTGAATGAATCGTTTCCTACACCCCATACTACTGCTAAGATTTCATTGGACACCTTTCAGGGATGCAGATTTATTTTTGGCCAGCCTTGACTTGAAACAAGGTCACAGTGTGTGAGGGAAAGTAACGAGGCACGTGCGGCCGGAACGAACACCAGGGGAGACAAACAGAGCGGCAGGATACAGGCGAAACAAATGCAAGACGGTTAAACGTCTTGTAATACCTGAAGAGCACATTGTAAAGGAGAAAACAGTTGTTACTTAAAAATTTTGTCCTGTATTCTATAATACTAACATTACTGGGTATGCCTTGTGTATTTTCAGGACTTGATAGAGGATTACTTGGAAAAAGAGGCACGGAAATCTGACGCTGGTCTCAGTAAAGTGGTCGACCCTGTCAGCTTGAAGTGGACCCCTCCAGCACAAAGGAGCCCAGCCTCTTGATGAGGGATTGCATTCTATGGAAAAGGTTGACACCACACGGAACCTCATGGAATTGGCATCTCCTTGTAGGCCACAGTACCAGCCCCTGCCTTGTGTGCACACAATTCTTTTATCTTGGAAGGTTATGAAGTGGAACAAGAGAGAATGGATGTGACGGATTCTGCCTTTATTGCTGATTCGGCTTTAGGCCAAAGAAGCCACAGCCTATTCTGCCCTACCTTCTTACTCTCAGACCCAAAGTGCACAGACTGTTCTTCAGGTGACAAACTTTTATTTTAACAACCTAATTTGTCTGCCTGCAAAATAATAAGCAAATTGTTTTAAATTACTCTTTAATTGTACAAATTTCATGTTTCTAAGCAAGAATTGTTGACTAATATTAGTTTGAGGATTGCTGTCTATGAAGGAAGAAAAATGGATATTTTAACATACTCTGGGAACCATTTAGATTTGTGTATGCAGAGTTTTCTTGAGGCAGAGAAGAATTTGTGGTAAGCTTTATAATCTCTCCTAAGTGAAAAAAGGCTGAAGCCTTGGAAAAGCAAACACTGATCTTACATGGTTGATTAGGATGGATTTATTTTGGTACTATCATACTCTTCACAGTGTCTTGGAATGTTACTATCAGCTCCACAGCCTGTCAGACTATCCCAAACTTCGACAATTCTCAGTTAGTAGCAATGCAGGTCCAGTTGTCAGCAAGTGTCACAGTATAACTTAATTCATCATCTGAGCATGAGTATGTCAAGGTGTATAAGAAAACACTTTATGTTTGAATAATTTTAGCACCTTCAAACAACGTATATTGAGTGGAACCATTTTAAAGTGCTGCTTTCATATTTCAGTCAAATATTGTCCATGAAGCAGACATATTTACTCTTTTGGTTTTGCTGTAAATATGGTGGTCTCAAATCACTGATTATGGTGTTACACCCAAGAACAATAAATTCTGGTGCAGAAACAAACCAACAAGTAAGAAAGAAAAGATGTGATACCATAGTACTATAACAAAGGGCTTTGTCAAAGAGTGGATAAATCTAACTAGGAAAACAAGACCATGTGGATGTAAAATGTACTTGTTCATTTCACTAGTGGATCTGTCTTGGTTCAGCACTCCCATCACCTAATGATTCAGAACTCAACAAAGTCATAGTTGTTGGTCATTGTAGTTGTTGTTCATTGGTATCAGCAATGTTCATGGGAGCTGTTGTTTGACAGACACCATGTTGGCCTTCGGAGGGGGAAGATCACCACAGCTTGCATTTGTCATCATGGATTGGGGGCTTGGTAGGATTGTAAGTATGTTGGATCAGAACAGGTGCCACTGAACACCACCAAGGTTACATGACAGCACTGTGGTGTCTTTTGGTTTGGTTGCCTCACTATGGATGGTATTGATTGTTCCCTGAGCACTGTCAGTGCTGGTCCTGCAACAGGACAAACCTAGGTGGGGCTGTGCGCAGGAAGCTGGAATGAGCAGCTGGGGGTTATGTCACTCTAGAAGATGAGACAGCTGAAAGGAATTTTACTAGTAAAAATGATTTTACAATTTACTTATGTATTGAAAATAAATACCTTATTCCTACTTGGCCAGGAACATCACCATATTATCAGGATCCACAAAAAAAAAAAAAAAAAATTGGCCAGGAACATCGCTATATTATCAGGATCCTCAAAAAGAAAAAGAAACTAAATTGTGAGAGCAGGGAGCTAACCATGTATCCATAATAATTTAGGCTAATAGAGTGTTCTTTATTCACTTCATGAATCATTCTTAAACATAGATAAGTTTTCACACCTTTTCCCAACTGAGTGGGGACACAGAAGGCATCCTGGTGTTAAGACGTGTAACTATATTATTAGACTACTTTTTGTAGTGAAGTTTCTTTTTCTTTACTTACCTGTTAAAACAAACGCCAGAATATCTGAAAGGATAGTAGGAAGCATGCTCAAGGGAGGCAGTGGACCGACCCACTCGAGAATGTCTGCACAGTTCCCCAAGCTTAGAACTCGGCATCAGAAGGCCACTAAGGGCACTATGCAAAATATTCTCCAAAGTTGGTCTGGAGGTGAGTGGAATAGTTTCTGCTCTTCCTCGAGAGCATGGCACAAAGTGATAAACTATGAGAAAGTCTGAAGGAGAAAAACCAAGAAGAAATTGATAAATCATGGACAAAATCAGAAAAAAGACCTCCCAAGATAAACCAAATGAAGTGAGAACAGACAATACTACTCAAGAGACTCTTAAAAAACACACACACACTCACAATAATGAATGGCAGGCAAGTTGAATTATGTTAAAACAAATGAATGTGCAACAAAGACCAACGGTAGGCACTAGGCAGTGAAGATGATGGGCGATCAGATTGCCCCAAACAAAATAGGGTCCTATTGTAATCAGCAGTGATGAGTTGGAACCTGAAAAACTACATTGTCCCCAAGGCAATCAAATGCCTGCATATCCTCACATGTCCCTAATGTAGATCTCCCAAAGATTGTCTTCAACTTCCAGCCTGCTATGTACCGTTGGCGGAGAGAGCCCAGACTTAATGTGCCCTTACATCTGCTCAAGGGGAAAGCGGTTTCTGCCAAAGACATGAGCCTGGCGAATTACCAGCCTTAGCCAGGAGCTTATCATCTGGGGTCTGATGTTTCCCAGGCTACGCCACAACAGGGAGCACTAGGAGTCTGATTCTATTCTCAGAGCTTTAATTCCATTATGGGACAATTAACCTTTTCCACCTTCAATCATCAGGATCTGGGAGTGGATGAAGGGGTCAACAGAGGCAAGATTATTGTCAAGCACCACTCTTTGACTTTCTGTTCTTGGCTAGGAAAGAAGGGCACATGGAGAGGGTAACAGAGCCACCATCATGTCACTTCAGGGACCATGGGTCCTTGGAGAAGCCATGAACCTCACTCAACCAACAGGCAGAAGTCAAGGTATTGAAGAAACATGTTTTGAGAACAAGAGTTTTGACTGAGCATTTTTCAAGTAGTTCAAAGTACCTGGAGGCCAGCTATTTCAGGACTGTTGACAGACTTCACTAGGAGCACCGGTTAGTTCCAACAGTCTGTATAAAGAGCAGTGTGCCACAAGTTTGAAAAGAACAATTTAAGGCTGATGTGAAAGTCTCTACACATAAATCTGAAGGTTTTAGCAATAATAAACCTGAATCTCTTCCTTGAGTTTACCTCCTTTCTCACGGATGGCCTCCTGGAAATGGGCCACATCTTCAATGTTGGCTGTAGCTGGAGAGATCCTGGCTTGACTGCACCATTTAAAGACCTTCCTTTAGTTGTCTTACACTCCCACAATCATCATCATCACAAAAGTCACCTACTTTTTCACCCCAGCAGCACGTCTCTCCAGTTATACCTGTGTCAGAAGGGATCTGTCAGGTCAGAGAACACCCAGGCTCCCCAGCCAGTGCTCACCAAGGCTCGCCCTTTTGCAGCTGGAACGCCTGTTGAATATCCTCACATCGGAAAACCTGTCCAACCCTGAGGCTTGCTTGGGGAAAGAACTAATGCATGTCCCCAACTGCCCCACACACTCTACACCATTTTTAAGATGCTGAGGGTTGAGTGGGATGCTGGCTTGTCTCCATAGACCTCGATACCGATATATCGAATCAGCATAGGTAGGAGAGGTAGCTGACTATTTAGTCCAAACTGGCAGACTGGCTTGGAGGTTCAAACGGAAATTCACCGTTACAGAAATTTCTTACAGATCACCATGTTGCACCAAGGCAAATCTCAACACAGGCAGGGAACCTTTTCAGTTGAAGTTCTTCGTTTTGAACAAAGGGAGAAAGAGGCTTCCTCTTCCAAGGCAAATGCAAGCTTAAAAGGTCGCATGAGGAGATCCATGAGGGCTGAAAAACACAGTCCAAAGACAGAAGAAAAAGGGGGGGGGGGGGGGGGGGGGGGCGTATTCTGTCGCCAAGGGATAAAAAATTGATCCATGTTTGAGAATGATTCATGAAGTGAACTCAGTAGGGGCGATCACTCTGTCATCCTATCAATTATGGAGGTGTAGTTAACTCCCTGCTCTCCTTTTGTTGTTGTTGAGGGTCCTTGTACAGTCAAACCTCTATTATAAGACCTTCAAAATGTCCAGAAAATTTGGTCGTAAATTGGAGGGGTCTTATAATGGAGGTAGGCACCGACAGTTGTAGAAACACTCACTTTCTCACAGATGAATTCTTCAAGCACGAAAAGTCTCAAGAACACTGAATGCATACTGAATCTTTGCGTCTGGGTCTTGCCAACTTCGTAACTTCGAGCAATCGATACTGCAGTTTCACCTCCACGACTTCTTTTAACCCGTAGAGTGCCTTTAAGCCATCAGCTGACGCTGCATTAAAAATGCTTTCCCAGTGCCTATGGGCCGTCCACTGACGTCATGCATTTTTCTTGAATTTTCATTCGTTACTATTTCTATCAACGGACTTAAATAGAGTGTGCGTAGTAAGCCTTATATGTCTGTAGTATTAAAATGATATGTAAATGACCACACGTGAGGGGAAAGCCCATTTATTCTCATCACTGACTGGATGACCAGCCAGCACTTCATCTCGCTTGCAAAGATGGCGGCGCAACCTTCGACAAGTGCAGCGACCAAATCAACGTATTTACACAGCTGAGCAGGCTCTGCTAATGATTTTTGACAAAGACAATAATCTTTTATTCAACGACTCACTCGAGCATGAAGGTGAGATGATGATAGTGATGGAATTGCCAACCGTATTCGTCAGTTATTGTGTCGGGTTGTGTGACCTCAATGTGTGTTCAGCTGACTGGTTTGCCAGCGTCGAACGAGCTCGCCTAGTGTGTACTCTGCACTGCGTGCCAGTGGTCAGTGACGTGGTAGTCAGCGTGAGAGGGGAGCGCGGCCTGCTCGCGGCGCGGCACAGGGCAGAGGGAAAGGTAGGGGAAGAGGAGCAGTGAAAGAGAGGGTTGAAGTCCAGCAAGGGGGCGTGGTGGGGAGAGGGGGGCGTGGTCATGGACTGACCTGTCTGCATAGAGTGTGAGCGTCTTGATAGACTTCTAAACTGTTTTACTTTCATTTACAGGTGTAGTGTGACAATACAAACTTTATTTTCAACTTTTTTGCTTTGTGTTCTTGTTTGGATGTGAAGATGTAGTGGTAAATACATATGCTTTTGATCGTGCAAAAAAATCTATCCAAATCTAATTGTCTAAATACTTTTTTATTATCAAAATTAAAGCAAAAGAAGCCCAGATTCAAAATCTTCATTCAATTTCCTTCAAAAATCATATATATTTCATTGTTATATCTTTTGTAGTTTCTGAGCTAGAATTTTTTGTTAATTATTACCCCCAAATCATTAGATTTCCCTGGCACTGGGAAAGCCTTTGTTTGTAACATTTTCAAGCAGCGAACGGGTTAATCACCTCCACTCTCTCTTCTAAGTTCAGAGGCTTTCTCTTTCGCGTCCCGCATGTTTCGCCTACGATCTCCGCCATCTTTCTTTTAGCAAGGGAAGCGACTCTTGATTGGGGCAGGTCTGCAGTTGTTTCCCTTGACTCATGGTCGTACACAAATGCAGCGATGGTCGTAAATTTCAACAAAACGGAGGTCGCAAGTCGCGTTTTAGAGTTAGTCACTTAAGAGGGGTCGTTTTAATAGTAAAATGCATCCTTGCAAAAAAATTCAGTCTTAAATGAGAGGAGGTCTCTTAACAGAGAGTCTTATAATAGAAGTTTGACTGTACTATGGCGATGTTCCATGCCAAATAAGAATAAGGCATTTATTTATACAGGTAAGTATGAGAAAAATAAACGAACAACTGTGTAGTTCATTGCAAAAAACAACTGCAAGAGAAGGGCAGTGTTGGTCATTTGCAGTGACCAATCGATGCAACCTTGTTAGAACTGACCCATTAACTTTATTATCGCTCTTAATGTGGACAGTTTCATAACATTAACTTAATGGATCATTTCTGATTTTCGTTATATGAAAAGTATCCGAGGATTTCCAAGAAAATCACCAGATTTTCAGTTGCAGGAAAAATGAACATCCAAGAGAAAAAAATCCGCTCTGGAAAAAAAGTCACAAAACAACACTTAATCACTCTGAGTCTTGTACTGTATCCAGTTTTTCCAATTCAGGTTTTCATGATTCTACTTCAGTGCAGTGCATTCCATGCTTTTTATGGTGTATCATGGCATTTCTTTATGCATTAATCAGATCAGTTCAGTGACTGGCACATGTGCAGGTGGATGCTGTTTGTTCAGCCATTTTATTTTCTAATTGTGCATCAAGCATGGACTTTGGCTTTTGGGAGGAGGTGGGGGGGGGGGGGGGGTATTATGTCTTGCATGTTGCAAATTGTAAATCAAGGCATTTGAGGAAGGTACAATTGTCAACTGTTGTAGGTTTGAGTAGACTGAAAAGACTCCGAAAATGAGCAATTTCGATCAGCTGTTTTTGACTTGATTTTAGAAAGTGAACAAGCTAGGAATGACAGGTTGTTGTTTTTTTCACTGTGTTAGGTAGAGCTGAACTATGCTAATCATGTCTTAAATAAATGTTAGCGAACCTCCCAGAGAACGTGGACAAACGAGTCACAAGACGAAACACAACACGTTTCGACCTCTTAGGTCTTCATCAGGTGAGACATAAACGAATAAAACAATGAAAATTCACTTAGCTTTGATCGCTTCAGATCACTTCACAGGGTTCAGCGCAAGAAGGCCTTCTTCCTTGCGCTGAACCCTGTGAAGTGATCTGAAGCGATCAAAGCTAAGTGAATTTTCGTTGTTTTATTCGTTTATGTCTCACCTGATGAAGACCTAAGAGGTCGAAACGTGTTGTGTTTCGTCTTGTGACTCGTTTGTCCACGTTCTCTGGGCGGTTCGCTAACATTTATTTAAGATTTGTTTAGATTTCCGCCTGCAGTGCTCTCGCTTTGCAACTAGATCTATGCTAATCATGGTTTAACAGCGTTGTTTGAACGCATGCATTGCAGGAAGCATGTTGATGCGTCAAGAGCACTGGACCACAGTCAGAGCAGACTGGATTTCTTAATCAATTTATGTTAACATTCACACACAACCACCTCTTTTTCTTTTTTGTAAACAAACATCCTTGAATTTTATTTTTGAGAGTCGTGATAAATGATATGTCATATCATTGCTGTAATTTTAAGGCCTCATATCTCAGTTTTAGTGGTTTTTTGAGAAAAACAAACAATAGCTCTGTTTTACAAATTCACTGTGATCAACATAACTTGAATTTAAGGCTAAATATTTTGTTGAATACTGTGCAAGTTCAGTTCACATTTTTGTTAACATCAGTTGTAAATGATGATTCATATAACTGAGAAAAGATGGAGATAGGGGGTTTTTGTCCAGAAGAGCCATCCTTATTTTGGAACATAGTTTTTCCATTTGTCATTTGACCATCCTTTCTAAGTTCTACACCAGAAGTGTCTTTCTTGGCTATTATTTTCAGTTAAAATAATTGGGAACAAAACATTGTGTGTTCCTGACAGTGTTAAATCTGATGGCTTGCTTTCATAGCCATGAGATTTTGGCAAGTGTGCACTTTGCAGAAAAAAAAGTACTCTTTCTGTCAATATTTTTCAGTACACACACACATGCACGCATGGAGGCATGCACACATGCAAGCACACCCACAAACTTACGTGCTCACGCACAAAACGTTGCCATACATTTAAACCAAACAATTTAATTGGAAAGTGGGCAAATGACTGCAGTACAACTAAGCTCATGAAAATAAACTGGCTTGCAGCAGCATTGGCGGCACTAGCAACTGAACTAAGTTGGCTTGCAACAACATTGGTTCCACTGATCTGCAGTTCAAACAAGTGGAATTACAATGGTACCAATTGTACCACTTTTTGTATTTGCCAACCAAAAAAGAATACATTTCACTGTGTCTTTGTCTCCTTCTAAACTGAAAAAAAGGAGGTGGGGTGATTCTGAGAGGGGAAGGGTGGGTAAATTCACACAGAATGCACTCTGTGCAAGGGGCATTACAAACACAACCGACAAAGTTTCTGCACAATACAGCTGCTCCGATTCTAACACATGGGTTGTGAGATTCAAGTGTATAGTGGGTCTTGTGGCAGAAGATCATAGAACTGATGATAGTCCTGAGGCAAAACCTCCTTCAACTCCTGCAGGTGATTGTGCTTGCTACTTTTGATGTGTGTGTGTAAGGTCGAGGGGTGTCTGGATTCATCACCATTGTAAGTCTGCATGGTAGTGGATGCCATGGATCAGAATACATCAGCTTGTAATTGGTGACGCTGTCAGGAGTGTATCTCATGGCTCAGGTGTCCACAACATGGGGATCCCAAACAGCATTACCACTACCAGGCCAGATGCTGTGGTAGTAGTTAAAACTTGAAAAAACATGGAAGAAGGTAAAGTCCACGCATTTTACACTGCATGGCCTTGGATGGCTCCCAGCAGACATGATAACCAGCTGACACTCTGCAGGCCAGTAGATCCAATGATTTCAAAGCTTGTGTTAAACTGTAGAATGGACACTGTCCACTTCCATGAAGGTGTGTCCCCTTTCTAGGTACATGGGTATTTGAATAGAGAATTGTCAAAGGCAGTTGGACAGAGTTGCATTCCTGTTCTGATAGTTGCAACTGTCTGAATAGAGGATGATGGTTCAAGGAGTGGAGTTGTTTTCAACAAGGAAGTTGAGATGGTTCCTGATGCAGGTCACGAAATTATTGCTTGTTGTGTCTCAGTTACATTCATGACAAAAGTAACAGTGTACATCCTTTGTTCCAAGGTTGTAGATGGCGAAATTAAGGCATGCTTATTTTGTTTTTATAGTAGTTTGCATTGGCAAGGAGGCGTGGTACAAGCAACACTTCTTGCCAGCCCATGGTCAGTACACAAACATCACTGTGGTCCTCAGCAGTCTGTTTATCAGTTTTTTCTTGTTGACCATCTGTCTTTCTTGCAATATGCGCATCATAAGTCACACTTGTGACAACAGTGCACATAGCATTTGTCTTTTTTAGGTTTGTAGATGCCTAAATTCATTGATTTGAATGTTTGGAAAAGCACTGGCCATGAAGTCCTATTCAGTCCTCTTGAGTCACAAAAACCTTGGAAAAGTTTGAACAGCTGTGTCTTGGACTCTACTGTTGTTTCTAGCTACATCTTAACTGAACCTAGTTGACAATAGCATAAGGGCAGCTTTGGCAGCGACTCCAAAAACTCTAGAACAGTGTCAGTTTTAGCACTTGCTTTTTGCTTTGGACAGAATGTGTTCTTGGACTGGTGCATGCCAATAAACACCGAGCACTGTCTTCATCCAGATCTTGTATAAAATTTCTTGAATGACATGCAGGACGCATTTTTCTTGGTATTTCAGCATTCTTGTCATCTTTGTGCCTTTTTCTTTCCCATGTAAGCTTTCCCCTTTCTTCTGACTGCTTGGTTTTAGTTTTTCTTCCAATGTTCTTTTCTTGTCAATCCATTTTTGGCCCTTTTCTTCATTGTGCTGTTAGTTTCTTGGTGTATAGTCTTACAGTGTTTGGCACTTTCCCTCAAGTGTAAGCTGTAACTTAAAATATGTAACTGTTGGACATATAACTCTCCCTTGCTTCTCCAAATGAGTTTTCAGGAACTTTCCACTGTTGTTTTCTTCTTCATCACTAGACTGTTTATTTAGTACCCCAAACCTGAAAAGTATTTACCATGTTCCCGAGGCGTCCTTAAAGAAGAAACAATCTTTTGCCGTTTGCATACAGGCCACTCCTTTTACACCCATTCTTACATTTTAAAAGGTGCATTCCTTGTCATGTACCACTCACAGTGAAACATATTCTTTTGAGTGTTGGAACTTACATGATGTAAGACATGCAACATTTTACAGCAGACTCCATGAAAACCTTTTTCAGAGATGTCCCACCTGATATGATCTTTGAATTTCTGTGAGATTTTTTAACATTTTTCATCTGATCTAAGATTTTACACAGGAAAGATTTCTAACAAGATTTCCGTTGTGTTTTTATGAAGTGTGTTTTCAAGGGTTGTGTGAATAAGTTTTTTTTTTGTTTGTTTTTTCGTTTGTTTTTTCTTTATATGACTTGTGAGTTGACTTCAGTGCGGTGACAGCCCTTTGCGGTCGGCTGGGCTATAAGCAATATTACCTTACCGACTGGGTTACTGTATCATTCGGCCTGATCACGGCTGTGCTTCTCTTCCCATCACTTGTACAGCCATCATACGCCAAGTTGAGATCAGAGATTGTCTCCTCACAGATGAGAGGAGCCAGTGCTGGCATAAGCAAACTTCCATGTATGGTGAAATTCATACCAAGATTAAATACTGTTTACACAGATAGTTGGGATTTTTTGCCAAGACCGTTCTCTTGACAGTTTCAATGGTCACACAGTGAACATGGACATAATTATGACATGATACACAAAGGCACCTAGGAATGTCATCCAAGTCAAATAGCACACAGAATAGCTAGTCAACTTCAACAACAAGTTCCCATTCTATTTTGAAGTTGTCTTTTCCTGACTGGAAACATATTTACATGTTCAAACTATTTTTTCATGACTGTCATTTGAGAAATCTGCCTTGCTGCTTTCTTTGGAAGTAGTCATTTTCTGTGTGAAAACAGAAAGGAAAACTTCAGTAAAGTGTAAAAAAAGAAAAGAAGAAGAATGCAGGAAATAAAGGAAGGGGGAAGAAGTGCGGGGGGTTGAAAAAACAAAAGCAGGATAAGGTTTTATGAACATAGACCATGGTGTATAATTCAGTACTAGGGCTGGAGAGGCAGAAGATGAGTGAGATGGGAAGGGATGAGATGGAGAGAGGGAGGGATGAATACAGACAGAAGACAGAGGGGTGAGAGGGGAGTGCATGGGTGCACCTGTTCATGGTATATTTCCACACTCAGTATATCTGATTGAGGCAGCCTGTATCGATAATGTTGTATTAACCCGTTCCCAGCCTGGGACGAGTAACGCTCGTCCAGAAAACCGAAAATTGCTACGCCCGGGACGAGTGTGTCTCGCCGTAACTTCATCACAGAAAGCAGAAAAATCTACTTGGGAGACGACCGTCTAAAATGTTCTCACCGCTTCTACTGGTGTCAAGGAACGGCCCCTTTCCTTTCACGCGAGCAGCCAGCTGACCATATGTTATGCAAATTGCGAGTTGAGAGGTTACAGCTGATAAGCATATTCAAGATGGCAGCTGAACCTAGCACTTCGTCGACGCGTCCCGTTTTCAAGCGTTACACTGCCCTTGATGTTTTAGATGACATTCTAAAGTATCAAGATAGTGATGAAGAAGACCTTTGAGGATCGGATCCTGATACTAGCGATGAGGAGGAGACGGATGGGAATCAGCACCATCCACTTTTATCAGAGATACATGCTGGTGATGACGTGGCTTCATTGTTCTGTACACAAGACAGCAGTAAAGAAAGCGCCGTTAGCGTGGGTGACGAAGCGGAAATAGCCGAACCCGTGCCATCAACAAGCACTGCACCCCCTCCTTTTTTGAGGGACGGGGTCGTGGAAGTGGTACGGGCTCAGGACGATGGTGAAGGTCCCGTGGAAGCGACCGGGGGCGTGGCATGGGGCGTGGTCAGCAACAGCTGATCAAAGAATGGCGAGAAGGAGGTGCACAGCCCTTCAACCTTGCTGTTGTTTTGACTGGGAATTCTGGTCTGAAAGTCAGCTGTGCCAATTTTCAGCTGTACAAAGTTCCAGTCTTCAGTTCCTTCATGACCAGAAACCGGTTTCAGGCAAGTAGCTCTATTTTTCTTTTGTTGTTGTTGTTGTTGTTTTTTTTACTACATGATTCTTCATTCCTCGACTATTCATTTTCTGTATTTCTCTTCTTTGCCCTATTTCCTACTGAAACCACATAATTATGGCAAATAATGACTGTATAGATAGGTGGGACTGTGTGTGTGTATGTGTGTGTGTGCACATGTGCGCCTAAGCATTATTTATTTCTGTATGCAAGTTTTCCATGTAAGTTTGTTCATTTTGTAAAACACAGAAGCTTTCATCCACAGCAGATTTTTTGTTTTGTATCATTGTGGTGTTTTTACATTCATGTGTGTGTGATACTGTTAGTGTGTGTTTGTGCATATGTGTACATGTGTGTGTGTGTGTGTGGAACCTCTGTGTGTGTATGCGTGTGTTGTGTGTGTGTGTGTTTGTGTGTGTGTGTGTGCCCAATTGTGGGT
Organism: Conus canariensis; assembly: GCA_033310375.1. Taxonomy (NCBI): domain Eukaryota; kingdom Metazoa; phylum Mollusca; class Gastropoda; order Neogastropoda; family Conidae; genus Conus; species Conus canariensis. The sequence continues at coordinate 72,493,436 of CM065716.1, read as the reverse complement.
CTGCTTACTGTGTGGTGTGTGTGTGTGTGTGCCCAATTGTGGGTCTGCTTACTTATCTTGAAACTTGTATTCTGCATTTCAAATTCTTCTTCAGTTTCTGCATTTCAACGACAATGCAAGCCATGCCAGTCGAAGGTGATCCAGGGTACGACTGGCTGTACAAGATTCAACCCATTCTGGATCATCTGCATGAAAAGTTCCGGGAAGTGAATTTTTTTCTCACCTGTGCGTGTGTTCATGATTTTGTCAATGCTGTGACCAGACTGAGTGCCATCAGTGAAAGAAGACCACGTGGAGTAAAGTTATGAAGCAGGGAATGCAGACAACCCGAGGATTATGTCCAAGACTTTGTACGGCAAGTGATGGATTCCTATATAGAACAGCGTGGCAGTAATGTAAGTATTTGTTAAAAAACCAACACAGTTCCAACAGTGTTTTGTGTGATAACAAATGCATGCAATGTGTGTGTGTTTTTCTTTTCAACAGAAAATTGTTTATTTTTTTTCTTCAGACTTATTTTTCCATGGTTGTCATTTTGAACATTTACCAATAAGTATTATACTATAACAATTTGGACCACACTGTATACTTACAGTGATGCTGAGTAAACACTAACAGAAGTTTTTGTGAGTGTTTTACAGGTTTTATGTGTTGTAACATGTGTATGTGTTCAGAAACTGTTCTTTTCTTGCAAAACCACTATTTGTTACATCCCTGTCCATCCCCTAATGGCCAACAAAACTAGATTATGTTATATAGCATCATAGCTTGGGGTAAAAGGAAAGAGAAGCCATAAAGTCTGTCATATGTCAACAAATAAATAAGCAGTGATTGAGGTATTGAATCTACCCCAAATAGTAAAATTATGCCCCTTTCTAGTAGAATTGGGGTACCCCCAGTAACATCCAGATTGTTACACAGAGGGACATTTATTGACAACAATATGAATCCCAGATGTTTGTAATGTTGTTGAGCTACCACCAAAAGATATTTTTGTTGTGTTTAGTGGGCTTTTATTTGCTCATTTGTTCTAAAACTCTCACATTGAAAACAAAACAAAAACTGTTTTATCACATGTTATTAGTGTGAACCATCATCATAACCAACAAAATCAAAATAGAATGATGTGAAATTGTAGACAAGGGTATAAGGAAGCAATCCACAAAAAATCTAACAAATAACTCAACAAATGGATGAATAATGTACATGTTAGTGAACATACCGTGAAAAGCATGATTATGCCCCTTTTTACCCAACAAATAATACCCCCAATTATGAGCAGGTTGTCATCAAGAACAACATTCCTTGGTATTTATATGACTGTCATGTGTTAGTGCTGATGTTGAATAATTAGTCACACCACTTTTTCATTGTTTACACTGATTTTATGTGGTGCAGTTTGTTTATGTATTCTTGAAAACTGTTCTTTTTGTAAAACCACCAATATATATATATATCCCTGTCCATCCCCTAATGGCCCACAAAACTACATTATTGCTATATAGCATCAAAGCTTGTGGTATAAGGAAAGAGAAGCCATAAAATCTAAGTCATATGTAAAGAAATACATAAGCAGTGATTGAGGTACTGAACCTACCCCAAATAATAAAATTATACCCCTTTCTAGTAGAATTGGGGTACCCCCAGTAACATACAGATTGTTACACAGAGGGACATTTATTGACAACAATATGAATCCCAGGTGTTTGTAATGTTGTTGAGCTAACACCAAAAGGTATTTTTGCTGTGTTTAGTGGGCTTTTATATGCACAATTGTTCTAAAACTCTCACATTGAAAACGAAACAAAAACTTGTTTTATCACATGTTATTAGTGTGAACCATCATCATAACCCACAAAACCAAATTAGAATGATGTGAAATTGTAGACAAGGGTATAAGTAAGTAATCCACAAAAAATCTAACAAATAACTCTACAATGGATGAGTAATGTACATGTTAGTGAACATACCGTGAAAAGCATGATTATGCCCCTTTTTACCTAAAAAAAATAGTACCCCCAATTATGAGCAGATTATCATCAAGAACAACATTCCTTGGGATTTATATGACTGTCATGTGTTAGTGCTGATATTCAATAAATAGTAAGACCACTTTTTCAGTGTTTTGACTCATTCTATTTGGCGCAATGTGTTTGTGTATACTCGAAAACTGTTATTTTTGGTAACATTTTTATAATTATGTCAATTTCTGCTATGCTAATTATCAACATAATCAAGCCATTTTGACAGGACGTTGTAGACAAATGCATAACAACAAAACGTGCAAAAAAATCAAAGAGGTGTGTCAAGAAATAAGTGAGCAGTAACCATTTTATTGAACCTACCCAAAAAAGCAAAATTTTACCACGGCATACAGATATTCAAATGTGCTATTATACTGTGGCAGTGAAGGGGTTAATACATGTGCAAATCAGTATGTGAATAACAAACAATAATATCATGCACCTCTTGTGCAAACGAACCCTCTGCCCTTGTGCCTTATCCCTGTCTTTAATTTCTCATTAAACAAACAAAGAAATTTCTCATTAAACAACAACACACAAACAAAAGGGGGAACAGGCAGTGATGTTTATACAAAGTGATATTAATATTGATATTTTTATAAGCTAAAAGAAGTGGCGAAGAACCATTAGCATAAAGAAGAAGAATGTGAATGTCATCAAACGTACCTATAAGCTGACAAACAACAGCAGCGTGAATCTGCAGCCACCTGGTATCTTCCAAGATTTGTGAATTTACTTCAACGCTGTGACAGCCCTGATATGGCCCTTTGCGGTCGGCTAGGCTATATGCGACATTACCTTACCTTACCTATCTTCCAAGATATAACTTAGTTTCCCTCCAGATCTGGTATGAAAACCTCCTATGTTAACTTACGTTTTTTTTATACAAACTGTCCTATCAGAAAAAACATAATTTTTTCTTTCCAGCACTGGTTCGAAACAACAGCAGATATGAGGTGTTTTTTATTTCTTCAGAACATTTATAGCCTGTAGAAAGCAGTTGGAGATACAAGCTTTTCAGTATTATTGGGGAAAAAATAAAGGATAACTCTAAAACCCTTAATAAAACAGATTTTTGACCACAGATCTGTGAAAAATAATGAATGTCTTTAAGGATTCTCAGATTTTTAAATAGAAAAAAAAGAAGAAAAACAGAACAAATAAATATCAACAACATTTCGGTCATAGACCGTCTTCAGGGCTTGTGACATAAAAAAGAAAAACAAATAAATAGTATAGGAAATGACGTATGAAAACATATAGTAAACGGACAATTACATGCTTAACTCTTTCATTCCTACTTTTCTATGAACCATTACTTCCTCTTGTACCTAGATTCTTATAATGAGTATTCCTTTCATTCCTGGATTTAGAGAAGGAAAAAGAAAGAAGTGTAAAGTGAGAACTGCCACGTGTGCTGTAGCAAACTGGCCAGAATAGAGCGGCGACCACTTTCCCATGCTGTAGGGGCCGTCTGGCATCCATTCCATTCATAAACGCTGCCACGCGAGCGACCCGGTCATGACGTTTACCGATGACTCGACTCGCACCAAGTTCAAAGCGCTTACCAGGAGAACAGATTTTCCAGACTGCAGGAAGGAAAGGAGGGATTTTGTGCTGCCCGGTTTTCCGGCCTGCAGGAAGGAAGGGTAGGATTTCTGCAAACCGGAGAACCGGGTTGTAGGGATGAAAGAGTTAAAAGAGCGTGTATGTGTGTGCGCGCACGCGCCTGCGTGCACACACACGCACACACACACCTTTAAGCACCTAATCGTTCGTTTACGTATGTGTTTTCATACGTCATTTCCTATACATATTTATTTGTTTTTCTTTTTATGTCACAAGCCCTGAAGACGATCTATGACCGAAACGTTGTTGATATTTGTTCTGTTTTTCTTTCTTTTTTTTGTTCCTATTTTAAAATCTGATGAGAATCCTAAAACCCTTAAATTTCAGTTACAATATTTTTTAATTACATCAACAGTATGTACCCCTATGGTGGGCTTGCTTATAAACAGCAAGAAATGAAATGCAGAGTCATAGTGACTGTGTCCACAGTGAAAGATATTGTTCTTTCATTAACAGGTTTCATTCATGACTGTTGAAACATACCCGTTTTTAAAATAGAAATTATAAGTGTGCATGCCTCTCCCTCTGTGTGTGTGTGGTGGTGGTGGTGGTTGTTTCTTCGCTTTCTGCATAGTAAATTGTCTTATCTCGAGAGACCATGAAAGAATCTTAAAAACTGCATAGACTGAATTTCAGCTGAGGGGATTCGCTCCCCTGGACCCCACCAGGCCCTAAGTGCTTTGGACCCCAGCCTTTTTGAGATTTTTCAAGTCAGCTGTTCTCCATCCCGAATGTTAATTACGAAAGTGAGCTGTCACCTTCTTTTCATGACTCAATTGAAGGCTTAATGATATTAAGCTCTTACGTCCTGTGTCAGCAAGACGCTGGGAAAGTCGGAGATGAGCAGAAGATATATACAAATGCGATTGTTGAAGCTGCATTGATGGATACATCATTCTATGCTTAGATTTGCGTCAGATTGCAGCATTTTGAAAGTAATGTTCAACATTCCATGGGAGGGAGCTTTTAAGTGGGGTCCCCCTCCTCCCCAGAATGTCAGCAATTTTTGTTTATCCCCAGAGGGAACTTTGATTGGGTAAACAAGCTGTAATAAATGAGCAGTGTTGAAGGGAATGAGAATGTGTTCTCTCCCTTAATTTGGAATGATTGCCATGATTAAGTCATAATGATTATCTTAACACAACAAACAAATGCAGTGTGTAGTTGAGACTGTAGTTCTCCCAAGTTAAAATCATAAGTACACAATGTATTTGCAACAAAGCTACAGATTTTCAGCTTATGAACAGTCTTAAGGATGTATGTAAGAGCACATAGTTTCCCTCCAGATCATGAGGTGGAGGTTGAGGAGGTAAGAGGCCAGACCATGTTTGTCCCCCAAAATTTGTGCACCTGTGCCTGTGTGTATTCATTTGTATTTCTTTTGCAGAATGATTTTTGTTGTCATTTTTTCCTTTCATTCTTAACTGGAATGCAAAGAGCTGCCAGTGCTAATGAACACATCTGTTTTAGATTGGCAAGTAAATGACCACTTTCATAGTAAAATTGATCAGTGAAATTCTCATTGCTTGTTTGCTTAGATGCATGATTGAACTTGATGTATTAATGAACATGTGTGTACCCTACCCACGCAAGAACAATCTCTTTGCATAGACAGGCTTATGCTAATCATGGAATGCTTTTGCATTTTATTTCTGAACTCTGGTTTCAAAAGCCTCCACACTGCTACCTTATGTAAAACATCCTGCTAATGATAGTTTATCCACTGTAAGTGAACTGATTTTTTTTCTCCCTTTTTTATGTAAAAAACTTACACTAGTCAACCTATAGCTTTATTGTTGTTTTAGCAGGTGTACTTGCTTCATGGGTTTATCTTCAGGAAGTCTATTTGTAAAAAGAGATCTACATAAGGAAAGGCATCTGTCCTGTTCTGTACCATTGAAAACAGTATTTTTGTACAAGAGGAACACACAATGAAATACTTTTGTTTTCAGCAAAATACTGCTGATAAGTTTAAATGAAATCCAATGAAGGAAATGTATTTTTGTCTGCGTCGATGCCTTTCCTGTCCTTGGCACGCTATAAAGCGCATGATCAGAAGGTTCTCCAGTGAAATCGTTGGAAATAATTCCTTTTTGCCAAACGCCTTCAGTAATAATGGACAGGTCTGAAGATAATCTGTTTTATAACTTTCTTAAAGACAAAGTTGTCAGTATTGTAAAAACAGTTAATTGTTTCTTATAGCACCTGTGTATTTTAGACTGGTACCTGAACAGTCATTGATAAGAATGCAGTGTTTGCTTGTGTCTGCTTGCTTGTTTCTGTAGAGTAGAAAGAAACTCGTGGAGAGCGTGGCAGCAGAGAGTCCTCAGAAGAGAAGCCCCCTTCAAGCAAGTGTTTCGGCCCTTATCTCCTGACACTCTAGGGGGGTTGGGCCACACCCGGTTCATGACTCCGGATGTCCCTCTGCTGCCCCTTTTTTTTCCCCATCTTTGGGATGAACCATGGCTGGGATTTGAACCCATGACCCTCTGGACATGCTCATTTTCCACTTAATGACTCGCACTCTAACCACTGAGCCACAGGGACACCTGATATTTGTAGGAAAGTTAAGCCTTATGATGTTCACTTTTGTTCCTCCTTGACCAGATCTGCCGCTTCTGCCATTGCTTTCAGGGCTGTTTTTTTTCCCTCCCTGCAACTGAGAGCTGTTTCATGAGGCTGTATGCAGATGTTCCTACAAACCCCCTAGCTCCAATTTCTGCAGTGAGGACTGCCTATTCCAGCAGACTCTGCCTGCATGTTCCGAGTGGCAGTGTTGTTCTTGGCCATGATTTGCTGCCTCCTGCCGTGAAGAATGTTGTGGGTGCTTTTGGAGTCCTGATTTTCCCTTTTGTGGTGTTGGTACTAGCCCAGACTACTTGTACAATCTCTTTGAGCACTTGGTTTGGCCTCTCTATTGTCTTTAAAAAAACAAACAAAAACTGTCATGTATACAGGGGGTCAGCATTTGTCACATGACTCTTTCCAGGTAAAACACTTTCCAAAATGAAGACAAAGAATTGAAGTCGCCTTTGCAGTCAGTTTAGTTCATTCATATAATAAAATGCCTCTTGCAGAACGTCAGGTTTACTTGTATTACACACCTATTGCCAGAATGTGGAAAATTGTCGTCGAGGTGCAACTCTGGTATGGGTCCATGTTCCTTTGGCCATCTGTCTCGCATGCCAAATGGCTTTTTAATAAATCGATCAGAAATGCAGCTTTTGCCAACAAAAGAATTTAATGCAGGTTTGTCCAGTTTCACCTGTTACTTTATTTTCAAGCAAGATGTTGTCTTGTGTCATCCAGGACAATGTTCATTGGCTCATGATGCTAAATCCAAGAGAATTTCTTGCTTAACAAAAGTATGCCAGATGGGAAACAGGAAATGCTTTGCTGTACATTTATTTTGGCATGAAACATTGTTCTATAACTCCTGTGTGACATGCCTTAGGGTACCAAGGCTGTGCCATGAAATAATTCACGAATAGCTGGTTGGCTGGAATATAGATTTATAGTGATGGACTCAGATCTTGGCATATGACCGTTTTGGTTGGTATGTTTGTTTTTGTTTTCCTGACTTTTCAAGACTTTTTTTTTAAGTTACAAGGGAAGCTAGTGAGATAAAGAAACAATGCATTTAACAGTCTGATTCATAGATAGTTAAGTGTTGGCAGGATCATAACATCTCCGAAATGGTTCCACATTTAGGATACCTTTATCATGCATTGTTTTCTTTTACGTGTGGATTTCTTTTTTCTCTTGCTCAAGTTGGCATATTTTTTTCCTGTGGATATAATTTTGTACGAGTATAGGAACTGAGATTGAACGAGTGAGATTTGGTATACATATTTCATGTGCATACAGGAAAAGACAAGAAAATTTGTTGACTAAAACTGTGAATTAATCTCAAAACAGTGCCTCTTCTGTAGTCACACAGAACACAGTTGCCTCAAAGAAATAAAGAGGATATTTATTTGCCCTGGAGTAATGAAGGTCGAGTGAGCACGCCGTTTTCTGTCTTTTTTTTTCTAAGGCAAACTCGCTTTCTGCATTTACTATCCAAAATGTGCATCTTTAATCATGACCAAGAATTTTTGCTATCTTGAAACGCCTGTATGTGTTTTGTGGTTTGCTATTGGTGATAGGGAAATGTTTTGTAGTTTGGCATTGGTGATTTGAAATGGTTATCGACACCTGTTATTTCAGCTGCAGTTGTTGGATCATGCTTGCTTGTTTTATGATTGGCGAGTGCTTGTGATCACTCTTGTTGATTGTTTGCTTGTGTCTAGAAAGGGAAATGTATACACTTTGGTGCATAAAACTGATTAGGTATTTACTGTTTAAAAGAAAATTGTGTAAGCTTAATGCATGTGATTATTCATTCAGAGATATTATTTATGTTATAGTTACCGATTCATAGATAATATTTCGGAATCAAATGATGTTTGTAAATGCTGTGAATGCAATACTTGTATTTTGAAATGTACATCATGAAATGTATGCATTAATTAAAACACTCAAAAGGCAGCATTTAATGTATTTACAATGTGTATCCTGTTGTTTGTTTTTTCATGAGAGGTCTTTGCAGTTGTTTTAATTTCTTAACCCTTACGCTGGTTGTCGCGACATATGTCACGCCATTACGTCATGGCCGTCACTGGTTGTCGCGACAAAAGTCGCGCTGTAGGGTGAGCCTTGCGAGCCTAGTTTCACATATACACGCAGATACGAAACTATGGCTCAGTGACAAACTAATTTGCATGAGTGACTGAGCGAGCCCTGGAACATGGATTTTCAATGTTTTAGCTTAGTTTATGGTTAGTAGCAGCTTGTAATGCATAGTGCGACTCGACTCGTCTGGCGAACAAAAATGGCGGCACCCGAAGCAGAACATGATAGAATTAGGAACTTGTTTGAAGATGTTTTTGCTGAAGTTCTTGTGGAAAAAGCAGGTGAAGAAGAAGTTATGGACATTTTGAATGAACTGGGTGTGATGGGTGATAGTTTTGATTTAGATCAAGCACCATGCAATCGTGATTTTGAGATCGACACGGACAGTGACTGGATGAGTGCCTAAGGGTGAGGGGAATCTCAAGATGCTATTCAGTGGGGAAGAAAAACTCAGTGTAGCGCTTCCAGATGATCCTAAACCTTTCAAACATAAATGACGACAGTGTGATTACATTTGTTGATAGTGACCATTTTTGTTTTTTTGTGTGTGTTAGCAGCACATGATTTCAATGTGAAAACTGAACTGTACCTTATTCATTCTTACCTGAATTACCTGCATGAAAGACGGGTATAATCCACACTGACTTTCCTTTGTAAAAGGCTATGACTTATTTCTGGATACTGTGGAACACCATAGACTGGATTATTTGTGAACAAGCTCGTGAGAATGACAAGCAGGATGTGCCACCTGTTTTCACCTGTTATTTTCACATTCTGAACAGGTCAGCACCTAATCAAACACTCACAAGCACCCAGTTCTGTTTTATATTATTCTTTATTCAATTACTAACAATTTTTATTCTGCATGTCATGTTCAAATACTAACCGTTAAAAAGTTATACATATCATACAAACGTAACTATTCTTTTCAAACTTTCCTTCTAGAAATTCACCAGACAACATTCTTAATAGTACGTTGTTAACCCTTTCACTGCCATAGGCGCCTTTTGGCGACGACAGGGCAGAGCGCCGACGTCGCCATTTGGCGACAAAGTAGGGTGACCTAACTCCCGATACTCTCACGATCCAAGTTCATCAGATAAAAAGCCAGCACTAAACACCATAGTTGGGGGATGGTCTGGCCCGTGCACACAGCCATTTGCTTTGTCAGAACACTATTCAGTTCAGTGTTTTATCGACTTTATTCTGATTGTTTTTCCATTCACTATGATGTCACCACCAAGCACTTTACGTACTCGACCTTGCAGTACATTTACCACACATCAAGTGCTGGGAATATTGAATAGACGGTCAGTTGTTCCTAATACAGATGAAGAAGACCCAGATAGTACAAGGAAACAATGATAGTGAGGGCTCGACCGAATTATTGCAACGTGAAGCGTTGGACCATGGCCAGATAGTTGGGAGAGGAGGCGTGCTGACGAGAGATAAGACAAGACGCCCACTTACTACCGCTGTGCCCATCTTTTTGCGTTGAGCCAGCCTGACTGACTGTTCACTGACTGACTGATGGGTTATGTGAGAAGGTGAGCTAAGACTTTAGGCAGTGAACTTCACACACGCTGTGGGCCGACACTTGCTGGTCGAGGTTGAAGGGGGCGTGGCTGACTGACACGTGAGAGGCGAGCCACAGAGACGTGCTGGGTGGGTTTTATGAATAGCTGAAGGGCTCTCAAGGTTAAGAGACCAGCAGGCACATGAATGACTTTGTGTTCATAAAAAATATTACTGTTGAGAGTGAAAGGGACGTGTGTGTATGTGTGCGCGTGCGTGCGTGTGTGTGTGTTCGTGTGTGTGTGTGTGTTTCCCTTTTTCTTTCTTACATGTGTACCAGTTAGGCATAAGCGTGTGTGTGTGTGTGTTCCCTGCTATTGGAATAGTTGTACTTGTGGCTGTTTCTTCCACTTTTCTGTTGGAAATATCATACTTTCTGGTCTTCAGTTGTGAGTGGAGTATTTTTTCCTCCCTTGTTGAGAGTTTGTTGGCATTCTTTCTTCATTTTTTTACGTTTAGAAGGAACATAACATTCTTTTTTTTATTTTGCATTTTTATTGCACTTGAAAGTACTAAAAGTTTGAAATTGTTGTTTACTTACCATTACTAACATGTTATGATATAATAAAAGTACAGTGTATCTCCTCCATTTTACAAAAAATAGCATGAGAATTGGTTGTTTAGTTCCAGAGATATCCGCGTTTCACATATGATGGTATAAAATAAGAGCTTTTTTTGAAAAATGGCTGGCGATGGGGATTTATGCAAAACAGAATGTCTGGCGGTGAAAGGGTTAAATAACCAGTGTAAGGGTTAAACCAGTCATACTGTAGCTAAGCATGACAAAAATATTGCCTGATTGCAAAATGCAGTCAGCAAGGGAAATGTGTGAGCAGGGGGGAGGGAGAAACTGTCCTAAAGATGTTTCGTGACTGGAAAATGCCATCCGGAGGGGAAAAAATCCAACAGGAATGTTTCCCAACTGTAAAATGCAATTAAGGGGAGAAAACTACTGTTGCCCCCAGTTTTTTTTTTTATGGTGCAGAAGTTCGTTCTTTTTCTTCCAGTTGAATGACTTGGCTTGCTGTCACCTCACAATCAGCTTTTTGATGGTGCTTAGAGGGGTGAAAAAAGCAACCTTTTTAAGAAACAAAGAAATCAGAGAGAAATCTTTATACAATTTCACATCAGACAACTCTGAAGCCTACAATCTTCCTTTTTCAATCAACGAACTAAAATTAGCTTTGCAAACCTGCACCGATTCTGCCCTGGTCTGGATGATATTCATTATCAGGTTTTGAAACATTTTCCAGAAAGCTGTCTCCAGACCCTTCTTATAGTATACAACCATATCTGGACCACAGGGTGCTTTCCGCCCTCCTGGCGGAAAGCCCTGATCATTCCAATTCCAAAGCCTTACCAACCCTTCAAACTATCGTCCAATAGCTCTGACAAGCTGCCTCTGTAAGCTGATGGAAAAGATGGTCAACTCCCGTCTGATGTGGAAGCTGGAAACCGATGGCCTTTTGGCCAGTGAACAGTGCGGGTTCCGGAAGTACCACTCGACAGTTGACCATTTAATCCATCTGGAAACCACCATCCTTTGTCAATAAGCAGCATGTGGTCGCTATCTTTTTTTTACCTAGAAAAAGCGTATGACACCACGTGGAAAGCAGGAATCCCTATGGACCTGCACAGACTTAGTTTTCGTGGTCACCTGCCTCTGTTTATTCAAACTTTCTGGCTGATCGACAGTTCCAGGTGCGTGTTGGCACCACACTCTCTGACATCCATGGGCAGGAGTTGGGTGTACCTCAAGGGAGCATCCTTTCTCCTGCCCTTTTCAGCATTAAAATCAATGACATTGTGAAATCAGTAAGCCAGGGCTCCAAGTCCTCCATGTTCATCGACGACTTAGCGCTGTACGCAGTTGGAGCTTCTTACGCCAGCATACAGCGTCGACTCCAACTTTGTGTCAACAAGATCCAACAGTGGGCCGAGGAAAACGGGTTTACCTTCTCACGTACCAAAACTCAGTCAATCCATTTTCACAATTTTCATCAATTTTTTGCTGATCCTGAAATTCGTCTGCACAAGTCCACCATTCCAGCTGTAAAAGAAGCCAAATTCCTAGGAGTTATTTTTGACCAAAAACTCAACTTTCTCAGCCACTTTAAAAATCTCAAAACTTCTTGCCAGAAAGCTCTGAATAATCTGCGGGTCGTGGCGCACACTGACTGGGGCGCTGATAAGAAAACTTTGCTGCACCTCTACAGAGCCTTGGTCCGTTCCAAACTGGACCATGGTTGTGCTGTGTACGGCTCTGCAAGACCCTCTTATCTGAAACTCTTGGATCCTATTCACCATCAAGGGCTTCGTCTCTGTCTTGGAGCATTCCGTACAACCCCTGTGTACAGCCTGTATGCAGAGGCAGGTGAACCCTCACTGTCCAACCACAGGCTGAAACTATCTTTGAATTACTACATCAGACTGTTCTCGGAACCGGAAAACCCCGCCTATGACTGTGTCTTTGACCCTCAGTTTCAAAGCAAATTTGAAAACAACCCTAACTGTATTCCGCCGTTTGGTCTTCGTATGCAGCCTCTTGAGCAGAATGCAGGTATGGGCCTAGGAGTTGTGTCCGATTTTTCCAAGTTTCCAGGTCAGCCTCCGTCGACCTTTTCCACACCAGAGATTCGTTTTGATCTTGCAGCTTTTCGCAAAGAGTCTACCAGCTCTCTGGCATACAAGGCCTTGTATGCTGACCTCTGTTCGAAATTCTCATCCTATCAGAAAATTTTCACCGACGGTTCCAAGTCTGAAGATGGAGTGGCCTATTGCCCTGGTGCTCCTTCTCAAATACTGTTAGAACATATACCTCCAGATGCTTCCGTCTATTCTGCTGAACTTACTGCTGTGGTTCTGGCATTGAAGATAATCTCACAATGTAAGAAGAGGGACTTTCTGGTTCTGTCAGATTCACTGTCAGCTTTGGAGGCCATAGCTGGCCGCAACCTTCAGCATCCAGAACTTTTACATTTCTTTGAACTTTTTACCAAGTTGAAAGCGGATGGTTACAACTTTATGCTGGCTTAGGTTCCTGGTCATGTTGGCATCGGAGGGAACGAAATGGTTGATCGTTTAGCCAAGAATGCCACAAGAGAGAAATTGTCCAACATATATATCCCCTGCTCAGATCTGAAACCCAAAATTAATGATTATATGAGAGACCTCTGGCAGGAGGATTGGAATACACAGACGGATAACAAACTCTTTCAGATCCGTCCAAACCTTAAGGAGTTCCTCTCATCTACGTCTGGTGGTCGTAAAGAAGAAACAGTTCTGTGCCGGCTGCACACCGGCCATTCGTATTTTACCCATTCATACCTTTTAAAGAGTGAAGAAGCTCCGTGGTGCGTTCCATGTCATGTGCCACTCACAATGAAACATATTCTTTTCGACTGTTGGGGGACTTGCACGATGTGAGACACAAACATTTTACAGCAGAGTCCATGAAAATCCTGTTCAGAGATGTCCCACCTGAGGTGATCTTTGGGTTTTTGAGAGAGATTAACATTTTTCATCTGATTTAAGATTTTACGGGTGAAAGATTTTTTAACAAAGTTTCTGGTGCGTTTCTAGAAGATGTCATTTAAAGAGATGTGTGAAAGGTGGGGTTTTTTTTGGGTTTTTTTTTTAATGACTTGTGAGTTGATTTTAACGTGGTGACAGCCCTGATGTGGCCCTTTAAGGTCGGCTGGGCTATAAGCAACATTATCTTATCTTACCTTATCCACAAACAGTTCGCTACTCTAGCATTACTTGAGCATTGTGGGAACAGCGAATTTGAAAAACAAATCAGTGGTGATGCCATCAGACACTACCGAGGAACTTTTGAGAAAAATGATTTTTTTTTTTTAATCCGTGGAGGAGGGATTGATGAGAAGAAAACTGTAGGAGAAGACCCTTGCAACCATTGCTGTATAATTTTAAACACAGAATCACAGAAATGTGCACCATATTGCAGGATTTTCAATTCACATTTTAAATCGTTTTGGGTGAGCAGATGAGCATGCCTCTAGACCTTCCCCTCCCTTTCACTTTTAAGGCCAAATGCAGAAAAAAAATGGCCTTTCATGTTTTTCTCTTCCTTTCAAGTTTTCAACAATGTAAAGTGGTTCATTTTACGCTGTTTTCAGTACAATTTCTGTCATCACAGCCCAACTCTTCATACAGTGTCTTTTCAGGGCTGTCAAACTTGTACTGAAAAAAAGTCACATTCTGAACAGGTCAGAGCATCATAAAAGATTATATTCTGAAAAAGAAACAAACAACGAAAGCAATTCATGATTTAGCTACACTCCGACCTTGTGACAGATAAAACTAGGCAGTGCTGAGAGCATCTGGCATTCCCCTTAATTTCTCATTTCCAGACCGAAAAAAACCCTGTGAAATAGTAATAAACATAAAATATTAAATATGTATATGCCATAAAAGTACATTTAAAAACCCATATGAGCATACAGACACAGCAAATGGACACCTAGTGTCAAGTTTTCACTTATCTAGTCGCCAAAATACAACAAAACAGCTGGCAAGTTGTCAATTGTGATCATGGTAAAGTCTGTAAAAATTTTCCAAACAAATGTGCACAAAGACTTTTTTTTTTTAAGGGCAGTCAGAGAGAATGACAGAAAAGAGGCAGTTACTAGTGCAGAACTTTCGTAAGTCAGGAATGCTACTTATACTAAAAGAACCCCTAGTATGACATTAATCCTGTACCAAGTATTAGAGGATTTGATTAGGGATTTGAATTCTCTTTCCTTCTCTGCACCCATGGCAAGCCCAGCCATCTTGCTAGCGAGACCAAGGGTTAAGTGGAGAGCCACAAGTTGGACTGTGAGCAAGGTGGTTTTCCTGTACGGAAATCTTTCAAACATAACCTAGTCATACTGCTGATTTGGGGATAAGCGTCAGCCTCAAAATGGCATAAAACTCAACTGCATATTGTAAGTTGTAAAAAGCAAGCCCAGGGAAACCTTGTGCAGCATTTTCCTATAGAATGAATGTAGAAATAGCTCCACAATAAGGTCTGGAAACGTACAAGAGCTTAGCAGTATGTCTTATAACTGCATTAGCCATGAGCACTGGCCAAGCAAAGCAAACAAATGGCCACACCCAAGAGTTCGACTGTTGGTAGGTGTATTTGGCCAAACAGTACAATATGAAATTCTTTACATGTTTTTTGTTTTGCAGTTGCTACCATTTGGTTACATATCCATTCCCCCACCCACCCCTCTGTTTTTGTGTGTGTGGATTCTTTGTCAGTAGGCGCGTTTCAGTGACCCTGGTCCCACCTTAAACCCCTTCCCTTTCCCATCCTGATAATGATTTCTTTACCCTCCAACCCCACCCCCCTGTTTTTCTTGGTTAACCAGCATGCTTCATATGGTTGAAATGGTTTTTTATGACATAACTGAATGGGAAACGTCATGGAGTTGGCTGACTGGTGATGAAGTAAGTGTCTCCATTTGAGACACTTGCATGGTATGATGAATTAGTATGTACCTGCAGTTGTTTTGACATTTTTTCAGTAGTAGTTTGAGTCCACATACCAAAAATGGGGCATATTCAGAATACTTCAGTGAACAAGTGTGTGTATGTATGTGCAGACATGAATTCTATGAAAAATGGTTCAGATAGTATAGGTATATATGTATATTTGATGCATATGATATAATATATGCTTTTGTACAAAGGCAGTTGTGTTGACTGATGTTGCATATTGCCAGTTTATGCTTTCTTGGTCTATTTCATTAATGAAAATAAAGGATTACTGATGATTAATTCAGTCTACACTTGTTATACGCGGAACTGCAGTATGACTGATTCAATAGTGGTGAACCACTTCTAACGGCTGAACCACACACACACACGCACACACACACATTGAAAATTTTCACTTTAAAGAATTTTCTCAGGAAAGTTGCATTGCTTTATCATAGAATACAGAAACAAAACGGGTAAATGGTGGCATAAGTTGACAAACAATGCAATGAAAGACCTGGGGCTTTAGGATGAGTAATAAAACAAGAGGTACTAATGTCAAGCAAAACTTCCATTTTTATTACAGGCCATGCCAGGGCCCTTCAGGGCTGTTGCCACACACAGAACAAAGTCCTGTCTTGAAAGAAAAATACACGCAATACCACTTACAATTAACAAATTCATAACATAGTTCATCTATTCCAATCTCAATAGCAGACAAAAACAGGGCTGTGGTGACAGCGCCAACCACTCCACTTACTTCATCACCAGTCAGCCAACTCCATGACCATTTAAAAACAAAACGAGAAAAAACAGACCCAGTTAAATGCAAGAAAAAGTCCATTTTTAAAAAGCATGGGTAAAGAGACGCTGAGGACTGGAGAGCTATTTGCCACTCCATGATTTACAGAATGTCAACGGAAAAGGGATTTTAAAATAGAGAGACCCAGAGCTTTTTAAATAGGGTATGCGTGATTCAGAAAATCCATCCATACACATGAACTTAAAAGTTTAAAACACAATGATAAGTTGGCAGGAAATGGGACTCATGAATATACAATGGCTTAATCAGATCTAAAAGTACATGGACTGGAGAGAAATGCCCAAGATTTTGAAAAATCAACAGATTATATTTGGCTGAAAAATAATTGTAAATTCAAATCCTTTTCAATCCAAACTGATAGGCAATTGGGCAATTGGGCCAGGGTGCACTCATAGAATCATACATGGTAGAGACAAACTTACAAAACGGATGTCACCAAGGAATTTATTAGGAATGTACCGAGATGTTCTTCTTAAAATCACCACATTTCAACTGGGGTGGAGGGGGCACAACACTCATTCTATTTTCACTCCTACTGACCCAGTTTGACCAGACTACTTGACTATAGGTGTGTTGCCAGTTAGGGGACACGGCTAAAATCACACAAATTTTTTTATGCAAAGATCGGTGGCTGTGCAAGATCTTCCGAAAACTGCAAGCAGTTTCCTGGCTCAGCCTATGCCCTGCGAGAGCTGGCCGCAGCATGTTGCATGACACACTGTGCATTGGCGCATGCATTTAATATAAGCATGTGTGAGTGAGAGACTCTTCAGTTGGTGGTGGTGGTGTGTGTGTGGTGTATGCATGTGTGTTAAAAGTCTTCACCACTAACTTCTCCCCCGCCCCTCCTGCCGGCCCTGCCTGATTAACAAATTCAATGTAGGGATTCCCTTTCACACTGTTCCTGACACAGCGATTCACTTTTTCTTATTTATTTATTCATCAATTTATTCATTCAATTTTTTGTCTACTTTTCTATTCATGCATTTCATTTTATTTACTCATTTATTTCTTGTGACAACCCTGACATGGCCCTGTGCAGTCGGCTGGGCTACAAACAATATTCTCTCGCTCCATTCATTTATCTTTGATTCAGCTGCAAGTGCTTTTTCTTTGCTTCAGTCTGTAATATTTCAATTTTTATTGTAATCTGCGCAAATTTAAAGTGTGTGTACTTTTACTATGCTGTAATCAAGAAACATTGTTTTTCTATGTAGGGTTTATTTGCAGCTGTTTTTCTATGTAGGGTTTATTGGGTTTATTTGTAGCTGTTTTTCTATGTAGGGTTTATTTGCAGCTGAAAGGTTTAACTACATCAAACATTATAAAAAGTTATATTCAATCAAAATGTGTTTATCTATTCACTTCCGTTACATATTTTCATGTGTGTTTGCATTCTCTTCATCTTTATTTTCTCATGTATGTATCCATTATGTTGCAGTCATCATGCTGCTATCAGGATATTTTAGGTGATGAGTTTCTACATGGTGCTTGGAGTTGTACAAAATGTGTTTAGATACATTCTTGTCAATGTAAAATAGATTTTGAGCGTGTATGCATTTTCGTTTGTTTCTTGTACACGTCTACTTGTTTGGAAATGGGTGGATTGAATGATTAATATCTTAAGTTTATGACACTTATATTTGTGCTGCCACACCAGCCATTTTGTGAGTCTTGTGCATGCACTTGTGTGTGAACGTGTGTGGGTGTGTATAACATACATATTCACATTGCTGAATGACAATTTAGTATAAAATAAAAAACCAAAAACGAAGCTGTGGTTTAATACAAAAAAAGATTTAATCAGCAGCACTCCATTACTCACCCCCACTGATCATTTATTCATGGTAATCCACACACGCATGTCAATGACTTAATATGCATGCATATACACAATCCAAAGCAGTATTTCCAACTGCCTCAAGATACCTATTGAAAAACCCTCAACCGTCCGCAATCACAACAGTTTTCTGAAGTAGCACAGTACAAAACAAAGTTAAAATTGGTCACCTACACAAATCAATTGAGATCCTGAAGAGCTCACACACATTATGATTCTCTGTACTACATTCCACCCTCACCATACCATCATCACCGTCTCATTTTCTTTTACGTTAATATCCCACTTTGGGGAAAGAGTTCGGTCTTGGGTCCCACGTCCATGTCTATTCCTTCCTGGCACAGATCAACAGGGCGAGGATAAGTATTTTCATCTTTCACTGAATGTATGTATTAAAGGCATTCGCCACTTTCTGCAGACCTGTTTATCCACAAACTATTACAGGCACAAACATGAGTGCATTTTCTACAGAGTCAGTACAAATCTACCGATTTTTTTGCAAAAAATATTTCAAATCTGAAAAAGAAAAAAGTTTTCCCCTGTTATCACACTGCTGACACAGGGATAATATTCCTGATCTTGTAGGAACTACAGTAAAAACTATGTTCTTGCAACACAATTGCTTCCATACCTGGTTAATTTGCATGCTTTGGCACAAATTCACTCTCTCTTGCCTTTTTTTTTTTTCCATCTCTGGACCTGTAGAACTTCTTGTCAGTTCATACTTATTGGCATGTCACAGAACCTGACACAGAAAGACAAATTTTGTGCACCAGAATTAGCAAGTTGTCACTCTGCTCAAAGCACCCAAACCGGCACACCAAAACAATGCCATAGTAACACACCGCAAGTGCAATTATCACTCAAGAACTTCATGTCTAGATTTTCTTCTTCATTTTTTTTTCAGTTCGCTTTACTTGCATTTTTACCAAATGTGCATGAA
This sequence comes from Conus canariensis, assembly GCA_033310375.1. Taxonomy (NCBI): domain Eukaryota; kingdom Metazoa; phylum Mollusca; class Gastropoda; order Neogastropoda; family Conidae; genus Conus; species Conus canariensis. The sequence continues at coordinate 72,474,441 of CM065716.1, read as the reverse complement.
ATACAGAGAAATTGTACTTGTAAGTAAACAAGTCTGTTCCGGTAGATCTGATTGGTTCTCCCTCTACATCCTGTTAACTTGTTTGTCCTCATCAAACTTCACCACTGACAGTATTGAGCTGACATGTCTGAAGCACACACACACTGTAGCTGGTACACGGGTACAGACTTCATGCAGACAGTGGACAGGAAGGAGAAAACATGCGTGGTCAGCTGAAAGGGCAGCCCCATGAAATGAATATTTCTCAAGTGACATTCACTGACTGTGAAGTTTAGAAGTGGCACAAGCATACAGGATTCAGACACCAAATGCGAATAGTTGGAAATCAATGAGAAGTGGGAAAAGGATGGAACACCTCTCCTCACATGATGTTTGCCATTCTCCATCTCCGTCCTTTGCAGAAAGAGTCGAGTCTGTCTCCCAGCAAATGTCTGTCGTAACATCAACCTGACAATATTTCTATTTGTGTCAGCTTGGATTATGAGGGTCTCTGGTGAAAGAGGATGCACATAAACCTTAATCCACAATGTTCATTTTTAGAGGATATTTCAGGAGTAACACTTTACTAGTAAAAAAAAAAAGTCTGAAGGCACAAGAGGAAATTGCATCCTTTCCCACACATCACCACCATATTCAATTACCGTACAACATCTGCTGTGAAGCAGACTTTCGGAAATGAAAGCCTCTTGGCAAAGTTACATGCTGTACTTCCTACCACAAATGTCAGGAAATTCTGACCATATTCTTGACAAGTGCATGCATGTTATCTGGCACACAATAGCAATTACCTCATTTTAAGTCTGATCCATTATGAAATCATATCATGCATGCTTGCTAGTCTGATTCTGAAAGACTTACTCATACTTGTCAATAGACTCCACAAACCAACCAAAAAGGACAAAAGATTACGTTCTTTCAAGCAAGTCATTAGAATAATGTTTGTCTACCCAGTACGAAGATCTTGATAAATCATTAATTTTTTAATCAATAATGCCTATTTTCATGCTGAGGTTTATGCTTTGTGAAGCTACCAATCTTGTTTATACCCAGTTTAACTCAATCAGCTTTAACTCAATCGAGTCTTGTCGGAAGCAGGTTTCCGACACTGTTCACATCACTTGAAGGCGTGTCGGACGCATACTTCCGACAGAGTTTGACGATTTTTAAATCATACCGCCTTTTATTAAAAGGCAATATATCTTGTTTCAGGGACAACTTAGGGCCTTTTTTTGCAATTGCTTCCCTTACACTGTTCTTCGTGTATTCTGTAGTAGTTTTATACAGATTTGAATTGTCCTACTCTCAGTTCCCGTGATCACATGATTTTGAACACGATCACACGACTGAGTGGATCAAGCATTTTGTGGTCAAATTCTTGTTTTATGCAGTTGTTATAAATATACTATTCTCTGTAGGTCATACCATGTGCTCAGAAGTGTAACTGAACTTGTGTGGGAGGATAGAGAGCATGAAGAAATGGATTACAGCGTGCACAAAAAGTTTTTGCTTTTCTGCAAATGTGTATCATTTTGGATTACTTACATCATGTGAACTGTGTGGATTCCTCACTGAAGGCAAGCATTTTTGATAGATATATTGTTTCTTGTATCCAGTGGTGTATGTTTCATGCTCCTAGGTGAAGTGGTTGATTTTTTATGATTTTTTAAAAATTGCCCCAAATCGTGTGATCTGAGGGACAAACTGGTCCATTTTGGCTGTGACTTGATTGAGTTAATACCACAATTCGATTACAGGCTACCACTGACACAAAAATGAGTGAGGACACTACGTCATCAAACACAAATGATAATGTATTTAAACAGATCGAGAGACAGGCAATGAACACGGGATCCAAAAGATCTTGAATATCACAGCAGCAACAAACACACCTACATCGGACACAAAAAGAGGACAACACTGGTCTCCCAGTGATTTTAACCCTTATGCCGCTGACATTGCATTTCTGCGACCATGTGGCTCACCGCTGACATTGCCGAAATGCAACCAACTAAGGTTACCCAACTCCTGATACTCTCTTACTCTCACTCTCCAATTTGATGAGATAGAAAGCCAGCAATAAACGTCATAGTTGGGGGATTGATTCCCTGACCTGCACTCACAGCCATTTGCCTCATCAGAGCGCTGTTCACTTAACCCGTTCCCTGCCTGGGACGAGTAACGCTCGTCCAGAAAACCGAAAATCGCTACGCCCGGGACGAGTGTGTCTCGCCGTAACTTCATCACAGAAAGCAGGAAAATCTACTTGGGAGACGACCGTCTAAAATGTTCTCACCTCTTCTACTGGTGTCAAGGAACGGCCCCTTTCCCTTCACGCGTGCAGCCAGCTGACCATATGTTATGCAAATTGCGAGTTGAGAGGTTACAGCTGATAAGCATATTCAAGATGGCAGCTCAACCTAGCACTTCGTCGATGCCTCCCGTTTTCAAGCGTTACACTGCGCTTGATGTTTTAGATGACGATCAAAATGATACAGAAAGTCGTGGAAAAGACCTTTGAGGATCGGATCCTGATATCAGCGATGAGGAGGAGACGGATGGGAATCAGCATCATTCACTTTTTTTTTTTTTTTTTGCTGTCCCAACCTCTGCGCCACCTCAGAGGCAGTGCACACACACCGCTCATTCCGACACCCCGTCCACAGCCACAGCCCGGCAGGCCCCGCCGCAGCCCCGGCACCAGCAATCCACAGGGAGCAGTCAATGTCAAGTCGTCAAGAGGCAGCCCACCGGAGGAGACACTGCACTGCTGCTGAGTCACTTCGGTGGTGTTCAGTGGCGCCTGTTCTGATCTAACATACGCAGGAACCACCTACTAAGCCCCCTACTGATGACAATAATTGCTTAGTCGCGGAGCCGGCGTGAGTGAGCTCTCCCTCCGGAGGGCGCCACCACGTCCGTCCAACGACAGCCCCCATGGACTCGCCGATACCGGTGACCCCGACGGAACCAAACCAAGACCACAGACATGGAGAGGACATCGAAACTGAGGTCACCATGAGAGCAGGGCATGAAGGGCCACAGAATTTGAGTCATTTTTTTTAATGCTGATCGATGAGAATGAGGATGATTAAGATGATGCTACGGATTTCCATTTTGGTCTGAGACTACATGACAGGGCTGTACTCTACGCTTCCTTTCATAATATATCCCGGCGTCAACCAGGCCCGAGAGATACAGGCACCTGCAGTGTTAGGAAATTAATTTTGAGCAACACTCTCAGAAACGCATCCATTAAGTGGATGAAACTCGACTGTGTGGTCCCAGTCTTCCCAACTGAGTCCGCAGCAAACTCAACTCTGGGTAGGAGCCGGTCGGGGCAGAAAAACCCACATGACTCTGATGGGATTTGAACCCACGACCTCCCAGCCGGGAGTCCGCGACGCTAACCACTTCGCCACGGCGGCTGCATCATTCACTTTTATCAGAGATACGTGCTGGTGATGATGTGGCTTCATTGTTAGTTGCACATGACAGCAGTGAATACAACGCCGCGGGTGACGAAGCGGAAATAGCCGAACCCATGCCATCAACGAGCACTGCACGCCTCCTGTCATGACCGGAGAGGGTTGTGGACATGGTAGGGGCTCAGGACAACGGCGAGGGTCCCGTGGAAGCAGCCAGGGGGCGTGGCATGGGGCGTGGTCAGTCCCAGCCTTGGTGGTGTTTTCACTGGGAATCCTGGTGTGGAAGTCAGCTGTGCCCATTTTAGGCTGCACAGAGCTCCAGTCTTCAATTCCTTCATGACCAGAAACCGGATTCTGGCAAGTAGCTCTATTTTTTTCTTTTTTGTTTGTTACTACTTGATTCTTCATTCCTCCACTATTTATTTTCTGTGTTTCTCTTCTTTGCCATATTTCCTACTGAAATCACATAATTATGGCAAATAATGACTGTATGGATAGGTGGGACTCTGTGCCTGTGTGTGTGTGTGTGTGTTTGTGCATGTGTGTGTGTTTGTGTGCATCTGTGTGTGCACGTGTGCCTAAGCATTGTTTATTTCTGTATGCAAGTTTTCCAGATAAGTTTGTTCATTTTGTAAAGCACAGAAGCACTCATCCACAACAGCTTTTTTTTTTTTGGTACCATTGTGGTGTTTTTCCATTCATGTGTTTGTGATACTGTTAGTGTGTGTTTGTGCATATGTGTACATGTGTGTGTGTGTGTGTGTGTGTGTGTGTAGGCTGTTTGTGTGTATGTGTGTGTGTGTGTGTGGGGGGGGGGGGGGGTAAATTTTGTGTGTGTGTGTGTGTGTGCCCAATTGTGGGTCTGCTTACTGTGTGGTGTGTGTGTGTGTGTGTGTGTGTGTAAATTGTGTGTGTATATATATGTGTGTGTGTTGTCTGTGTGTGTGTGTGTGTGCCCAATTGTGGGTCTGCTTACTCTGTGTGTGTGTGGTGTGCGTGTGTGTGTGTGTGTGTGTGTGTGTGTGGCCCAATTGTGGGTCTGCTTACTTATCTTGAAACTTTTATTCTGTATTTCAGATTCTTCTTCAGTTTCTGCATTTCAACACCAATGCAGCCATGCCAGTCAAAGGTGATCCAGGGTACGACCGGCTCTACAAGATTCAACCCATTCTGGATCATCTGCATGAAAAGTTCTGGGAAGTTTATGTTATTCTACAGTGTTTTGTTTTTTTTCTCAAGTGTGCGTGTGTTCATGATTTTGTCAATGCTGTGACCAGACTGAGTGCCATCAGTGAAAGAAGACCAAGTGGTGAATCTCAGTGTGTGTTTCTTTGAACCATGATGTGGACAGACATGAAAAAAAAAAGAGCACCGTCCCCTTAAATTATGAAGCAGGGAATGTAGACAACCTGAGGATTATGTCCAAGACTTCGTACGGCAAGTGATGGATTCCTACATAGAACAGCATGGCAGTAATGTAAGTACTTGTTCACAAACACTAACACAGTTCCTACAGTATTTAGTGTAATAATAAATGCATGCAATGTGTGTGTGTTTTTCTTTTTTCTTTTCAACAGACAATTATTTTTTTCTTCAGACTTTTTTTTACCATGGTTGTCATTTTGAACATTTACCAATAAGTATTATACTATAACAATTAGGACCACACTGTATACTTACAGTGATGCCGAGTAAACACTAGAAGAAGTTTTTGTCACTGTTTTACAGTTTTATGTAATGTAACATGTGTATGTGTTCAGAAATTCTTTTTTTGTAAAACCACCATTGGTACATCCCTGTCCTTCCCCTAATGGCCAACAAAACTAGATTATATTATATAGCATCATAACTTGGGGTAAATGGAAAGAGAAGCCATAAAATCTAAGTCATATGTCAACAAATAGATACACAGTAATTGAGGTATTGAACCTGCCCCAAATAGTAAAACTATGCCCCTTTCTAGTAGAATTGGGGTACCCCCAGTAACATACAGATTGTTACACAGTGGGACATTTACTGACAACAATATGAATCCCAGGTGTTTGTAATGTTGTTGAGCAAACACCAAAAGGTATTTTTGCTGTGTTTAGTGTGCTTTTATGAGCTGAATTCTTCTGAAACTCTCAAATTGAAAACAAAACAAAAACTGTTTTATCATATGTTACTAGTGTAAACCATTATCATCACCAAAAAATTAGATTAGAATGATGTGAAATTGTAAACAAGGGTATAAGGAAGTAATTCACAAAACATCTAACAAATAACTCAATAAATGGATGAGTAATGTACATGTTAGTGAACATACCGTGAAAAGCATGATTATGCCCCTTTTTACCTAAAAGATAGTACCCCCAATTATGAGCAGATTATCATCAAGAACAACATTCCTTGGGATTTATATGACTGTCATGTGTTAGTTCTGATGTTGAATAATTAGTCACACCACTTTTTCATTGTTTTCACTAATTATATATGATGCAATTTGTTTTTGTATACTTGAAAACTGTTCTTTTTGTAAAACCACCAATATCCCTGTCCATCCCCTAATGGCCAACAAAATTAGATTATTGTTATATAGCATCATAGCTTGGGGTATAGGGAAAGAGAAGCCAGAAATTCTAAGTCATATATTAACAAATGAATAAGCAGTTATTGAGGTACTGAACCTACCCCAAATAGTAAAATTATGCCCCTTTCTAGTAGAATTGGGGTACCCCTAGTAACATACAGACTGTTACACAGAGGGACATTTACTGACAACAATATGAATCCCAGGTGTTTGTAATGTTGTTGAGCAAGCACCAAAAGGTACTGCTGCTGTGTTTAGTGGGCTTTTATGTGCAGAATTCTTCTAAAACTCTCAAATTGAAAACAAAACAAAAACTGTTTTATCACATGTTACTAGTGTGAACCATTATCATCACCAAAAATCAAATTAGAATGATGTGAAATTGTAGACAAGGGTATAAAGAAGTAATTCACAAAACATCTAACAAATAACTCAATAAATGGATGAGTAATGTACATGTTAGTGAACATACCGTGAAAAGCATGATTATGCCCCTTTTTACCTAAAAAATAGTACCCCCAATTATGAGCAGATTATCATCAAGAACAACATTCCCTGGGATTTATATGACTCATGTGTTAGTTCTGATGTTGAATAATTAGTCACACCACTTTTTCTGTGTTTTGACTCATTTCATTTGGCACAATGTGTTTGTGTATACTCGAAAACTGTTATTTTTGGTAAAATTTTTATAATTATGTCACTTTTTGCTACACTAATTATCAACATAATCAAGTCATTTTGACAGGACATTATAGATCAATGCATAACAACAAAACATGCCAAAAATCTGAAAGATTTGTCAAGAAATAAGTGAGCAGTAACCATTTTACTGAACCTACCCAAAAAAGCAAAATTTTACCTTGGCACACAGCTATTCAAATGCGCTATTATACTGTGGCAGTGAAGGGGTTAAGTGTTTGTTTTTTTGTCGATTTATACGGATTGCTTTTCGATTCACTATGACATCACGAACAAGCACTTCAGGTACTCAGCCTCGCCGTACATTTAAGTGCTGGAAATATTGAAAAGACTGTCAGTTCATCCTGATTCAGATGAAGAAAACCCAGATTGTGACCAAGAAACATTATGTGATAGGGAGAGCTTGACCTAATTACCACAAACAGAGACTGACTGTGTTGGATGCCTGCCAAGTAGTAGGCTAAGCCAGTGTAGCACAAGCGCGGTGTGTGCGAGTGAGTTGGTGTTGGCCCTGGGTCAACTAGCAGTGACTGACTTGAAAGCCGCATGAGTGAGAGACTGATAGGGGGCGACAAACACTTCAAAGACAATGAACTGGACGCAGAGCTTGCTTGCAACTGATCGATGTTGAAGGGGGTGAGGCCGACTGACTCGTTAGAGGTGTGCTGCAAAGACGAGTTTGAGTGGGAATTATATGACCATCTGAACTCACAGGCCCTGGGAGAATTGCTCCCTTGGTTCTAGAGACCAACAGGCAAGTGAAAGACTTTGTTTTCATAACAAAAAAATATTGCTTTCAACAGTGAGAGTGAAAGGAGTGTGTGTGTGTGTGTGTGTGTGTGTGTGTGTGTGTGTGTGTGTGTGTGTGTGTGTGTGTGTGTTTGTGTGTATGTGTGCATGTGTGTGTGTGTGTGTGTATGTGTGTGTGTGTGTGTTTCCTTTTTCTTTCTTTCATGTGTGTACCAGTGGGGCATAAGAAAGTGTGTCTGTGTGTGTTCCCCTCCCTTTTTCTTTCTTTCAAGTGTGTGCCAGTGGGGTGCAGAAGTTTATCTGTGTACTCCTCTGACTGTTGTTTCAGGAGTGCTGGTGAACAAGGATAACATTCAAACTGTGGACGACTTCCAGCTCTTCTTCTGCTGTTGGAGTATGTGCATTTATATTTGTTTTTATCATTTTTCTATTGGATATTACATACTTTCTGGTCTTCATTTGTTGAGTGGAGTATTTTTCCTTCCTTGTTCAGACTTTGATGGCATGCTTTCTTCTTTATCATGTTGAGACTAAAGATAACATTCAATTTTTTGTTCTGCATTTTTTTTGCACTTGAAATCACCAAAAATTTGAAATTGTTGTTGACTAACGATTACAAACATTCTATAATTTAACAAAAGTACAGTTTATTTTCTCCATTTCACAAAAAACAGCATGAGAATTGGTTGCTTAGTTCCAGAGATATCTGCATTTCACACATTCTGGTATGAAAAAAGAGATTTTTTGAAAAATGGCTGGAGATGGGGATGTATGCAAAACATAATGTCTGGTGGTGAAAGGATTAACTTGTTCTCATGTTCAGATATGATGAAACCAACTTTAATTAATACCTACAACATACTTCCTTGTTAATTCCAGAGCTGAAATAAAACCTCCCAAGCCAAAGTCGTTTTCCACAAGGAACAGCCATAATCTGCTGTGTGAAAAGACAATGAACCCCCCAAGGCAGCCCTGTGTCCTTCACAAGGCATCAGAAAGCAGTCAGTATCACTACAAGCTGCTGGTCAGATAGAAGAGGGCAGAGGCTGTCTCACTGCTTTGCACTATATACTGTGCTGGCAAAGCATCTCCTTCAATAGACTCTTCCATCCCTGTTGCCATGACGTCTTGCACAAGGGTCTGCTGTTGCACCTGCAACCCATCTCCTGCGTCAGCAACAGCCACCACTGCTGCATCCGCACTGACCTGCACATTTCCATAACACACAATGGCAGATTAACAGGTACACAATCATGATAAGCTGCTGAAAAGCCAACCTGTGATAAAGTAAGTCAGATGATTCCAGAGTATCAACTCTATTCATTCATTCACAAGTATTCTGATTTCCTATCATCAAAGATGATAACGTTGCTTGTTCTTTACTGAATTTTTCCTGTGGTTTACAAGCTGCTTCAGACTTTAACTGCATCAACCCTGTGAACATAAGAGAATGGGTAATAAGAGCTTATGTACTGTGTGTTAAACTTCAAATACCCCAAAAGAGCCCCAGAACTTACCTGTCCCAAGTGTGCTGTCTCCTCTGTGTCCATGCCCAGCTGAATCAGTGTGGTCTCCTCAACAGCAGCGGCATTCTGGGCTGAAGTGGCTGCCAGTTTCTGTGCCTCAACCTCATGTGTTCTGTTATGGCGGCGCAAAGCGTAAGGCGTGTTGAATTTCTTGGGACACAGGGAACAGGAGTGAGAGCGAGGTTTAACATGCAGGCTAAGAATGTGCTTGCGCTGCACCGACTGGGTCTTGAAGGAGGAACCGCAGAAGTGGCACAGGTAGGGACGTTCTGAGGAGTGCATGGTCAGGTGTTCTCTCAGGTGGGCCTGATGGTACCCAAGCACAAAGACCATTAACAACTGTCAACATCAGGCAGCAGCATAAAAAGGTCAAAAGATTGGTCATGATGGGAAAAAGGAGAGGGAAGGCAAATAATGAAAGAAATTGGAGTAAAAGGCAATTCTTCCTGATCTAAAAATAATCTCATCTGTCTGTCTGACCCAAAGTGGTTACAACTATCTTAAAGGAAAAACATAAATATCAAGGAAGCTTCGTCGTCTACTCTTCCACAAGAGGTAGTTTTCCTTCATGAAAATGTCACTGAATACCATCTATCATGACCTATAGCTTTCAAATCCATGTTTTTTCCTCTCCTCATATTCACTGTGTATTCAAATACAAGTTACTATTCCTTTTTTTTCTTTTCTGTCCCAACCTCTGCGCCACCTCAGAGGCAGTGCACCCATGCCGCTCATTCCGACACCCTGTCCACAGCCACAGCCCGGTCTGCCCTGCCGCAGCCCCGGCACCGGCAATCCACAAGGAGCAGTCAATGTCAAGTCATCAAGAGGCAACCCACCGGAGGAGACACTGCACTGCTGCCGAGTCACTTTGGTGGTGTTTAGTGGCGCCTGTTCTGATCTAACATATGCAGGACACCACCTACTAAGCCCCCTACTGACGACAATAATCGCTTAGTCACAGAGCCGGCGTGAGTGAGCTCTCCCTCTGGAGGGCGCCACCATGTCCGTCCAACGACAGCCTCCATGGACTCGCCGATACCGGTGACCCCAGCGGAACCAAACCAAGGCCACAGACGTGGAGAGGACATCGAAACTGAGGTCACCATGAGAGCAGGGCATGAAGGGCCACAGAATTTGAGACTTTTTTTTTTAATGCTGATCGATGAGAATGAGGATGATTAAGATGATGCTACGGATTTCCATTTTGGTCTGAGACTACATGACAGGGCTGTACTCTATGCTTCCTTTCATAATATATCCCAGCGTCAACCAGGCCCGAGAGATACAGGCACCTGCAGTGTTAGGAAATTAATTTTGAGTAACACTCTCAGAAACGCATCCATTAAGTGGATGAAACTCGACTGTGTGGTCCCAGTCTTCCCAACTGAGTCCGCAGCAAACTCAACTCTGGGTAGGAGCCGGTCGGGGCAGAAAAACCCACATGACTCTGATGGGATTCGAACCCACGACCTCCCAACCGGGAGTCCGCGACGCTAACCACTTCGCCATGGCGGCTGGTTAGTGACTATTCCTTGGTAATTTTTTAACCAACAAGCAACAGCTACACAAAACAAAAAAACAACAAAAATTGTGCATATGTCAGCAGAAATTTCACACAAACAGATGTGTTAACTAATAACAAAAAAAATGTAACTATCAAAAATACCAGATTTGGCACATGGAGCCAACAAACAGTCCACAACTATAAACAGGAATTTTACTTCTAACAGTAGTTTCATGAAATATCAACCTGTCCAAACAAATGCCTTATCCCAACCTGGCATGGAACATCGCCACATCATCAGGATGAAGAAAAGAAAAAGAATTATATAAGACTCAAACAAGTAAAACGCGGTAACGCCGTTGTAAAAAGCAAATTTTTGGTTTATTACAAACCTTCTTCAGGCTAAAAGGTTGGCCAACTGAACACGCACACACACACATCCAAGTCCCTGTCACATAAAGCATGCCTCTGGGAACGAGGCTGTCTCTGTTACAATGTGTTAGGAACTTGGTGTGGGACGAAAATCGTGCGAGTTTTTCAGTTAGCTTCAATCCTTTGTTGATCTCATTTTGGGTCGCACCAGATCCGGTTGGAACGGATGCAGTCTGGTCTATAGAGGTTGGCATAATCGCTGAATGGTGCTGATGGAGATCTCTGAAGTGCCACGGCGGATCCAAATTAGATACAGTACGCTTACTCTCAGATAGACTGGTAAATATTATATAAGACTCAAACAAGTAAAACGCGGTAACGCCGTTGTAAAAAGCAAATTTTCGGTTTATTACAAACCTTCTTCAGGCTAAAAGGTTGGCCAACTGAACACGCACACACACACATCCAAGTCCCTGTCACATAAAGCATGCCTCTGGGAACGAGGCTGTCTCTGTTACAATGTGTTAGGAACTTGGTGTGGGACGAAAATCGTGCGAGTTTTTCAGTTAGCTTCAATCCTTTGTTGATCTCATTTTGGGTCGCACCAGATCCGGTTGGAACGGATGCAGTCTGGTCTATAGAGGTTGGCATAATCGCTGAATGGTGCTGATGGAGATCTCTGAAGTGCCACGGCGGATCCAAATTAGATACAGTACGCTTACTCTCAGATAAGATAAGATAAGATAATGTTGCTTATAGCCCAGCCGACCGCAAGGGGCCACATCAGGGCTGTCACCACGTTAAAATCAACTCACAAGTTATTTAAAAAAAAATTTTTTTTTAAAAACACCTTTCACACATCTCTTTAAATGACATCGTCTAGAAACGCACCAGAAACTTCGTTAAAAATCTTTCATCCGTAAAATCTTAAATCAGATGAAAAATGTTAATCTCTCTCAAAAACTCAAAGATCACGTCAGGCGGGACATCTCTGAACAGGATTTTCATGGACTCTGCTGTAAAATGTTTGTGTCTCACATCGTGCAAGTCCCAACACTCTAAAAGAATATGTTTCATTGTGAGTGGCACATGACATGGAATGCACCACGGCGCTTCTTCATTCTTTAAAAGGTACGAATGGGTAAAATACGAATGGCCGGTGTGCAGCCGGCACAGAACTGTTTCTTCTTTATGACCACCAGACGTAGATGGGAGGAACTCCTTAAGGTTTGGACGGATCTGAAAGAGTTTGTTATCCGTCTGTGTGTTCCAATCCTCCTGCCAGAGGTCTCTCACATAATCGTTAATTTTGGGTTTCAGATCTGAGCAAGGGATATAAATATTGGACAATTTCTCTCTTGTGGCATTCTTGGCTAAACGATCAACCATTTCGTTCCCTCCGATGCCAACATGACCAGGAACCCAAGCCAGAATAATGTTGTAACCATCCGCTTTCAACTTGCTAAAAAGCTCAAAGAAATATAAAAGTTCTGGATGCTGAAGGTTGCGGCCAGCTATGGCCTCCAAAGCTGACAGCGAATCCGACAGAACCAGAAAGTCCCTCTTGGTAGATTGTGAAATTATTTTCAATGCCAGAACCAGAGCAGTAAGTTCAGCAGAATAGACAGAGGCATCTGGAGGTATATGTTTTAACAGTATCTGAGAAGGAGCACCAGGGCAATAGGCTGCACAGGCCACTCCATCCTCAGACTTGGAACCGTCAGTGAAAATTTTCTGACAGGATGGAAATTTTGAACAGAGGTCAGCATACAATGCCTTGTATGCCTGAGAGCTGGTGGACTCTTTACGAAAAGCTGCGAGATCAAAACGAATCTCTGGTGTGAAAAAGGTCCACGGAGGCTGATCCGGAAACTTGGAAAAATCAGACACAACTCCTAGGTCTAGACCTGCATTCCGCGTGTGAGGCTGCATACGAACACCAAACGGCGGAATACAGTTAGGGTTGTTTTCGAATTTGTTTTGAAACTGGGGGTCAAAGACACAGTCATAGGCAGGATTCTGCGGTTCTGAGAACAGTCTGATATAGTAATTTAGAGACATTTTCAGCCTGCGGTTGGACAGTGAGGGTTCACCTGCCTCTGCGTACAGGCTGTACACAGGGGTGGTGCGGAATGCTCCAAGACAGAGACGAAGCCCTTGATGGTGGATAGGGTCCAAGAGTTTCAGATAAGAGGGTCTTGCAGAGCCGTACACAGCACAACCATAGTCCAGTTTGGAGCGGACCAGGGCTCTGTAGAGATGCAGCAAAGTTTTCTTATCAGCACCCCAGTCAGTGTGTGCTACGACCCGCAGAATATTCAGAGCTTTCTGGCAAGAGGTTTTGAGATTTTTAATGTGGCTGAGAAAGTTGAGTTTTTGATCAAAAATAACTCCAAGGAATTTGGCTTCTTTTACAGCTGGAATGGTGGACTTGTCCAGACGAATTTCAGGATCAGCAAAAAATTGACGAAAATTGTGAAAATGGATTGACTGAGTTTTGGTACGTGTGAAGGTAAACCTGTTTTCCTCGGCCCACTGCTGGAGATAAGATAAGATAATATTGCTTATAGCCCAGCTGACCGCAAGGGGCCACATCAGGGCTGTCACCACGTTAAAATCAACTCACAAGTCGTCAAAAAAAAAAAAAAAAAAAAAACACCTTTCACACATCTCTTTAAATGACATCGTCTAGAAACGCACCAGAAACTTCGTTAAAAATCTTTCATCCGTAAAATCTTAAATCAGATGAAAAATGTTAATCTCTCTCAAAAACTCAAAGATCACGTCAGGCGGAACATCCCTGAACAGGATTTTCATGGACTCTGCTGTAAAATGTTTGTGTCTCACATCGTGCAAGTCCCAACACTCTAAAAGAACATGTTTCATTGTGAGTGGCACATGACATGGAATGCACCACGGAGCTTCCTCATTCTTTAAAAGGTACGAATGGGTAAAATACGAATGGCCGGTGTGCAGCCGGCACAGAACCGTTTCTTCTTTACGGCCACCAGGCGCAGATGGGAGGAACTCCTTAAGGTTTGGACGGATCTGAAAGAGTTTGTTATCCGTCTGCGTGTTCCAATCCTCCTGCCAGAGGTCTCTCACATAATCATTAATTTTGGGTTTCAGATCTGAGCAAGGGATATAAATGTTGGACAGTTTCTCTCTTGTGGCATTCTTGGCTAAACGATCAACCATTTCGTTCCCTCCGATGCCAACATGACCAGGAACCCAAGCCAGAATAATGTTGTAACCATCCGCTTTCAACTTGCTAAAAAGCTCAAAGAAATTTAAAAGTTCTGGATGCTGAAGGTTGCGGCCAGCTATGGCCTCCAAAGCTGACAGCGAATCCGACAGAACCAGAAAGTCCCTCTTGGTAGATTGTGAAATTATTTTCAATGCCAGAACCAGAGCAGTAAGTTCAGCAGAATAGACAGAGGCATCTGGAGGTATATGTTTTAACAGTATCTGAGAAGGAGCACCAGGGCAATAGGCTGCACAGGCCACTCCATCCTCAGACTTGGAACCGTCAGTGAAAATTTTCTGACAGGATGGAAATTTTGAACAGAGGTCAGCATACAATGCCTTGTATGCCTGAGAGCTGGTGGACTCTTTACGAAAAGCTGCAAGATCAAAACGAATCTCTGGCGTGAAAAAGGTCCACGGAGGCTGATCCGGAAACTTGGAAAAATCAGACACAACTCCTAGGTCTAGACCTGCATTCCGCGCGTGTGGCTGCATACGAACACCAAACGGCGGAATACAGTTAGGGTTGTTTTCGAATTTGTTTTGAAACTGGGGGTCAAAGACACAGTCATAGGCAGGATTCTGCGGTTCTGAGAACAGTCTGATGTAGTAATTTAGAGACATTTTCAGCCTGCGGTTGGACAGTGAGGGTTCACCTGCCTCTGCGTACAGGCTGTACACAGGGGTGGTGCGGAATGCTCCAAGACAGAGACGAAGCCCTTGATGGTGGATAGGGTCCAAGAGTTTCAGATAAGAGGGTCTTGCAGAGCCGTACACAGCACAACCATAGTCCAGTTTGGAGCGGACCAGGGCTCTGTAGAGATGCAGCAAAGTTTTCTTATCAGCACCCCAGTCAGTGTGTGCTACGACCCCAGAATATTCAGAGCTTTCTGGCAAGAGGTTTTGAGATTTTTAATGTGGCTGAGAAAGTTGAGTTTTTGATCAAAAATAACTCCAAGGAATTTGGCTTCTTTTACAGCTGGAATGGTGGACTTGACCAGACGAAATTTCAGGATCAACAAAAAATTGACGAAAATTGTGAAAATGGATTGACTGAGTTTTGGTACGTGAGAAGGTAAACCTGTTTTCCTCGGCCCACTGCTGGATCTTGTTGACACAAAGTTGGAGTCGACGCTGTACGCTGGGGTAAGAAGCTCCAACTGCATACAGCGCAAAGAAAGCCAGAAAGAGTGAAGGTCTTCTGGCTTTGAATTTTAGTTTCCTGAAGAGCCACGACAGAAGGTTTTACTGTTTGACACAGAAGCTGCAGCTCCTCAAAATTTGAATTTAGGCCACGGATATTCCAATGGATTAGTTTACTACTATCCATGGTGCAGAGGATGAATAGGAGAGAAATCAAGTCATCTCCTCGTCATCGTCTGCGTTCAGTGGAGCAAATTTATTGCTTAGTTTCACTGGACTGTTTGGGTCTTCAGACCTGCTGGCAGACTTGCCCACAGGTGAGGAAGGTCTGGATTTTGGAGATGGTGGAGGTTTCTTCCTCATCTCCACCATCTCCACACTTGGTTGAACTCCCTTGCCCGCATGGGCACTGCTCGAGGAAGTTCGAGGCAGGAGGCCTGGCTTTTTCATCTGCCCAGCAGCAGATGGAGTAGACTGCTGGGCAGTCTGAGGGGTGGCGGATTTATTGCCTCCACCAGGGGCACCCACTTTGGGTTGGGAGGTGGTGGACTTGCTTCCACCCGAGCTTAACGGTCTTCCTTGTAATGTCTTTGAGAAAATAAATTCATCAGTCTGGCAGCAGACTGAACGGGTCATTACTTTCTTTATTGCTGAAGCATATGAAGACGCTGTTGGCGTCTGACTGCCAACAACCTGCTTACGTGCCTCAAAAAATGAGATCTTTTCTGTTCTAACTTTCTGAATGTTGGACTCCTGGATCCAGACAGGGCAGTTGCGTGAAGAGGAGGGGTGGTCGCCACCACAGTTTGCGCAATGAGCCGGGTCTTTACATGGCCCATCATGGTTTGCCTTGCAACAAACACCACACACCTCCTCCCCAGAACAGCGATCTCTGACATGTCCAAATTTCTGGCATCTGAAACACCTCAACGGGGATGGGACATACAATTGCACACGGACATTTAGGTACCCTACTTTAATGACCTGAGGCAGCACAGGGTTGCAGAATGTCAGAAAGAGGGTGTTGGTGGGCACTCTTTCTGCACCTTTTTTGACTGTCACCCTATGCACCTCTGTCACACCTTGGGATGCAAGTTCTGTCTTGATCTCCACTTCTGAGACACCTTTCAAATCCGGGCACCAAATAACTCCCTTGGATGAATTCAATTGCTTATGGGGAGTCACCCGAATCTCTCTGTCCACGAGCTTTTTTGCCTTCAACAGCTGTTCCGATTGTTTTTTTGACCTGCACTGGACGAGGAATGATCCGTTCCGTAGCCTTTTCACGGACTGAGGGTCACCCGCTAGACCTTGGAAGCCCTTCTGGATCGCGAAAGGACTCAGAGCTGAAATGGGCTTTTCCTGCTCCGTCCCTTCTATCACGAGCCAGGAAGCCCAGAAACCTGTCCTCTCTCTTATCTCTATATCCGAGTCACTGTCCGATTCGAAATCCCCTGAAATAGGGGCTGCTGCCTTCCTCTTCTTTTTGGGGGGGATGATTTTTGAAAAAAGCCATGTTTAGTTTAATTATATTTCGTCTCTCCCTTACCCACCCACCTTAGAGTCCAACTAAGGGGCCAGGGCCAAGAAATCACTGTCTTGACCCCTTCCAGGCTTCAGGAGAGATATACGACAAACAGAACGCCACTACCCCTATCCCCCCTGATCATGCTCAACTCCCGGGAACAGAGAGCCGAGCACTGCAGGGGTTAACTTGGCCAGTGGGAGAACTGCCCGCCTTGACCCAGCCCCAAGAAGGGGGAGCCGATTAGTATACGCGGGCCAGAGTGTACCTCCTGTCTAGGAGAGGTCCGAGCCAAAGTGATGTGTTGAGGGCGTTGGCCCTCTCAATCACCAGGATCTCATCCCCCTCCATCACAGGTCGCACCGCACGGCAGATCTTAAGAAGACCACAGAAAGAAAAGGAGTGTGGAAAAGAAGACTTGAAGGGGAGACGAAGATAGAAAAGAGCCAAATAAGAAAGGCAGAAAACAAGAAAAGGAGAAAGGCGGGTTACTATTAGTCAGGATCCTCACCCTTAGCCTATCTGACATGGGAAGCCCTACCAGGGGCATCAACTCCTTACCACGTTATGCTTAGGCCAGACAGCATCTTGACTTCTCAGGCCTACAAGCAGTTTTAAAAAACCAGCCTATCTTCAAGTATTGATGCCCCCGCCAGCAAAGCCTAAGGGATCACAGGACCACGCAAGCCCTCCGACCACGGCAAGGTTGCAACCCCGGAGGGGGGAAAGGTGAGACACGAAGCTCAGTCCCAAATGACCAAAGCCCAGGACACACCAAAGGTAACCAAAAAATTGGCAAAGCAAATTTCTTCAGGACATCAAAAAAGACAATCCTCTATTTAAGGGTGAACAAGAGAGAAAGTGATAACAACTCCAGGAATGACATAAAGGAGAAAAGATTGTCCTCCAAACAGCAAGCAAGTGGAAAGGTAAAAACAGACGTTGACTGCTTAGTGACAAGGGGCAAAACTGCAGAAGTGGGCTCCAGCACACCACGCACAAAGCCAAGGAAGTGTTCCCATCCATGGACATCTGGTCATGATAAAGACCCAAATTGAGGGGATACCCCAAAACAACAATTAGCAACAGCCTGACACGAGGAACAATGAGGGTGTGGAACTTTCAGACACATGGAAACTTTGATGGATATTGTAACTTTGAAGAACATCTTCATACACACCTCCTGAGAAGAAGGAGGAGAAGGACTGAAAGAGGAGGGGAGGAAGATTCAAACAACACACCAGGCCTTGGAAATCCTTGTTCTTGTGCAGGAAATCTCAAAAATCAACACTGAAATGCAGTAATTTCTGCAACCATCATCAACACAGATCTAATCAATGTAACCCACATTTGCACAGAACATACCTGCATCCACCATGAAGGGTTTGGTCTTAGTCAGAAGATATCCAAGCCTCCCAGCTGACTACCAAGGTTCACCCTTTTGCAACAAGAAACCTGTTGAAACTCCTCCACTCCGGAAACCAATCAAGCCTGAGCCTTGTGGAGGACAAGCAATACAGCTCATTCCCTATTAGTCCCCAACTACTCTTCTTCATCTACAAGGCGCTGATGGGTTGAAAGCATGAAGCATGAGAGGGGGGGGGGGGGGGGTGGTGGAAGACACTGGCCTGTCTCCACAGACCTCGGTACTGCTGTTGCATGAGTGGCTGAGAGAGGCAGCTGACTCTCCTGCTGAAATGGGAGGACCGCTGTGCAGGTTGACCCCTAATACCAACTCGCATAATGAACGCTATACTATGCCGAACCAATCTGCACATGAGTTACAAGACAAAAAAAAAAAGAAACATATAGAACAAGAGATGCAGTCTCATGTGTTCTGTTGCAAAGGTACCACTAGAGGTGCGAAGAGCAGACATGAGTGGATGTCAACGAGCAGAAGGTTTCCATGTCAACTGGGACTATGCCAATGCGAACAATAAAGCCGACTGGTAAAGTGGAACATCAACTGTACGTAATTTTTGGAATTAGCAGCTGAAATTCTTCTTTGAGAAGCTGAAATCCACTGTGCAAAAACAATGACGAAAGTCTGAAAGACAGAGAGAAGAGAGCAGCATATTCCACCAAAGAAATGGAGAAAACTGAGTTAGTTTGATAACATTTTGATGAAGTGAACTCACTAAGGGCAATCACTCTTGCTGGCTAACTGGGAATGGAGGCGAGCATAGCTCCCTGCTCTTCCACTTTTGTTTTTTGAGGGATCCTGATGATGGTAATGTTCCATGCTAAGTGGGCATACAGTATTTGTTTGGACATTTATGTATGAGAAAGCATTAGCAAAGTCATTCCTTGGTACCTTTGCAATCAGTGTTCAGCACTTAATAGCCACTTGACTAAAACTGATTACATTCTTCATACTTTGCAATCATTAAATAAATGTTTAAATCATTCACAATACTATCTAGTACACTGAAAATCTGTATCTGGCTTGTCGATGAGAAAGGTTACACATGATACTGTTTCAAACACAGTATCAGACAGGGGCAGAAAAGTGAAGCCACAAATTTGCTCTTTGCTCTACTTGACTCAAATCCAGCACACATCAGCTCAACCAGACCATCGCTTGTCACAGGATGAGTCCAGGTCAAACAGAATCTATGTATAAAGTCTTCATTTTACTAGCCCACTGCAATATACACAAACTCATTACTGTCAGAGGAGTCACGAGCAGCAGACAAATACTGAGTGCCACATGAAGTTGGCTGTTCTAATTAGTAAGCAATTGGTAAGGCTTCCCACAAATGAAGGAGATATTTAAAGTATCAAGCCAGTGTTCAGCCAGCATTGCAAACATCATACTTTGCAGACACAGCCAGCCACTATGAAGTCATTTGCACACCTGACATTTTCCCTTGCTTTATGTCCACGCATTCTGCCTTGAAGGCATAAATGCTTGACCTCGAACAAAGAAACTGAATGCACTGCAAACCCATTACAAAATTAAAAAAACTTTGGCTGCATTGTGCACAGTAAGAGGATAATGCTTTCACATTCACACAGACACTTCCCTTTACTTTTCTGTATTCTACCTGCTGACAAGTGCACTGTTATCAATCATTACCACACGACAAGGTTGCCTTACAAATGCTTGCATTTGACAAAAACCTTTTCCACATTCAGCTGATTTTATGTAGTCAGATATGCTTCTGTGTTGAAACTGCAATCCACTGTTTTCATCGCTCTGCATTTTTGATCTATTAATTATGCTGTATGACTGAATTCATAATCTAAGAATTCATAATCTAAGTTATCTAATAAATATGCTGTATGATTGAATTCATGATCCAAGTTGAAATCCATTTTTGATCTAATGAATATGCTGTATGACTGAATTCATGATCCAAGTTGATATCAGTGAACACAGTTGCCTTTTCAAAGGGTAAGCCACGCATGAGGCATTTACTCCTGATCTCATAAAGTAATTCTATTTGGCCTTTGTTTGTAACATCAGTAGGAAAAAAATATGCCAAATGGAACAGTTTTAATCTGCCAACTTGTTGCTCTCTGAAGCTTGAAAACAGATCCAGCCAGTGCTTGAAACTGAATATGTCCACTTATCAAGCCTCAAAACTTACCATGCCTGCAGGCTTCACAAACTAAAGCAACTGCAACTTGACTTGGCCATTTTTGTTAGTGAAAGGCAAAGAGAAGCAAAAGGCTGAATGGCAATCAATAAGACCAACGAAAACTTCTCTTAAGAGTAAAGCAGATGCCAAACTTACTTGTAGAAAGAGTTTGAACATTTTGAAGATGGTATTTAGTGGCATGCCCTTCAAAAAGGTCTCATTCTAAGGGAAGACTGATGACTGAGCTTTTTGATGTCCTTTGTTGTCTGTCTAATCAACCATACTCAAAATGTATCCAGAAGACCACTGTCAGGTGAATGATAAATGGCCTTTTTCTCACTACTTCCTTCTTTTTCTTCTCTCTCTTCCTTCCCTCTCTCTCTCTCTCTCACACACACACACACACACACACACACACACACACACACACACACACACATACATGCACACGCACACACACACAACAGAAACTTTTGAGATTCCTAAAAACTAATTCACACAGACTGAAGGAAACAACGTGCTGACAAAACAAAGAAAATGTAGATCTGTACACATACTCTGCCTCTTTTCTTACATGCACAGCTGCAGCAGAAAATTTCAAGATTCCTAAAAAATAATTCACACAGACTGAAGGAAACAATGTGCTGACAAAACATAAAGAAAATATAATCCTGTACACAATACTCTGCCTCTTTTCTTACATACACAGTTTTCATAAAACAAAATTTTTCTCTTTAAATTACGTTTAATTAAAAGCATAAGCGAGACTTACCTTGGTAAGTTGAAGGTCAATCCTGGATTCCATAGAGGATGGTTTACTGATATGGAGGGAGATATGAGAGAGCCGCACATGCATAAGACCACCATACTTCAGAGTGAGAAATACACCCTCTATATAAAAATGATCTAAAATCTTTTGGTAACAATAATATTACATGCATCTGTCTCAATCTTCAACTAAGTTCAAGTCCACTTACTTTACCAATACTATAGTTAATAACTGTAATTTGTCTTTCACTTCAATCATTTTTATATACAAGCAAAAAACAGCCTATTTTGATTTGATAAAATAACACCTTCTAAACTGGGTTGGGAGGGTGGGCATATCTCCCTCCATATCCGTAACCCATCCTCTATGGAATCCAGCATGACCTTCAACTTACCAAGATAAGTCTCGCTTATGCTTTTAATTCCATTTTGTATGGTTTACGGATATTCCGGAAGATATGAGACTTCAGAGTAGGCTGTTCTTTGTTTTTGTCAGAATACACATAAAATATTCAATGTACAGTTTTGAATACATTCATAAAAATTTCACCTCATTTGGCACTCTCTTTATCCTTTTTTTTTTTTTAACAAATTTATATGGCACTTTGCTGGTTCCTTTATTTTTGGAATTTCATTCAAAATTTCCATTCAGGTAACCTTTGTCAAATTCAAAAGGTAAATATAATTACAAGTACACTGAGTATTGTTCACATGTCCACATTTGTACCACATAAGCTTTTCAATAGACTAGAAAAGACACATTTATACTAGACAGAAATGCTGTTCAATAAATGTTTGGTCAGTACATTATGAGTATTACTTCATAATATAGCATGGTAAAGCACCATCTTTCATCATCAGTCTATATGCACATAGCATGAAAGTCTATTTTCAATTCATTTCTTCTTATAGAAGTATTTTTCAATTTTGTTTATGGCAACATAATCCACCTTTTTTGTTTCAACTTGGACAGGACGGAAATAAACCTTTCTAAAGGTAGACTCATTTGACCATCCAGCTTTCTTCAAAATGTCATCCAATGAAACACCAGATTTTGCCATCGCTGAAGCAGCAGCACCTCTGAAGCTGTGTGGAGCAAAATCTTGAATTCCAGCATCCTTAAGTACACACTTCATTCACCTACTCACTGTGTCATGAGATACTGGGTTATGAGGTTTGACAAATGATAATAATAGTTGTTCTTTATCTCCCCTGATCTGTTTAGTTTTTGCTATATAATCTTTCATTGCCTGCACAACACACAAGTTTTTGTCTTCAAATGTTCTGAGTTCTAATGCATTCTGGTGATGCCCTTTCCTAGTATGCTTCAGTTTGTCTTATACCAAAATTACACATCCCTGGATCACTGAACTTTAACCACTGCAGTTTTATCAAGTGAATTGTTTGAATTCTCTGTGCTGTTGTTCACAACAAAAGTGCACATAGTTTCAATGTCAGTTCCTTAAGACCAAGTTCTGAATTGGCTTTCTTCTGCTTGAAATAATCTAATAAAATGTTCACATCCCCTGTTTTAACATACTTTGGTACTGGTGTTCTCAATTCAAAAACACCTTTCATAAATCTAATTACAGAGAGATGTGAACCTACTGACCAGCCTTCTGTTTTCACAACTGCTGATACGCATTACCGGCTGTGTTTATAGCACTACAGCCCAAGCCATCTGTGTATAACTGAGTTAAAAATTCTAAAACTACTGCAGCAGAGGTTTGAAATGGATCAATCTTCTGCGCAAGACAAAACCTTTTCCATCTTTCCAAGTATGTTGCATACTGTTTCTGTGTTGATTCTCTCCATGAAGCGCACATGATCTTGCAAGTTTCTCCATGTATTCCCTGTGCTTCGATGGATTCCCTGAGAGTCTGGTTGCCACTAACTGCATCTTTCTGTGAAGTGGGTGTTGCTGACTCGAATGAGGTAACTGCAGCACTGATTTTCCTTTCGGCAGAAGACATGGCTGTTGAATCAACATGCGTAGCATCTGAGGAAACCAGCAGGCTGTTGGCCATAGTGGTAGGATTGTTGGCCATAGTGGTAGGATTAATAATCCTTCTGCTTCTTCCTTCTCCAGCTTTCTCAACACCAGGATCTGGCTGAAAGGTGGGAACAGATAAATGAGACTCTGGGTCCATTTGACAGTGAACGCATCTGTTGCAAAAGCTTCTGGATCTGGATGCCAGGAAACAAAAGGCTTGAGCTGATAATTCAAGCGAGATGCAAACATGTCAATGTCAGGCTTTCCTAGAATATCTGACACCCTTTGAAAAATCCTAGGGTTTAATTTCCATTCTGTATCATCACTAAATTTTCTTGACTTCAAGTCTGCATCTTTATTCAATATTCCTGGGATATGTGCTATTGTTAACCAAATATTGTTTTCTTTGCACCCGATCCAAATCTTTTTGCAACAAAGTTACACTCTTCAGAATGGGATCCACACATGTTTTTCACATATGCAACAGCCCAAGTGTTGTCTGTCAATATTTTCACATATCTGCCTATCACTTCATTCCTGAAACTTTTCAGAGCATATTCAATGGCAAGCAGTTCAAGCACATTAATATGCAGATTCTGTTCATTTTCTGCCCATCTGCCCCTGTCTGCTTTGATCCATAAACTGCTCCCCAACCACCAGAGGTTGAAGCATCTGTGAACATTTCTACAACAGGGTCTTCCCTATCCAAATGAAAACAACCATGTTTAATGTTCTCAATCCACCATTGAAGTTCTAAGTTTCCTTCATGTGACAGCTCCATGACTGCCTCAAAATTGCCTTTATGCTTTTTAAGAGCAATGCATTTGTTTTTTTCCAGTGATCTGTAGTACAGTGGTCCCCACTGTACTGCAGAAAAGCCTGCAACTAGCTGGCCTATGACCTGAGCTAACTCTCTGGTTTTGACAGTGCTTTTGCTTTCCAAATCAATGCAGGCAGCCAGAATTTTCTCCTGTCTATTTGTTGGAAGAGTGACGGTCATATTTTCTGAATTCAATACAAATCCTACATATCTGATGCTTTTCTTAGGTTTTAAAACAGACTTTTCTCTAGGAACCACAAAACCAAGTGTTGCAAACAATGTAACAGTTTCATCAATATTCTTTTGACATTCCTCTGGACTGTCACCTTGTAGATAACTATCATCAATGAAAGCTGCAGACAGGTGACCTTGGGCTCTTAGAGTTGCCTAGACTGGCTTAAGGAGTTTTGTGAAAAACCTTGGACAACGGGACAATCCATTTGGCAAGCAGGTATAACAGAATAACTGACTTCTCCATTGAAATTTCAGAAATTTTCTAAATTGAGGATCAACTGGTACTGAATAATATGCATGCCTTAAATCCATAGAAGCCATGTAACAATCTTTCTTCATCAATCCAGTTGCTGATTGTAAATTTTCCATTTTGAAATGTTCATACTCTACATTCTGATTGAAATCTTTCAAATTTAATATCAACCTATATGTACCATCTGATTTTGGTACTAAAAAAAAAGGTGATACAACTTCTCCTTCTTCAGTCGTGGAATGTTCTATCACTTTCATATTCAACAATTTCTCAAGTTCCCTGTCTGTTTCTTCAGTTAAATTTCCTTGAATTTGATTTTTTGTTACATTTTGACTCTGTGGCAAAACAGTGAGCGGGATCAAGAATGAAAGGATCAGATGTCAGTTTCTCCCATTAAGGTAAGATAAGATAAGATAATGTTGCTTATAGCCCAGCCGACCGCAAGGGGCCACATCAGGGCTGTCACCACGTTAAAATCAACTCACAAGTCATTAAAAAAAAAAAAAAAAAAAAAAAAAAAAAAAAAAAAAAAAAAAAACCTTTCACACATCTCTTGAAATGACATCGTCTAGAAACGCACCAGAAACTTCGTTAAAAATCTTTCATCCGTAAAATCTTAAATCAGATGAAAAATGTTAATCTCTCTCAAAAACTCAAAGATCACGTCAGGCGGAACATCCCTGAACAGGATTTTCATGGACTCTGCTGTAAAATGTTTGTGTCTCACATCGTGCAAGTCCCAACACTCTAAAAGAATATGTTTCATTGTGAGTGGCACATGACATGGAATGCACCACGGAGCTTCCTCATTCCTTAAAAGGTATGAATGGGTAAAATACGAATGGCCGGTGTGCAGCCGGCACAGAACTGTTTCTTCTTTACGGCCACCAGACGTAGATGGGAGGAACTCATTAAGGTTTGGACGGATCTGAAAGAGTTTGTTATCCGTCTGCGTGTTCCAATCCTCCTGCCAGAGGTCTCTCACATAATCATTAATTTTGGGTTTCAGATCTGAGCAAGGGATATAAATATTGGACAATTTCTCTCTTGTGGCATTCTTGGCTAAACGATCAACCATTTCGTTCCCTCCGATGCCAACATGACCAGGAACCCAAGCCAGAATAATGTTGTAACCATCCGCTTTCAACTTGCTAAAAAGCTCAAAGAAATGTAATAGTTCTGGATGCTGAAGGTTGCGGCCAGCTATGGCCTCCAAAGCTGACAGCGAATCCGACAGAACCAGAAAGTCCCTCTTGGTAGATTGTGAAATTATTTTCAATGCCAGAACCAGAGCAGTAAGTTCAGCAGAATAGACAGAGGCATCTGGAGGTATATGTTTTAACAGTATCTGAGAAGGAGCACCAGGGCAATAGGCTGCACAGGCCACTCCATCCTCAGACTTGGAACCGTCAGTGAAAATTTTCTGACAGGATGGAAATTTTGAACAGAGGTCAGCATACAATGCCTTGTATGCCTGAGAGCTGGTGGACTCTTTACGAAAAGCTGCGAGATCAAAACGAATCTCTGGTGTGAAAAAGGTCCACGGAGGCTGATCCGGAAACTTGGAAAAATCAGACACAACTCCTAGGTCTAGACCTGCATTCCGCGCGTGTGGCTGCATACGAACACCAAACGGCGGAATACAGTTAGGGTTGTTTTCGAATTTGTTTTGAAACTGGGGGTCAAAGACACAGTCATAGGCAGGATTCTGTGGTTCTGAGAACAGTCTGATGTAGTAATTTAGAGACATTTTCAGCCTGCGGTTGGACAGTGAGGGTTCACCTGCCTCTGCGTACAGGCTGTACACAGGGGTGGTGCGGAATGCTCCAAGACAGAGACGAAGCCCTTGATGGTGGATAGGGTCCAAGAGTTTCAGATAAGAGGGTCTTGCAGAGCCGTACACAGCACAACCATAGTCCAGTTTGGAGCGGACCAGGGCTCTGTAGAGATGCAGCAAAGTTTTCTTATCAGCGCCCCAGTCAGTGTGTGCTACGACCCGCAGAATATTCAGAGCTTTCTGGCAAGAGGTTTTGAGATTTTTAATGTGGCTGAGAAAGTTGAGTTTTTGATCAAAAATAACTCCAAGGAATTTGGCTTCTTTTACAGCTGGAATGGTGGACTTGTCCAGACGAATTTCAGGATCAGCAAAAAATTGACGAAAATTGTGAAAATGGATTGACTGAGTTTTGGTACGTGAGAAGGTAAACCCGTTTTCCTCGGCCCACTGCTGGATCTTGTTGACACAAAGTTGGAGTCGACGCTGTACGCTGGGGTAAGAAGCTCCAACTGCGTACAGCGCAAAGTCGTCAACGAACAGAGAGGACTCAGAGCCCTGGCTTACCGATTTCACAATGTCGTTGATTTTAATGCTGAAAAGAGCAGGAGAAAGGATGCTCCCTTGAGGGACACCCAACTCCTGCCCATGGATGTCAGAGTGTGGTGCCAACACGCACCTGGAACTGTCGATCAGCCAAAAAGTTCTGTATGAACAGAGGCAGGTGACCACGGAAACCAAGTCTGTGCAAGTCCAGAAGAATTCCTGATTTCCATGTGGTGTCATACGCTTTTTCGAGGTCGAAAAAGATAGCGACCACATGCTGTTTATTGACAAAGGCATTGCGGATGGTGGTTTCCAGACGGATTAGATGGTCGACTGTCGAGTGGTATTTCCGGAACCCGCACTGTTGACTGGCCAAAAGGCCATCGGTTTCCAGCTTCCACATCAGACGGGAGTTGACCATCTTTTCCATCAACTTACAGAGGCAGCTAGTCAGAGCTATCGGACGATAGTTGGAAGGGTTGGTAAGGTCCTTTGCAGGCTTTGGAATTGGAATGATCAGGGCTTTCCGCCAGGAGGGCGGAAAGTACCCTGTGGTCCAGATATGGTTGTATACTTTAAGAAGAGTCTGGAGACAGCTTTCTGGAAAATGCTTCAAAACCTGATAATGAATATCATCCAGACCAGGGGCAGAATCAGTGCAGGTTTGTAAAGCTGTTTTCAGTTCATTGATTGAAAAAGGGAGATTGTAGGCTTCAGAGTTGTCTGATGTGAAATTGTATAAAGATTTCTCTCCGAGTTGTTCGTTTTTTAAAAAGGCTGCAGATTTATTTGAAGATGAGGAGTTCTGTTGGATGGTGGAGGCCAACAGATTGGCAACAGCTTCTTTGTCAGTGATCAGAGCATCGGCAAGTTTCAAGTGATGAATGGAGGGGGTGTTTTTCCCTTTGATTTTTCTGATGATGTTCCAGACTTTTTTCTTTGAAGTTTTTGATGTCAGCCCGGAGCAAAAGTTTCTCCAAGACTGACGTTTACTGATTTTGAAAGTGTGTCTCGATTTGGCGCGGAGTTTCTGATGGGCTCGAGCGTTGGGACCTGAAGGTCGTTGGTATACCCGACGCTGAGCCCGTTTGTGAACTTTTGAAATTTGTTGGCAGTCTGAATTAAACCAGGGTGTTTTGGGCATTTGGAGTTTATTGGAAGACATTGGAATACAGGTTTTAGCACAGTTTATCACAGTATTGGTCAGAGATTCTGCTGGGTCTGGACTCTGAAGAAAATCAACTTCCTGGAATTCTTTTGAAATATTGGTTACAAAGAGATCCCAGTTGGCCTTCTTATAATTAAAATGTTGTGAGACAGAAGCGCTCTCAGTTAATACAGGTTTTAAAAGAACAGGGAAATGGTCACTTCCGTGTAGATCGTCATGGACAGACCACTCATAGTCCAGGACCAGCGAGGGGTCACAAATCGACAAATCTAAACACGAAAGTGAACCTGTGGAAGAGTGGAGGTAAGTTGGAGCTCCATCGTTCAGACAACACAAATCAAAGTCTGAAAGGACATCCTCAAGAAGCAGACCTCTGGATGACGAACTGACACTACCCCAAAGAGGATTGTGACCATTAAAGTCACCCAACAGCAAAAAAGGTCGAGGAAGTTCTCCGATCAGACTGAAAAGGTCCTGACGACAAACCGGGACAGAAGGTGGCAGATAAAGTGAACAAATTGTTATAGTTTTATGGAGAGTGACTCTCGCAGCTACAGCCTGAAGGGGGGTAATCAGAGCGACAGGACTAAACAGCAAAGTTTTATGTAAAAGAAGGGCAACACCACCTGACAGTCCCAATGTGGATGGTTGTGCAGGTTTAGAAAGAATATTAAAGCCAGAAAGAGTGAAGGTCTTCTGGCTTTGAATTTTAGTTTCCTGAAGAGCCACGACGGAAGGTTTTACAGTTTGACACAGAAGTTGCAGCTCCTCAAAATTTGAATTTAGGCCACGGATATTCCAATGGATTAGTTTACTACTATCCATGGTGCAGAGGATGAACAGGAGAGAAGTCAGGTCATCTCCTCGTCATCGTCTGCGTTCAGTGGAGCAAATTTATTGCTTAGTTTCACTGGACTGTTTGGGTCTTCAGACCTGCTGGCAGACTTGCCCACAGGTGAAGAAGGTCTGGATTTTGGAGATGGTGGAGGTTTCTTCCTCATCTCCACCATCTCCACACTTGGTTGAACTCCCTTGCCCGCACGGGCACTGCTCGAGGAAGTTCGAGGCGGGAGGCCTGGCTTTTTCATCTGCCCAGCAGCAGATGGAGTAGACTGCTGGGCAGTCTGAGGGGTGGCGGATTTTTTGCCTCCACCAGGGGCACCCACTTTGGGTTGGGAGGCGGTGGACTTGCTTCCACCAAAGCTTAACGGTCTTTCTTGCAATGTCTTGGTGAAAGTAAAATTGTCAGTCTGGCAGCAGACTGAACGGGTGGAAACTTTCTTTGTAACGGAAGCATAAGAAGACACTGTTGACGTCTGACTGCCAACAACCTGTTTGCGGGCCTCAAAAAACGAAATTTTCTTTTCAGTCTTCACTCTTTGGATGGTGGACTCCTGAACCCAAACAGGGCAGTTGCGTGAAGAGGAGGGGTGGTCGCCACCGCAGTTCGCACAATGAGCCGGGTCTTTACACGGCCCATCATGGGTTGCCTTGCAACAAACACCACACACCTCCTGCCCAGAACAGCGGTCTCTGACATGTCCAAACTTCTGGCATTTGAAACACCTCAACGGGGATGGGACATACAGTTGGACACGTACATTTAAGTACCCGACTTTAATGACCGTAGGAAGCACAGGGTTGCAGAATGTCAGAAAGAGGGTGTTGGTGGGCACTCTTTCTGCACCTTTTTTGACTGTCACCCTATGCACCTCTGTCACACCTTGGAACGCAAGTTCTGTCTTGATCTCCGCTTCCGAGACACCTTTCAAATCCGGGCACCGGATAACCCCTTTGGTCGAATTTAACTGCTTATGGGGGGTCACCCGGATCTCTCTGTCCACGAGTTTTGTTGCCCTCAGCAGCTGCTCCGATTGCCTCTGTGATCTGCACTGGACGAGGAAAGTGCCATTCCGTAGCCTTTTCACTGACTGAGGGTCACCTGCTAGACCCTGAAAGCCCTTCTGAATAGCAAAAGGACTCAGAGCAGAAATAGGCTTTTCCTGCTCTGTCCCTTCAACCACAAGCCAGGAAGCCCAAAAACCTGTCCTCTGTCTCGTCTCCATATCCGAGTCACTGTCGGAATCGTTATGACTAGAAATGGGGTCCACTGCCTTCCTCTTCTTTATGGGGGGTGTGATTTTGGATAAAGCCATGATTTATGTTTAGAAATTTCATCTCTCCCTTACCCACCCACCATGGAGTCCAACTAAGGGGCTGGCCAAGAACTCATTGTCTTGACCCCTTCCAGGCTTCAGGAGAGATATACGACAAACAGAAGCCTACTGACCCTATCCCCCCTGATCATGCCCAACTCCCGGGAACAGAGAGCTGAGCAATGCAGGGTTACCTTGGCCAGTCGGAGAACTGCCTGTCTTGACCCAGCCCCACGAAGGGGAAGCCGATTGATACACCCGGGCCAGAGTGTACCTCCTGTCTAGGAGAGGTCCGAGCCAAAGTGATGTGTTGAGGGCGTTGGCCCTCTCAATCACCAGGATCTCATCCCCCTCCGTCACAGGTCGCACCGCACGGCAAACGCGGCGGATCTTAAGAAGACCACAGAGAGAAAAAGAGTGTGCAAAAGAAGGCTTGAAAGGGAGATGAAGAAAGAAAAGAACCGTTAAGAAAGGCAGAAGACAGAATAGGAAAAAGGTGGGTTACTATTTGTCTGGGCCCTCACTCCTAACCTTTCTGACATGGGAGACCCTACCAGGGGCATCAATTCCTACCACGTAATGCTTGGCCAGTCAGCAGCTTGGCTATACAGGCCTAGAAGCATTGACAACAACTAACCATCTAGTCGAGTATTGATGCCCCCGTCAGCAAAGCCTAAAAGATCACTGGACCACGCAAGCCCTCCGACCACGGCAAGGTTGCAACCCCCGGAGGGTCCCATTAAGGTAAATATTCTTTTAACCTGCCTGCCTGAAAAGACTCATGACCTTCAGAATTTACCTCCCTCCTTTAGATGGCTCTCTGCACTGTTTAGACATGTGGAGGGAATTTTGGTGGCATCCCCCTGCCATGAGGTCTGAACTGACCTCTGCTTCGCATGAACGCTGCCCTGCCTCGGCCCCAGTTCTGGTTCCTTCCTCGGCCTCTCTCGGTCCACATGAAGTTTTTTTAATGTTGAGTTGGAAAAAAATTCCTCCCTACTATTGACTGAGTGAAATCCCTGCCAAGTTTTGATGCACTCTCAATATTGCTCAAGGACGCATTCAGATCATCCCCAAATAGTTGATCAGTGATTGGGACCTCATTTGACCCAAGCTTTTTGTACTTCTGATTGATGTTGGATCCACTCAAAATCTTAGTTCTTCTGTCCAACGACATTTCATGTGAGGATTGCAGAATCAATGCCATGGCATCTGCTGTATCCTTCGGTATTTCATTGTCCACCCCAATCACTCTGTCACATATTTTGGCCACTATGCCTGCTGCTCTGGCAATCATTTTCTGTTGTTTCTGTACTCTCAGATTACTTACTCTGCTGCTGAATTCCAGGCTATTCCAAATTTCCGGGTTCACTTTGGGAACTGACAGGTTGAAATTTTCAGGTCTGATGTGTTTTTCCATCTTTTCTTTCAGTTTATCTTCCTCTAACTTTCCCCTTGCCATTTTATTCAGAGTGCTTGTCCAGGCCTCATGCTGCAGTGGTGATCCCACTTTTTCTTCATTTTTGTACTCCTGCTCTATCCCCTTCAGAGTGAGCGCATCAGTAGAGTCATCATTGCCATTTTGTGATTCTTCTGATTTTTCTGAGTCTTTTATAATATTCTGGATCTTGCTGTCAAAATCTTCATCAGCCTTCTCTTTTTTCTCCTTGGGGGCATCCTCAAAGGACTGATCCCCAATCTCAGACCCACCAACATGATCCTAATCCTCGATGTCTTTGACTATTTCATCTGCTAGATCGATGCCTTCTGAATCGGTGTGAGTCCGTTTCAAACCTTTTTCCTTTCTCCAGTTTCCAATAAATTCCAGCAACTGCTGTTGTGTTGCCCGCATCTCATCCCATTCAGCTTTACGGAGGACTGGAGGACCTGCGATGTACTGCCACCTTTGTCGAGAAGATGGGGGAATCCATCTGACAAATGATGAACAAGACAACAACATCCCATTCAGCCTTGGGAATGGCAACCGATTCTACTTTTCCACCCCCTTCCATTAGGAGCTCTTCTTCGTCATGAAAAACTTCTAACGACGAAGGGGATCTTGCCATACTGAGCGAAACCACGTGGTCAAATTACTATGCCTCTTTTTTATTTGATTTTATCTTAACGATTGACGATATGCTTTTTAAATTACTACCATACAGTCTTACGTGCTAAGCGATTTATATTAGAGCTTATTTGACCTGCTGAAAATGTCTAACAGTGTAGGATTTTTTAATTTACTCACTCAGACCTTTGAAAGAAAGCATCACATGGCAGCCGGAAGCATTTGCGATATGGCGGCTCTCATATCTTCCAGAATCAGGGCCGGATCCAGGGGGGTGCTTTGGTACTACGGCACCCCCCCCCCCCCCTCTCAGCTTGATAAAACGCTATTAATAATGTCTCCCCAGCTCACAGGAGATGCCACGAAACAGCTTTTAAAATGTCAAAAACCAATTTTCAGCCGAGGGCTTTGCCCCTAGACCCCACTAGGGCCTAGGCGGCCCCTGGACCCCGGCCTAAAACATTTACCAGCACCCCACCTTAAAAACTCTGTGATCCAGCCCTGGGAATATCCGTAAATCATACGAAATGGAATCTAACATACTTACTGCGGCTCACTAATGCAATAAGCGACAGCAGTTTGCTATCCCTGCCTCGTACACAATAAAGTCCGAACTGACAAGAACCCGGAAAGGGCCTCATATCTTGCGCATGTCCAGATCATTCCTCTTTTCGAGGCAACCCTGACTGAGAAATCCTAAGGGTACCAGGAAGGCAGGGAGGAAGAAAGGGACTCAGCATGAGCCACGGTAAGTGTGTTAGATTATACATAATTTTAGGAGAAATATTTCCTTTTAATTACACATACCATACCGTGGCTCACTAATGCAGAGCAGCACTACCCAAAAGGAGGACTTGCCTGGTTAACGTCTGGAGGAGTGAGATCTAGGGCGTGTGGTGGAGATGAGATGCTGAGCCACCACAGCTGAAACAATGCCCTTGGACCCATCATCGCGCAGACGGGAGACATCGCGCAAGTAGAACTGAATGAAGGTGCCAGGGGAAAGCCAATACGTGGCCTCCAGGACACTTTGAATGCTGGCATTGTGGGCGACTGCCAGCAACGAGGCCCATGCTCTAATTTCATGGGGCCTTGGTGAAATGACAGCCAAATCCATGTCAGGCCTCGCGTACGCAGCTTTGATTACTTCTCTCAGCCATCAAGAGATTGATGAGCGTCTGATGTCCTCCTTACAACTTTCATTGTAAGAGAGAAACAGGAGGCGCTGCTTTGAGCGAGAAGACTTCGTCCACTTTCTATACACTTGCAGGGCGCACACCGGACAGAGAGTGCAGTCTTCATCGTCTGGGGCGAGGATAGAGGTCAGAGGATGAATGGAGATAGTTGGAGAAGGAGAATCTGGTGACTGGTTTTTGGCTAAGAATTCGTGGAAGAGCCAAAGAGACATCCAGCCATCCGGTTTGAAAGCTACGTCCCAGGGAAGCCACTAAGAGCGTGGACTTCACTGCAGCGCCTCCCCGAAGCCAGAGAAACGGGAAAAGCTGTCTTGAAGGAGAGGAACTTCAGTGAACACTCCCTGATGAGCTCATAAGGAGGGAGCCTCAGGGAGGAGAGGACTACAGAGAGATCCCACGCCAGGGTACGGTGGGGGGCTCAAGCCTCTTGGCTTCCCAAGTTCCCTCTCGGCTTCCCTGACGAGATCCCACAGGAGGGGGTTATCCGCAAAGGAAGGGCCACCTAACTGGCGAATGGTGGTACAGATAGCAGCCCTGTGACCCCTTACGGAGGAGGCTGCAAGTTTTTTCTCAGACGAGAGAAAGGCAAGGTAGTTTGCGAACTCAAAGCGAGAGGGGGAGTTGGGCAACACCGCATGGGAGGAGCACCAAGAAAGCCAGCCGTTCCAGTGGACACTGTATACCCCTTGTGTGCCCAGCCTGTGAGCTTGCTCCACAAGGCCAATTACTGCAAGAGAGAGGAGGTCCCTTGTGTAGACAGCGCATCGCACACAGTAGCCAGGCATGAGGGTTTAGCATGTCTGGATTGCCATGTGGAATGCCTGCCCCTTGTTGTCAGGGCGAGCTTTATTGGAGACTCTTGGGACAGATGCAGCAGGTCCGGAAACCACGCTTGGGCCAGCCAGTGGGGGGCCATGAGGATCAGCATGGCCAAGTCTTCCCTTGCTTTCTGTAGAACTTTTCTCAGGATGGGGAATGGAGGGAAGGCACAGCCTATCAGGCCCGACCAAGGGATGGATAGAGCGTCCACAGCCAGAGCCTCCGGATCCAGAACTGCTGGAGGCGGCAGCTGAACCTGGTGGCAAACAGGTCTACTTGTGGTTTAAACCATGCAGCCCAGACTAGTTCCAGCACCAAATGGACCAACGTCCATTCCGAGGGAAGGATCATGTGTGACCTGCTGAGGGAGTCCACAAGAATGTTGATCTTCCCTGGAACGTGCTTGGACGAGATCCGGATGGACTGATCCTTGCACCAGAGAAGAAGTTGTTCCGCCCTCAGGGACAAGGAGAGGGAGCGCCCCCCCTCCCCTGCTTGTTGACATAACAAGCCACAGTTGTGTTGTCCTTGTTGAGGAGAACATGTTTCCCTATCAGAAAGGGAAGAAACTCCCTGAGGGCTTGAAAAACTGCCTCCACCTCTGGCAGGCTGATGTGCCAGGAACTCATCTCTGTTGGCCATCCATCACCTGGTTGCCGTCAGACAGTCCATGTTGGCCCCCCACCCAGTGTTAGATGCGTCTGTGAACACTCCTGAGGGGGAGGAATGATGGAGACTCCCTGGGATAGCCAGGACTGGGAGTGCCATTGGGTCACTGAGGTTTGGAACCAATGGCCCAGAGGAACCAAAAGGTCCCAAGACTGTGACGTCTGGACCAACGCTTCCGAAACAGGCGTTGGAACTGGCGTTTGTGGAGCTGACCAAGAGGTACTGGGGGGGGGGGGGGGGGGGGGGGACAACAACTCCATTAATCATAGAAGGGAGGCCAGCTTCCTGGCCGATGCCTGATCCAGAGACAGGAATTGGGCTGAGAGGCTCGGAGGTGTACTACATGCTCGGGGGTTGGAGATTCCAACCAACTGGTTGTGTCGAAAGACTTGCCCAGGAACCGGAATTAATGTGACGGGGTGAGGTCTGACTTCTCCTCGTTACGAACAAACCCCAAGCCTTGACAGAAATCTACAACCTGGAGAGCTTATTGGGAGCACAGAGTGCTGGAGGAGGCTAGGAGAAGCCAATCGTTGAGATAGGCCTTGAGGTGGATTCCTCTCTCCTGAACGTGCATGCAAAGCTCTCGGGCCACCTTCATAAACACCCATGGGGCTGGGGCCAGATCAAAGAGAAGGGCCCTGAACTGGAAGACCTGGCCCCTCCAAACGAACCAGAGATACTTCCTGTCCCTTGGGTGGATCAGGAGGTGGAAGTATGCATCCTTCAGGTCGATGGATACCGCCCATCACCCAGGTGCATGGCAGCGTGGATTAAATGGGGGTTTCCATCCGAAAGCAGAGGTTGCGGAGGAACCTGTTTAGGGGCGAGTGGTCCAGGACAGGTCTCCAACCCCCAGAAGCTTTGGGGACCACAAAAATTCAGCCATAAAATCCCAGAGAGAAACGGGAAATGACCTCCTCTGTGGCCCCCTTGGCTAAAAGCAAAAGGACCTCCTGGTCTAAGACCTGAGAGGCCCGGGGACCCCGAGGAGGAGCGAAACAAGGAGAGAAGGGCATTCGGGGGGGGCCTTTTGTGAACCCCATGGAAGGCGAAACCCGACCTAATCACCCGTAGGGCCCACTGGCTTGCACAAAGCCGTTCCCAGGCACTGAGTCGCCGGGACAGACTGCCCACAGGATCGCCTGTGGGGGGTGATGGCCTCAGGTCGGGGGTTAGTCATTGGGGGTGAGCCGGCTGCAAAGAGGCAGGTTTTTGGCTCTGAGGTCAGGTACCTGATCGGCCTTTGGCGAGTTGTCTAGCCCTAGCCCCTTTGCGTGAGAAGGATCTGCAGGCCTTGGCCGGTGGAGTGCCCTGGGAAGAGGTAGCCAGAGCAGGGCACTTCACCGTGGGGTGAGAGGGACCCAAGTGAAAGGCGAGGTCCCTTATAATTTTGGACTGGCTCTTGATGGTCGCCTGCACATGGTTCCCTAAGACAGAACCAGTTTTAACCGGCGTAACTCTGAAAGAGGCTCGGGCGGAGGAAGCGCATGCAACTGAAACTCCCTGAGGGCTTGAAAAACCGCCTCCAGCTCCGGCAGGTTGATGTGCCAGGATGCTAGGAGCATGCCATCCCGCCTTGCCAGAACCGAGTTTAGGTGCAGCCTAGCAAAAGCACACACTGAGTATTTAAGCCCTTCCACCATGGATCGGATAAAGGCCACGGTGGCAGGTGGGTCAGCAGACTGGCGGAGAGCGAAGGACTCAAAGTCTGTCTTGGAGGGAGGATGCCAGACCTCTCAAGAAGGAGTCCATCACTGAAACCGCCTCCAGCCCCCTCCTAGCAGTCTCCTCCCAATCTGCAAGGCAACGTTCTGAGAAAGCGACCTGCCTGTGCTGAGACCGAGATCTCTCCTGCAACAGGAGGAGGCCCTCTTGGGAAACAATTATGCAGGGACAGGATCGACAGAACCGCAGCTGAGCATTTCATCTCCCTTTAGAAAGGGCTGGAGATTATTTTTCTACAGCCCTGTGGCTAAATATATGGCACACAATAGGGCCCCACTCCCAACCAATCGCTGGAAGTGCGCACACATGCAAACCCTACGGTCAGTCAAAGAAGGGAAACGCTATCCGCCATTGCAAAGCATGGTGTTCTCTCTGCTGACTTTGTGATAAAAGTGCAAATTTCAGAGTGTTTTGGATACTTCTGTTCATCATCTTTGCTTGTTGTGGTTTTCATATAGTCACAGCTCTGTAAAGAAGTAGACAGAATATCACTTTCGTCCAAATCTTCAGAATGCCATCGCCGTCAGTGAGAACAGCTGGAAAACTGTCCCTTCTTTAGGATGAGTAAAATTCAAGTATTTTGGGTTTGTTGACAATATTAACACTTAAATTTTGGTCTTTTGGATGTATGGACCGCTCTAACAAGTTGTTGACAGGAAAGCTTTTAGTTTTAAGTATTAAGTTATCAAAGTCATATTTCAGCAACAAGCCGCTGAAAGGCAATATGTGGGCTGGTTAAAGTGGTGAAATTCATGTCTCTTGCCATCTCAATAAGCTACTCCCATGTCTAGGTTACTTTGTTAACACGTACTGTGTTCCCTACGAAGCAGACAACAGGTTTTGTGCTCTCTCTCTCTCTCTGTCTGTCTTGTTTTGTGCTCTCTCTCTCTCTATCTGTCTTTCTCTCTCTCTCTCTCTGTGCAAGCTATCTGAATTTTGTGTCATTGCAGGAGTGTTGAGTCATGACAATGATAAATACATTCTACATCGGACTACGGTGGACAAACGAGCGGTGAGTACACCACTCTCTCTCTCTCTGTATCCTGTTTTGCATTTTTCTCTCACCCCCTCTCTCTTTTTTTCTCCAGCCCACCCCCCTCTCCCTCTTGCTTTTTTTTGATTCTCTCTCTCACTCCCTCCCCCCCCTCTCTCTCTCTCTCATGCCCTACGTCACGCACCATGCACACGTGCATGTGTATGTGTGTGTGTTTGTGTGTGTGTGTGTGTGTGTGTGTGTTGTGTAAAACCTAAGCATGTTACAAACACATCATATAAGAGCACGAAACATGCAAACTGAAATCTGTTCATGTTTATGTGGAAACTAAGCATTTCATAATCACAGCAGAAAAAAAAAGCGCATGAAACACGCAAAACAAACTATGTTCGCCAGTAGTGTGTGTTTGCGTCTGTGTCTGGCAAACGGGCTTGACAACATTTTGAGGACAGAGTTTCGAGATTCGAAATTCAAACTTGAATACAAACACCTCAATATGAAGAGGTACCAAACAAATAACATTGATATCGTACGCTTTGTATTATTGTACAGTGCAAAAAAAAAAAATTAACTGCCATTGTCTTTTTTTTTTGTAATATGTTGTTGATTATGACTTCATGTGATCGAGTATGTGTGCGTGTGGGTGTGCGTGTGTGTATACATGTGTGTGTGGGTGTGAAGTGATATTATTATGGGTTTTTTTGTTGGCTTTTTTTTGTTGTTGTTGCTTTTTTTTCTGTATGATTGATGGACATCATTGTTAATTTTGTTTGATGGAAAATTTTAAAAAATTTAGAAAAAAAAAAAAATCTGAGGACAGCAAAGAGTGACCGTAAGTCTTAAACATGTATCACTGTAAGGAATCTCTCTCTCTCTACGTTTTGCTGTGTGTGTGTGTGTGTGTGTGTGTGTGTGTGTGTGTGTGTGTTTTGCTCTTTCTCTATGTCTCTCGCTCTGAGATAAGATAAGATAATGTTGCTTATAGCCCAGCCGACCGCAAGGGGCCACATCAGGGCTGTCACCACCTTAAAATCAACTCACAAGTGTCTCTCGCTCTGTCTGTCTGTCTCTCACTATATGTGTGTGTGTGTGTGTGTGTGTGTGTGTGTATGTGTGTGTGTGTGTTTCTCTCTCTCTCTGTGCATGTATGTGTGTGTTTTGCTCTCTCTCTCTGTTCTATTCTCCCCCTCTCTCTCTTTCTGTTTAGCTCTGTGTGTGTTGTGTGTGTGTGTGTGTGTGTGTGTGTGTGTGTGTGTGTGTGTGTGTGTGTTTTGCTCTCTCTCTATGTCTCTCTCTCTGTCTGTCTGTCTCTTACTATGTGTTGTTTGTGTGTTTTTTCTCTCTCTCTTTCTTTCTCTCTGTACATGTGTGTGTGTTTTGCTCTCTCTCTCTCTCTCTCTCTCTCTCTCTCTCTCTCTCTCTCTCTCTCCTGAGCCTTGCTGGCCCAGCAGATGAATAAGCAGAGATACACGTAGTCAGTCAGTAGCCTAGTTTCTGTGAAGCCACTCTCAACTCTGGGGAGGCCAGTACACATTCCCGTCAGTACCAGGTCAGCGTGTAGCTCACAGCACAGAAGCTAGGAAAGAAGCATGGGAATGCGGACGATGCCGATGCGAGAGGGATGGGACCGGGTTGGGGGGAGGTGGGAGTACTCCAGCTGGGAAGGGAGAGTGGGCACTCAAGTTAAAAATCGGCGGGCCTGCATCGCCGACTGAGAAGTCACGGATATGTGTGCCGTGAGAATGTGAGAGGGGTGAGCAAGGGCTTGTCGTCACCTCAACAGAACCGCAGCTGAGTTGAGGAGACTCCAGAAAGAATGTGGAGAGAAAGAAGGGAGAGAGAGAGCGGTGGTGAAGAGAGAGAGGGCTCCGGTACACCAGAAAAAGCGCCGGCCTGCGAGTTGGAGAGATCAACGGACGAAATCTTCTGAACCCTGGCTTTGCCACTCAAACGCTTCACGTACGCTTCTCGCTTATGCGAAAACATATGCGACAACACAGAATTCAACAGCACCAATCAATCGTTTGCGAGACATAGTAAAAAAAATACTTAGCTGCTCAGAGTGCACAAGGTTAGCGGGGAAATGGCTGCCGAGAATAGAGGAAAAATCTGGGCATACGCAAGACACAAGGCCCTTTCCGGGTTCTGTTTAGACTTTATTGTGTGCGAGGCAGGGATAGCAAACCGCTGTCGCTTATTGCATTAGTGAGCCATGGTATAGTTTGTGTAATTAAACACAAAATCAAACCCATGACACAACTCCACAAATTGCACTGCACCTGTGATCTGAATCCTTTGCTGCACTTCGCACAGTGGAACTGGTACTTGCGGTTGTCCTGAGATGTGTGAACTAGTTTGTGCTGCTGCAGAGCATCTGATCTTTTGAATGACTTTCCACAAATATCACATAAATGGGGACGTAGCTGAGGGCCGTGCACATCACGCAAATGTCTGTCATAGTGAACCCTGCGCTGAAACGTCTTGGAACACTCTGGGCATTGGAAGCCATCAGGGCCCGCAACTGTGGCATTGTTGGAGTCCCGAGCATGGCGCATCAGGTGGCGTGTGAAGTACTTACGATTGGACGATGAGTGACCACAAACTTCACAGTTGAACTGAAAGACACACAAAAGTTTGAGTGTAAATGCTCTTTTTGAAACAATCTCATGTCTTTTCCACCAGTGTTTTACGTTTTGGGTTTTTTCCCCAGTCATTACTGAAAAGTGAGAAACATGAACTGGAAAAGATGATCTGGTCTTCATGACTACTAGGTGTTAGTTACCAACTTTCTAAGAACAATGACACAAATAACCAACCAGCCAATCAACCAACCTGGTCATGCTGTGAAAAAAGATGAAAGAACTAGTGAGAAAAAAATCCCCAAAATCCTCATCAGTCGCACAGAAATTTGGAAGACCAACACACACACACACACAACACACACACACACACACATGCGTAAAAACACAGTAAACACACACACACACACACACACCTCTCTCTCTCTCTCTCTCTCACAAAATTTGCCTTTTTCCACTCATGTACGAATTAATATACAACATGAAATTTCTGGAAATGGAAAAAGATAGTCAAAGAGTGGGTGAACAAGACAAATGGGAAGAAAGACAGGTATAAAGAATAAGTGCGTCAAAAAGACTATAAAATGCTAAATACTCTACAAAACTAGTCATGAACTGATCAATTCCCAGACCTAAATTCCATTCAACAAGTTTCATCTGGATAAAATCCTACAGCTGTTTCCTTTTCTGCATCTCATACTCTCCACATATAGTATTTAATGACAAATTACTACAGATTTTTTCCATTTCAGCACCATTAGCTCTCCACATATGTCTATGTCTATGCTGTAAAAATTTTGGCCACTGAATGATAGAATGAACAAAAAAAAAGTAAAATGGGTCCGAGGGCAGATCAAGCAAACCCATTGTGTCATTTTGCACACAAGCAAAACAGCTTTTTCTTCAGCATGAAATGTTTTACATTGAGGGATCTTCACATTAAATCACCTGCTGATATTCACACTATGAACAGTCCCAAGAAAGATCTACTCACCAGATTTCTACACACACACACACACGCACATGCACACTTACACACACACACACCCCCCTCACAGGTCTTGTTTTGAACATATGTTATGAGGACTTTTGTTACACTAAAGTCGCTCTTGGCATACTTTATAAGAATGT
Source organism: Conus canariensis (assembly GCA_033310375.1). Taxonomy (NCBI): domain Eukaryota; kingdom Metazoa; phylum Mollusca; class Gastropoda; order Neogastropoda; family Conidae; genus Conus; species Conus canariensis. The sequence goes on along the minus strand of CM065716.1, from coordinate 72,433,199 downwards.
ACGAGTGCAATGTCATAAAACTTACCAAATTATATCCCTTGATTGGAAGAAGACATCAAGTTTCACGATATCCCTACAGAAAATCTCAGATTTTTGACCCGTCTCCATGATGAAAAGGGTACACATTCATTTCACAATACCTTGCTGGACCTGAGACCACACACACACAAACATGCACATGCGCGCGCACACACACACACGCACATACATGTGCACACACACACAAACACACACACCAGAAAATAATACCCTGCTTCATACCGTTTCAGCGGGGAGCTGAGTAATAATGTACAAAAGCAGTAAAACCATGCGCACGCGCGCGCGCACACACACACACACACACACACACACAAACACACACAAACCCAAACCTGCTGTTGTGAGGATGTGCAGTTTCTCCCATTGGGATGCTTCAATTTAACATGCTTGGACAACATGTTCACTGTATCTGTCAGATACCCACATAAGTTACATTTGAGCAGCGAATTCTTGTGCAGCAGTTCATGGCGTCGCAGGTGACTGAGGCGGATGGTTTTGAAGTCACACTCGCCACATTTGTGCACCTCCACACCGCTCCCTTGATGAAGTTTCATGTGCTTGTTGTAGTGGCTCTCCCGCTTGGATTTGAACGAGCACTTGTCGCAGAAAAACTTGAATTTTATACGCCCCTCATAAATGCGGCGCTTGCGGGTGGCCTGTGAGATGTGGGTGGAGGCCCTGGCTGTCCTCATCACTGCACAACACCATTAGCTGATGATCACTTAAGCATGAAGAAGGATGACCATGCTACATGTTGTGCTACTGGATTTCTATGATATACATCAAAAACACTATAACTGGTACAAAATAATCTAGGCCTTATACCAGTAGCCAGGGAAGGGACTGACATTATACTTGAATACCTTACATGTTGTGCTACTGGGTTTCTATAATATACATCAAAAACATTATAATTGGTACAAAATAATCTAGGCCTTATTCCAGTAGGCAGGGAAGGGATTGACATTATACTTGAATACCTTTTTCTTCATTCAACCTTCCCTTTGATCCTCTCCCTCAACCCATCCCCACCCCTCCAGCTCACACTCCCATCTCTCCCTTCTCTCCAACCGCCTGTCCAACCACCAATCCTCAAAAAGACAAAATTCAAAAGCTTCCACATGCTGTCAAAGTCATTAGAGTCTATGAAGATTTTAACTTCATTGCCCTTTTCTTCATTATCAAAGTATCACCATTTCCGCCCTCCTCAACGTTCACCATCCCCCTCCTCATCCCTGTCCCTACCCCAATCCTCAAAAAGATAGAATTCAATAAACCCCATGTCTTGTTGGTGTCAGTGCAGTTTAATGCCTTCTTCTTCCTGATCTAATATATATACACCAGTTCTTTTAGATTACAAAAACAATAAGAGCTTGGAGGAACTCAGTGTTAATCATTCTGAGATGAACACAGTGGTGCTGTTGTCCAGTGCCGACTTGCAGCGGTCATTCATATCAAAACAGCATGGCAGACAACATAGCAGCAAGTGTAAGCAGGCTTCAGAAAACAGCATCAACACAGGCACTCAAAGTTCACAGCTTGTGTTAAATGTAAACTCAAATGAAGGACTGAAAGAAAGAAAAAAAATTTTTAGTTTATATTGACAAATATGGATAGTTGAAGGAATAAAATACCTGTACAATATTTGTACACTTCCTTATATTCTGCTTCATATTCTGTACCACCGACACTTGGAATCACTGCCACATTGCTCATGTCAACTCCCCAATACATGTCCAGTGCCCAGGGTTGTTCTGTTGTAGATCAGCCCCACGAGACTCCAAGGAATCATGTTCATGAATCAGCAACCCACCAGAGGAAAGGAATTTTAGTACTAAAAGTAGTTTTATGATATGTTTACCTGTCCAAACAAATGCCTTATCTCCACTTGGCATGGAACATTGCCATACATCACAATTCCTAAAAAAAAAAAAATTTAATGGAGAGCAGGGAACTCTACCTGATGCCACCAAGCCCTCATGAATGATGTCTCTTAGAGAACTCATAACATTACACTCTGATTGAATGAGTTCAGTTTTCACCCCTTTTCCGATGAACAGGGAAAGAAGAGATAAGATAAGATAATGTTGCTTATAGCCCAGCCGACCGCAAGGGGCCACATCAGGGCTGTCACCATGTTAAAATCAACTCACAAGTCATTAAAAAAAAAAAAAAAAAAAAAAAAAAAAAACCTTTCACACATCTCTTTAAATGACATCGTCTAGAAACGCACCAGAAACTTCGTTAAAAATCTTTCATCCGTAAAATCTTAAATCAGATGAAAAATGTTAATCTCTCTCAAAAACTCAAAGATCACGTCAGGCGGAACATCCCTGAACAGGATTTTCATGGACTCTGCTGTAAAATGTTTGTGTCTCACATCGTGCAAGTCCCAACACTCTAAAAGAATATGTTTCATTGTGAGTGGCACATGACATGGAATGCACCACGGAGCTTCCTCATTCTTTAAAAGGTACGAATGGGTAAAATACGAATGGCCGGTGTGCAGCCGGCACAGAACTGTTTCTTCTTTACGGCCACCAGACGTAGATGGGAGGAACTCATTAAGGTTTGGACGGATCTGAAAGAGTTTGTTATCCGTCTGCGTGTTCCAATCCTCCTGCCAGAGGTCTCTCACATAATCATTAATTTTGGGTTTCAGATCTGAGCAAGGGATATAAATATTGGACAATTTCTCTCTTGTGGCATTCTTGGCTAAACGATCAACCATTTCGTTCCCTCCGATGCCAACATGACCAGGAACCCAAGCCAGAATAATGTTGTAACCATCCGCTTTCAACTTGCTAAAAAGCTCAAAGAAATGTAATAGTTCTGGATGCTGAAGGTTGCGGCCAGCTATGGCCTCCAAAGCTGACAGCGAATCCGACAGAACCAGAAAGTCCCTCTTGGTAGATTGTGAAATTATTTTCAATGCCAGAACCAGAGCAGTAAGTTCAGCAGAATAGACAGAGGCATCTGGAGGTATATGTTTTAACAGTATCTGAGAAGGAGCACCAGGGCAATAGGCTGCACAGGCCACTCCATCCTCAGACTTGGAACCGTCAGTGAAAATTTTCTGACAGGATGGAAATTTTGAACAGAGGTCAGCATACAATGCCTTGTATGCCTGAGAGCTGGTGGACTCTTTACGAAAAGCTGCGAGATCAAAACGAATCTCTGGTGTGAAAAAGGTCCACGGAGGCTGATCCGGAAACTTGGAAAAATCAGACACAACTCCTAGGTCTAGACCTGCATTCCGCGCGTGAGGCTGCATACGAACACCAAACGGCGGAATACAGTTAGGGTTGTTTTCGAATTTGTTTTGAAACTGGGGGTCATAGGCAGGATTCTGAGGTTCTGAGAACAGTCTGATATAGTAATTTAGGGACATTTTCAGCCTGCGGTTGGACAGTGAGGGTTCACCTGCCTCTGTGTACAGGCTGTACACAGGGGTGGTGCGGAATGCTCCAAGACAGAGACGAAGCCCTTGATGGTGGATAGGGTCCAAGAGTTTCAGATAAGACGGTCTTGCAGACCCGTACACAGCACAACCATAGTCCAGTTTGGAGCGGACCAGGGCTCTGTAGAGATGCAGCAAAGTTTTCTTATCAGCGCCCCAGTCAGTGTGTGCTACGACCCGCAGAATATTCAGAGCTTTCTGGCAAGAGGTTTTGAGATTTTTAATGTGGCTGAGAAAGTTGAGTTTTTGATCAAAAATAACTCCAAGGAATTTGGCTTCTTTTACAGCTGGAATGGTGGACTTGTCCAGACGAATTTCAGGATCAGCAAAAAATTGACGAAAATTGTGAAAATGGATTGACTGAGTTTTGGTACGTGAGAAGGTAAACCCGTTTTCCTCGGCCCACTGCTGGATCTTGTTGACACAAAGTTGGAGTCGACGCTGTACGCTGGGGTAAGAAGCTCCCACTGTGTACAGCGCAAAGTCGTCAACGAACAGAGAGGACTCAGAGCCCTGGCTTACCGATTTCACAATGTCGTTGATTTTAATGCTGAAAAGAGCAGGAGAAAGGATGCTCCCTTGAGGGACACCCAACTCCTGCCCATGGATGTCAGAGAGTGTGGTGCCAACACGCACCTGGAACTGTCGATCAGCCAAAAAGTTCTGTATGAACAGAGGCAGGTGACCACGAAAACCAAGTCTGTGCAGGTCCAGAAGAATTCCTGATTTCCATGTGGTATCATATGCTTTTTCGAGGTCGAAAAAGATAGCGACCACATGCTGTTTATTGACAAAGGCATTGCGGATGGTGGTTTCCAGACGGATTAGATGGTCAACTGTCGAGTGGTATTTCCGGAAACCGCACTGTTCACTGGCCAAAAGGCCATCGGTTTCCAGCTTCCACATCAGCCGGGAGTTGACCATCTTTTCCATCAACTTACAGAGGCAGCTAGTCAGAGCTATCGGACGATAGTTGGAAGGGTTGGTAAGGTCCTTTGCAGGCTTTGGAATTGGAATGATCAGGGCTTTCCGCCAGGAGGGCGGAAAGTACCCTGTGGTCCAGATATGGTTGTATACTTTAAGAAGAGTCTGGAGACAGCTTTCTGGAAAATGTTTCAAAACCTGATAATGAATATCATCCAGACCAGGGGCAGAATCAGTGCAGGTTTGTAAAGCTGTTTTCAGTTCATTGATTGAAAAAGGGAGATTGTAGGCTTCAGAGTTGTCTGATGTGAAATTGTATAAAGATTTCTCTCTGAGCTGTTTGTTTTTTTAAAAAGGCTGCAGATTTATTTGAAGATGAGGAGTTCTGTTGGATGGTGGAGGCCAACAGATTGGCAACAGCTTCTTTGTCAGTGATCAGAGCATCGGCAAGTTTCAAGTGATGAATGGAGGGGTTGGTGTTTTTCCCTTTGATTTTTCTGATGATGTGGATAAGATAAGATAATGTTGCTTATAGCCCAGCCGACCGCAAGGGGCCACATCAGGGCTGTCACCATGTTAAAATCAACTCACAAGTCATTAAAAAAAAAAAAAAAAAAAACCTTTCACACATCTCTTTAAATGACATCTTCTAGAAACGCACCAGAAACTTCATTAAAAATCTTTCTTCCGTAAAATCTTAAATCAGATGAAAAATGTTAATCTCTCTCAAAAAGTCAAGGATCACGTCAGGCGGGACATCCCTGAACAGGATCTTCATGGACTCCGCTGTAAAATGTTTGTGTCTCACATCGTGCAAGTCCCAACACTCTAAAAGAATATGTTTCATTGTGAGTGGCACATGACATGGAATGCACCACGGAGCTTCCTCATTCTTTAAAAGGTACGAATGGGTAAAATACGAATGGCCGGTGTGCAGCCGGCACAGAACTGTTTCTTCTTTACGGCCACCAGACGTAGATGGGAGGAACTCCTTAAGGTTTGGACGGATCTGAAAGAGTTTGTTATCCGTCTGCGTGTTCCAATCCTCCTGCCAGAGGTCTCTCACATAATCATTAATTTTGGGTTTCAGATCTGAGCAAGGGATATAATATTGGACAATTTCTCTCTTGTGGCATTCTTGGCTAAACGATCAACCATTTTGTTCCCTCCGATGCCAACATGACCAGGAACCCAAGCCAGAATAATGTTGTAACCATCCACTTTCAACTTGCTAAAAAGCTCAAAGAAATGTAATAGTTCTGGATGCTGAAGGTTGCGGCCAGCTATGGCCTCCAAAGCTGACAGCGAATCCGACAGAACCAGAAAGTCCCTCTTCGTAGATTGTGAAATTATTTTCAATGCCAGAACCAGAGCAGTAAGTTCAGCAGAATAGACAGAGGCATCTGGAGGTATATGTTTTAACAGTATCTGAGAAGGAGCACCAGGGCAATAGGCTGCACAGGCCACTCCATCCTCAGACTTGGAACCGTCAGTGAAAATTTTCTGACAGGATGGAAATTTTGAACAGAGGTCAGCATACAATGCCTTGTATGCCTGAGAGCTGGTGGACTCTTTACGAAAAGCTGCGAGATCAAAACGAATCTCTGGTGTGAAAAAGGTCCACGGAGGCTGATCCGGAAACTTGGAAAAATCAGACACAACTCCTAGGTCTAGACCTGCATTCCGCGCGTGTGGCTGCATACGAACACCAAACGGCGGAACACAGTTAGGGTTGTTTTCGAATTTGTTTTGAAACTGGGGGTCAAAGACACAGTCATAGGCAGGATTCTGTGGTTCTGAGAACAGTCTGATGTAGTAATTTAGAGACATTTTCAGCCTGCGGTTGGACAGTGAGGGTTCACCTGCCTCTGTGTACAGGCTGTACACAGGGGTGGTGCGGAATGCTCCAAGACAGAGACGAAGCCCTTGATGGTGGATAGGGTCCAAGAGTTTCAGATAAGACGGTCTTGCAGAGCCGTACACAGCACAACCATAGTCCAGTTTGGAGCGGACCAGGGCTCTGTAGAGATGCAGCAAAGTTTTCTTATCAGCGCCCCAGTCAGTGTGTGCTACGACCCGCAGAATATTCAGAGCTTTCTGGCAAGAGGTTTTGAGATTTTTAATGTGGCTGAGAAAGTTGAGTTTTTGATCAAAAATAACTCCAAGGAATTTGGCTTCTTTTACAGCTGGAATGGTGGACTTGTCCAGACGAATTTCAGGATCAGCAAAAAATTGACGAAAATTGTGAAAATGGATTGACTGAGTTTTGGTACGTGAGAAGGTAAACCCGTTTTCCTCGGCCCACTGCTGGATCTTGTTGACACAAAGTTGGAGTCGACGCTGTACGCTGGGGTAAGAAGCTCCAACTGCGTACAGCGCAAAGTCGTCAACGAACAGAGAGGACTCAGAGCCCTGGCTTACCGATTTCACAATGTCGTTGATTTTAATGCTGAAAAGAGCAGGAGAAAGGATGCTCCCTTGAGGGACACCCAACTCCTGCCCATGGATGTCAGAGAGTGTGGTGCCAACACGCACCTGGAACTGTCGATCAGCCAAAAAGTTCTGTATGAACAGAGGCAGGTGACCACGGAAACCAAGTCTGTGCAAGTCCAGAAGAATTCCTGATTTCCATGTGGTGTCATACGCTTTTTCGAGGTCGAAAAAGATAGCGACCACATGCTGTTTATTGACAAAGGCATTGCGGATGGTGGTTTCCAGACGGATTAGATGGTCGACTGTCGAGTGGTATTTCCGGAACCCGCACTGTTGACTGGCCAAAAGGCCATCGGTTTCCAGCTTCCACATCAGACGGGAGTTGACCATCTTCTCCATCAACTTACAGAGGCAGCTAGTCAGAGCTATTGGACGATAGTTGGAAGGGTTGGTAAGGTCCTTTGCAGGCTTTGGAATTGGAATGATCAGGGCTTTCCGCCAGGAGGGCGGAAAGCACCCTGTGGTCCAGATATGGTTGTATACTTTAAGAAGAGTCTGGAGACAGCTTTCTGGAAAATGTTTCAAAACCTGATAATGAATATCATCCAGACCAGGGGCAGAATCAGTGCAGGTTTGTAAAGCCGTTTTCAGTTCATTGATTGAAAAAGGGAGATTGTAGGCTTCAGAGTTGTCTGATGTGAAATTGTATAAAGATTTCTCTCTGAGTTGTTTGTTTTTTAAAAAGGCTGCAGATTTATTTGAAGATGAGGAGTTCTGTTGGATGGTGGAAGCCAACAGATTGGCAACAGCTTGTTTGTCAGTGACCAGAGCATCGGCAAGTTTCAAGTGATGAATGGAGGGGTTGGTGTTTTTCCCTTTGATTTTTCTGATGATGTTCCAGACTTTTTTCTTTGAAGTTTTTGATGTCAGCCCGGAGCAGAAGTTTCTCCAAGACTGACGTTTACTGATTTTGAAAGTGTGTCTCGATTTGGCGCGGAGTTTCTGATGGGCTCGAGCGTTGGGACCTGAAGGTCGTTGGTATACCCGACGCTGAGCCCGTTTGCGAACTTTTGAAATTTGTTGGCAGTCTGAATTAAACCAGGGTGTTTTGGGCATTTGGAGTTTATTGGAAGACATTGGAATACAGGTTTTAGCACAGTTTATCACAGTATTGGTCAGAGATTCTGCTGGGTCTGGACTCTGAAGAAAATCAACTTCCTGGAATTCTTTTGAAATATTGGTTACAAAGAGATCCCAGTTGGCCTTCTTATAATTAAAATGTTGTGAGACAGAAGCGCTCTCAGTTAATACAGGTTTTAAAAGAACAGGGAAATGGTCACTTCCGTGTAGATCGTCATGGACAGACCACTCATAGTCCAGGACCAGCGAGGGGTCACAAATCGACAAATCTAAACACGAAAGTGAACCTGTGGAAGAGTGGAGGTAAGTTGGAGCTCCATCGTTCAGACAACACAAATCAAAGTCTGAAAGGACATCCTCAAGAAGCAGACCTCTGGATGACGAACTGACACTACCCCAAAGAGGATTGTGACCATTAAAGTCACCCAACAGCAAAAAAGGTCGAGGAAGTTCTCCGATCAGACTGACAAGGTCCTGACGACAAACCGGGACAGAAGGTGGCAGATAAAGTGAACAAATTGTTATAGTTTTATGGAGAGTGACTCTCGCAGCTACAGCCTGAAGGGGGGTAATCAGAGCGACAGGACTAAACAGCAAAGTTTTATGTAAAAGAAGGGCAACACCACCTGACAGTCCCAATGTGGATGGTTGTGCAGGTTTAGAAAGAATATTAAAGCCAGAAAGAGTGAAGGTCTTCTGGCTTTGAATTTTAGTTTCCTGAAGAGCCACGACGGAAGGTTTTACAGTTTGACACAGAAGTTGCAGCTCCTCAAAATTTGAATTTAGGCCACAGATATTCCAATGGATTAGTTTACTACTATCCATGGTGCAGAGGATGAACAGGAGAGAAGTCAGGTCATCTCCTCGTCATCGTCTCGTTCAGTGGAGCAAATTTATTGCTTAGTTTCACTGGACTGTTTGGGTCTTCAGACCTGCTGGCAGACTTGCCCACAGGTGAAGAAGGTCTGGATTTTGGAGATGGTGGAGGTTTCTTCCTCATCTCCACCATCTCCACACTTGGTTGAACTCCCTTGCCCGCACGGGCACTGCTCGAGGAAGTTCGAGGCAGGAGGCCTGGCTTTTTCATCTGCCCAGCAGCAGATGGAGTAGACTGCTGGGCAGTCTGAGGGGTGGCGGATTTTTTGCCTCCACCAGGGGCACCCACTTTGGGTTGGGAGGCGGTGGACTTGCTTCCACCAGAGCTTAACGGTCTTTCTTGCAATGTCTTGGTGAAAGTAAAATTGTCAGTCTGGCAGCAGACTGAACGGGTGGAAACTTTCTTTGCAACGGAAGCATAAGAAGACACTGTTGACGTCTGACTGCCAACAACCTGTTTGCGGGCCTCAAAAAACGAAATTTTCTTTTCAGTCTTCACTCTTTGGATGGTGGACTCCTGAACCCAAACAGGGCAGTTGCGTGAAGAGGAGGGGTGGTCGCCACCGCAGTTCGCACAATGAGCCGGGTCTTTACACGGCCCATCATGGGTTGCCTTGCAACAAACACCACACACCTCCTGCCCAGAACAGCGGTCTCTGACATGTCCAAACTTCTGGCATTTGAAACACCTCAACGGGGATGGGACATACAGTTGGACACGTACATTTAAGTACCCGACTTTAATGACCGTAGGAAGCACAGGGTTGCAGAATGTCAGAAAGAGGGTGTTGGTGGGCACTCTTTCTGCACCTTTTTTGACTGTCACCCTATGCACCTCTGTCACACCTTGGAACGCAAGTTCTGTCTTGATCTCCGCTTCCGAGACACCTTTCAAATCCGGGCACCGGATAACCCCTTTGGTCGAATTTAACTGCTTATGGGGAGTCACCCGGATCTCTCTGTCCACAAGTTTTGTTGCCCTCAGCAGCTGCTCCGATTGCCTCTGTGATCTGCACTGGACGAGGAAAGTGCCATTCCGTAGCCTTTTCACTGACTGAGGGTCACCTGCTAGACCCTGAAAGCCCTTCTGAATAGCAAAAGGACTCAGAGCAGAAATAGGCTTTTCCTGCTCTGTCCCTTCAACCACAAGCCAGGAAGCCCAAAAACCTGTCCTCTGTCTCGTCTCCATATCCGAGTCACTGTCGGAATCGTTATGACTAGAAATGGGGTCCACTGCCTTCCTCTTCTTTATGGGGGGTGTGATTTTGGATAAAGCCATGATTTATGTTTAGAAATTTCATCTCTCCCTTACCCACCCACCATGGAGTCCAACTAAGGGGCCAGGGCCAAGAACTCATTGTCTTGACCCCTTCCAGGCTTCAGGAGAGATATACGACAAACAGAAGCCTACTGACCCTATCCCCCCTGATCATGCCCAACTCCCGGGAACAGAGAGCTGAGCACTGCAGGGGTTACCTTGGCCAGTCGGAGAACTGCCTGTCTTGACCCAGCCCCACGAAGGGGAAGCCGATTGATACACCCGGGCCAGAGTGTACCTCCTGTCTAGGAGAGGTCCGAGCCAAAGTGATGTGTTGAGGGCGTTGGCCCTCTCAATCACCAGGATCTCATCCCCCTCCGTCACAGGTCGCACCGCACGGCAAACGCGGCGGATCTTAAGAAGACCACAGAGAGAAAAAGAGTGTGCAAAAGAAGGCTTGAAAGGGAGATGAAGAAAGAAAAGAACCGTTAAGAAAGGCAGAAGACAGAATAGGAAAAAGGTGGGTTACTATTTGTCTGGGCCCTCACTCCTAACCTTTCTGACATGGGAGACCCTACCAGGGCATCAATTCCTACCACGTAATGCTTGGCCAGTCAGCAGCTTGGCTATACAGGCCTAGAAGCATTGACAACAACTAACCATCTAGTCGAGTATTGATGCCCCCGTCAGCAAAGCCTAAAAGATCACTGGACCACGCAAGCCCTCCGACCACGGCAAGGTTGCAACCCCCGAGGGTTCTGATGATGTTCCAGACTTTTTTCTTTGAAGTTTTTGATGTCAGCCCGGAGCAAAAGTTTCTCCAAGACTGACGTTTACTGATTTTGAAAGTGTGTCTCGATTTGGCGCGGAGTTTCTGATGGGCTCAAGCGTTGGAACCTGAAGGTCGTTGGTATACCCGACGCTGAGCCCGTTTGCGAACTTTTGAAATTTGTTGGCAGTCTAAATTAAACCAGGGTGTTTTGGGCATTTGGAGTTTATTGGAAGACATTGGAATACAGGTTTTAGCACACTTTATCACAGTGTTAGTCAGAGATTCAGCTGGGTCTGGACTCTGAAGAAAATCAGTGTCCTGGAATTCTTTCAAAATATTGGTGGCAAAAAGATTCCAGTTGGCCTTCTTATAATTAAGATGTTGTGAGACAGAGATGTTTTCAGTTAATAAGGGTTTTAAAAGAACAGGGAAATGGTCACTTCCGTGCAGATCGTCATGGACAGACCACTCATAGTCCAGGACCAGCGAGGGGTCACAAATCGACAAATCTAAGCACGAAAGTGAACCTGTGGAAGAGTGGAGGTAAGTTGGAGCTCCATCGTTCAGACAACACAAATCAAAGTCTGAAAGGACATCCTCAAGAAGCAGACCTCTGGATGACGAACTGACACTACCCCAAAGAGGATTGTGACCATTAAAGTCACCCAACAGCAAAAAAGGTCGAGGAAGTTCTTCGATCAGACTGACAAGGTCCTGACGACAAACCGGGACAGAAGGTGGCAGATACAGTGAGCAGATTGTAACAGTCTTGTGGAGAGTGACTCTCGCAGCTACAGCCTGAAGGGAGGTAGTCAGAGCGACAGGACTAAACAGCAAAGTTTTGTGTAAAAGAAGGGCAACACCGCCTGACAGTCCCAATGTGGATGGTTGTGCAGGTTTAGAAAGAATATTAAAGCCAGAAAGAGTGAAGGTCTTCTGGCTTTGAATTTTAGTTTCCTGAAGAGCCACGACGGAAGGTTTTACAGTTTGACACAGAAGTTGCAGCTCCTCAAAATTTGAATTTAGGCCACGGATATTCCAATGGATTAGTTTACTACTATCCATGGTGCAGAGGATGAACAGGAGAGAAGTCAGGTCATCTCCTCGTCATCGTCTGCGTTCAGTGGAGCAAATTTATTGCTTAGTTTCACTGGACTGTTTGGGTCTTCAGACCTGCTGGCAGACTTGCCCACAGGTGAAGAAGGTCTGGATTTTGGAGATGGTGGAGGTTTCTTCCTCATCTCCACCATCTCCACACTTGGTTGAACTCCCTTGCCCGCACGGGCACTGCTCGAGGAAGTTCGAGGCGGGAGGCCTGGCTTTTTCATCTGCCCAGCAGCAGATGGAGTAGACTGCTGGGCAGTCTGAGGGGTGGCGGATTTTTTGCCTCCACCAGGGGCACCCACTTTGGGTTGGGAGGCGGTGGACTTGCTTCCACCAAAGCTTAACGGTCTTTCTTGCAATGTCTTGGTGAAAGTAAAATTGTCAGTCTGGCAGCAGACTGAACGGGTGAGATAAGATAAGATAATGTTGCTTATAGCCCAGCCGACCGCAAGGGGCCACATCAGGGCTGTCACCACGTTAAAATCAACTCACAAGTCATTAAAAAAAAAAAAAAAAAAAAAAAAAAAAAACCTTTCACACATCTCTTTAAATGACATCTTCCAGAAACGCACCAGAAACTTCATTAAAAATCTTTCTTCCGTAAAATCTTAAATCAGATGAAAAATGTTAATCTCTCTCAAAAAGTCAAGGATCACGTCAGGCGGGACATCCCTGAACAGGATCTTCATGGACTCCGCTGTAAAATGTTTGTCTCACATCGTGCAAGTCCCAACACTCTAAAAGAATATGTTTCATTGTGAGTGGCACATGACATGGAATGCACCACGGAGCTTCTTCACTCTTTAAAAGGTAGGAATGAGTAAAATACGAATGGCCGGTGTGCAGCCGGCACAGAACCATTTCCTCTTTACGACCACCAGACGTAGATGGGAGGAACTCCTTAAGGTTTGGACGGATCTGAAAGAGTTTGTTATCCGTCTGGGTATTCCAATCCTCCTGCCAGAGGTCTTTCACATAATCATTAATTTTGGGTTTCAGATCTGAGCAGGGGATATATATGTTGGACAATTTCTCTCTTGTAGCATTCTTGGCTAAACGATCAACCATTTCGTTACCTCCGATGCCAACATGACCAGGAACCCAAGCGAGAATAATGTTGTAACCATCCACTTTCAACTTGCTAAAAAGTTCAAAGAAATGTAAAAGTTCTGGATGCTGAAGGTTGCGGCCAGCTATGGCCTCCAAAGCTGACAGCGAATCCGACAGAACCAGAAAGTCCCTCTTGGTAGATTGTGAAATTATTTTCAATGCCAGAACCAGAGCAGTAAGTTCAGCAGAATAGACAGAGGCATCTGGAGGTATATGTTTTAACAGTATCTGAGAAGGAGCACCAGGGCAATAGGCTGCACAGGCCACTCCATCCTCAGACTTGGAACCGTCAGTGAAAATTTTCTGACAGGATGGAAATTTTGAACAGAGGTCAGCATACAATGCCTTGTATGCCTGAGAGCTGGTGGACTCTTTACGAAAAGCTGCGAGATCAAAACGAATCTCTGGTGTGAAAAAGGTCCAGAGAACTATAAAATGCCGATTCTGGCTCACCCACCTCCGCCAGCTCCAACCGACTAAAGCCGGTTGGAGCTGCTGCTCCGGCGGGCGATCCAGAATAGGCATTTTATAGTTCTCTCTATAAGTAAAAATAAATTCTTAAATAAATTCTTATACAAGTCATCATCAAGTTCTTAACAAGTACTTAAATAGATTTACAAACAAACATAATGTGTAGGATTATCTGTTTTTAATACTAATTTAGAAAACTTTTGAGACTTCAGTTTTTGCTTAATCCTTCGTTTTTCTTGGGAATTTTCAATAACATCATTTTCACGCATACATTCATCAAATGCGTCTCTGTCTTTCATGTGAAATAAAACTACAGTCTTTAATTGCTCTCTAAAGTCTTTTAAAACTGAATTATATTTTTGACATAAAATCCATACACTTATCCCAGCATGTCTTCCACTGAAAGCTAGTTTTGATAAAGTATTTCTTTTTTTGACTATGTCTCTTTCTGCCGAACAGTCATCAATAATAAATAGTGTCTGCGTTCCCTCAGTCTATACTACCAGTCGGTTGATTGTCAGCTTTTTTTGCAAGACCAAGACAACACAATGATAGTGTCGCAGTAAGTCAGCAGGCTGAGCGGCCCGTTTACTGATTGTGTGTGTCTCGCTATGTTCCGACCAAAAAATCGATAAGACACGTCTCGCCTGCCCACTGTTCTCACCGAGCTCGCGGCGCGCAACTGACCAGGTTAACTGCGCGAAGAGGAGTGTATGATTAAACCCGGAAGGCATGCTGCGGCGAAACTTGCCTTGCTGACTGTTACTATAAATAACCGTTCACGCGTGAACATCCCAGTTTAGCAGCAAGAGGGCCGCGGTCTGTTACTATGAATAACCGTTCACACGTGAACGCCTTATTTTAGCACCATGAGTCTAACAGGATGTAGTGGCTCTCGTCAAACGTGCATGGTTGCCTAAGAGTGGCGAAACTTGCAAGCCTCCTAACTGTGCCAAACGTGCGCCCCAAGTTTTTAATCAAGTAACCTTTAAGTTCCTACTCAAGTCTCCCCAAGTTCTTAATCAAGTGACATTTAAGTTCTTAATCAAGTGACCTTTACGATTTTACTCAAGTCACCTTAAGTTCTTAATCAAGTCACCAAGTTCTTAATCAAGTGACCTTTAAGTTTTTACTCAAGTCACTTTAAGTTCTTAATCAAGTCACCTCTAAGTTCCTACTTAAGTCTCCACAAGTTCTTAATCAACTGACCTTTAAGTTCTTAATCAAGTCACCTCATGTTCTTAATCAAGTGATCTTTAAGTTCTTAATCAAGTCACCTCATGTTTTTAATCAAGTGATCTTTAAGTTCTTAATCAAGTCTCCCCAAGTTCTTAATCAAGTCACCTCTAAGTACAACCAAGTTCTTATTCAAGTTAATTTATAATTATTTATTAAGTTCTTGAAATATTATTGCATCTGAAATGTATCAAAATGATCTTTTGTTGTTGGCGGTTCTGGCATGCTTTTTTGTTTGGCTTCTGTATTTAGTGGTTGAGATTTTTTTGACTGCTTTGGTTTTTGCTGGCGTTGTTTATATATTTTATAAACGTAATAACCACCCCCAGCAGCAATGCTGCCAAAAATGACAATTGTTTTAAGTTCAATATTCCATAAAGACTTTGGTGTTGCAGGCCTTGAATTAACTTGTTCTGGTGTTTTTATAGCTGGCATTGAAACAACTGTTGGCGTTGGCGGTGTTATGTTTTCATTATGAGTTATATTCTGTGATTGCAACATTAATTTTTTTTGTTTGTTCCACTCTGCTAATTTTTTTCCTGCTGCAACGCGCCCAGGATGAGGAGGCTTTTTACTGGTCACTTTCTCCACCTGATTCAATGTTTTCTGATTCTGCTGATTTTCTGGCTCGGTCATTTTGAAGGGAAACAAAATCTATATGATTAAAAGTAATTAATCCCATGATTACTGGAGATAACAATGTTCCAAATCTGTAATATAGATCACATCCTAGAGACTCTAATGACTTTGTTAAAACTGGATCCTGCGTTAAATCATACATAAAATCTTGTTCAGAATCAATGGGCGCAAATCTACTAACGAGTTTAGTGTACAAACTAAGAACAGTTTGTCCGACACTTTTGACCATTCTTGACCCCAGTTGCGCTTCATACCTGTTGTGATACTTTACAATGTCTTGTGGCGACATCTGTTGAATCTGTTCTATGCTGAATTCATTTCCGAGGTACTGTTTTGTTTTTCCACACGCCGCCAAAGAATACAGCCTTTCTTTTTGGCGCATAATAGCTTGGTCATCAACTTGATTATTTGTAATCATAAGTTCAGGAAGTAAATCATCGCAGTTCATGTTTTATTAATAATAAATATTATTTTATTTTTAAAAAATGAGCACCGAAAAAACTGTTGCCAACCTCGTATACCATTCTGCTGTTATTGGAGGTCTAAGTGTAGGATACACAATGCTTGGTAAAAGCTTGTTAAGAATAAAACCAGCAGATCTTGGCAAGCTAGATTTTGAAGACTCAGCAAAGTTGATTGCTGTCATTACAGCTTCATTTGCTACGAAAGATTTTCTAGTTAAGCAAGGAATAATTCCAGAAAATATAAATATGTAAAAAAAAATACATTTATAAAAATGGTTTCACTCGTAATGATGATAGGCGGCGCAGTGGTCAACGCGCTTGCTTTCAGCGGAAGTAATTACGCGTTTAGTAAACTACAAAATAACGATGAGAGAAAAAGACATAACAGAGCTATGGAGCAACTAGCCGCTGCACAAGACACCTATGAAAAGCAAAGAATGGAGCAGTTAGATTTTATTAACGACAGACTTAAACAACAGGGACATGCAGCTTACACATTTAAAGATGTTGACCAGGCAATAAAAGAATATTTTCTAGTAACAGGCCAACAAGTTGAAACATTGCCCCCACCAAAATTCAGCGATTACTATCAACCATCAGAAAAACAAAAGATGCAAGAAATATTGTTTATTGTCTTTGGCATGACCGCTGTGTATTTTGTTGCACAAAGTATTGGCTGAATAAAAAATGAACAAGATCTATTATTCGCCAAAAGGATATTGGAAGGGAATAACAGCAATTAAAAAGCTAAGCCAAGCAGCTGGAGTCAGTGAACAAACAGCAAAAGAACGGTTATCTAAACAAGCGATTTGGCAAATTTATCTACCAGCGCCTAAAAAACTACAAAGACCACACTTTGTGAATATAACACCAAACGACACCCATCAAATGGATCTTCTATATTTACCCCATGATACGATTAGACGAAAAAGATTTAAGTACGCACTTACAGTCATTGATATAGCTTCAAGATACAAAGATGCAGAACCATTAACACAAAAGAGTGCTTCTGCTGTTGCTGTCGCTATACAGCTGATATACCAACGAGGACCCTTAACTTATCCTCGCATGATTCAAGTCGATGATGGAAAAGAATTTAAAGGTCAAGTGAATCAATTATTGTTAAAACATAGAGTTACTATTAAAAGAGGCATTCCAGGAGTTCACAGATCACAGGGTTTGGTTGAAAACTTTAACAAACAGTTATCTGAAAGACTTTTCTCCTACCAGTATCACAGAGAGCTGATTGACAATTCTCGCAACACAGAATGGGTAAAAAGACTGCCCTCAGTTTTGCGCGCAATGAATAATGAAGAATTTAAAGGGCTAAAATCAGTACAAGCAATCAAAACCAAACGAATAAATGTTGCTATTGAAGACTCATCCAGTAAACTATTACCATTTGGTTTAAAAGTGAGATACCTTTATTCACCGGGAGAAGCGGAAGGGGACACTCGCATCAGGGCAACAGATCCAGTTTGGAGTGTTGATCCATATGAGATAAAAAAAATTGTGAAAATGAATCCGCCCGTGTATTATTTACGAGAAACTGACACAACAAAACGACCAGCCCCCCGAAGATCTTTTGTGAAGGAAGAACTGCAGATAATCCCGCCAGACACAGTTCCAGTCGCTTAGTTAATTTAGGCAAATACATTTCTGAGTTAAAATGGAAGCTCAAAAAAAATTATTTGCGTATAGATTTATTATTAAAACAATGATAAAGAATAAACTACCCATTGATCCTAATATTTATGAAAAAATCAAAAATCTTGAAACAACAACCACAAATAATCCAGCTATACTGGATAAAGAAATTACTGAGTATCTAATTGCGCTTGACCAAATGTCCTCCAGTGCCCAATTGCATATGAATACTCTGGATTAACAAATACTCTTTTTGTGTTAGTGCGGTCAAGAGACCGTTTTGTTACAACTGTTGTGTTAATCTCATGCAGATTAGATCGCAGCTTGTAATTGTCATGATGAAAAGTCTTTTTATTGAACAATGCTTCTTTGTAGTTGTCATGTGATATGTTTGACTGCACAACACTGCGAGATATTCCCTTTGCTTTTTTGACAACTTTTTTTTGGCTTGAAAGACTGTACATTTTTGACCTTAAACCAATAAACTCCTTGATCACACCTCCAGATAATTCATCCTTCATCTTACCTAAAACCTTCTTATTAATAACTGAATGCAAAGGTGAATCTTTAGGGTAATCAGATGTGTCGTACCATCCTTCTTTCCCTTTTGCTACTTCTAATTCCATGTCTTTGTAAAAATCTTCAGTAGGGATGTTAACTACAAAGGAATCTGTATCTGTGTACAGAACTCTGGACTCTGGATACAAGGGTTTAAAGTAGTCGTAAAGAAATTCTAACATCAAAAGCTTCGACAGCTCTAAAACAGTAAACCCAATAAAAACAGGTTTGTCCAATTTGACTTTCTTTTTTTTCATCATTATACCAAAAAGCTGATCATGAAATCTTCTGAAGTCTTGGTAGTTGGGTTTTGACACCAGCTTAATTGCTTCGTTCTCTCTAGTGACCAATCTGACATCTTTGCGCTTGTGCGGATTTTCCATAGTCTTTCCAAAACAGCTGTTGTTCATCAACTTGAAAAAGTCTTTTTCTGATGCATCTGTGGATTTAGTTCTGAGATCAGTGTTCTTCATGATGTATGGTTTCATGAACTGTTCTTGATCAAATTCGATTATACGATGAACTGCTGTTAACTTTAAACCATGTCTTAAATAAAATTGGAGAAGTCTGTAATGACAGACATAATTTTTTTTGTCACGAAGATTAGGCACAAGTTTAGGTGGTTCTGTCATTGACACCTTTAGGGTTTCTGCCGCTAATGGATAGTCATTATGGTAATCATGGAGTTCATGAGGATATTCTAAATCAACTTCTAGAATAAAGCCCTGTTGTTGATCAGCTTCTAGACTCTGAAGCCATTTTAAAAACTTTTGAATGTCTTTGAGTCCTGTGTACATTTTAAAGTTACGTAATGGAAGTGATTGACTCATAGCCCAACCATACAGATTGTTTGCATCTAAATACATAAGATAGTTAGACTTCTTGTCAGGATCATAGTCGTCCAAGTATTTGTTGTTTGCTTTACAGTAATGGTGAGACGCCATACTAATTCCGCCACGCAATCCGTTTTCAATCACCCGAAGCATTGGTAGGTCAGTTAATAAATCAATCTGTACACCAGTAAATTTTAAAAAGGAATCCCAACTCATCCCAGGCGCAGAAATATAATGCGCAGGATCTAGACTATAATGTTTCATGCAGGTCTTTCTGTAATTTTCAAAGATATCCGCCAACAAACAGGTATCCGCCATTAAATAGGAATCATGATAGTCTCCCATTGTTTTAGAGTCTAGTTTCTGCCACGCTTCTTGAGCATAAGAATAATCAGAATCACTGATGTCCTTTCCTCTAAGACTACTAAAGAACGCGCCTTTAGGCGGAAGGGCTGTCTCCTCAAACCTTTCCCAGCTGTTCATGTACTCATAAGGATAAACGCCCTTTCTAATCACCGTTGGGTCAAAATATTCTTCCGTTATTGGGCAGGACTTTAAAGATCCTGCTAGTGATTCTAAACTCCCCATCAGGTGTTGCATAGAGTCATAAAAAGATAAATTATTTAAAGTAAAACACATGTACTTTTCTGATGACTGCGCAATGCATGACACCCTAAAATCGCTAGTTACTGCTTGCAATATAAGATGAGAGTCGTAACCTCGCAAGTTATGAAAGAATATAGGAAGTCTCCAAGTCCTAGGATCAAACTTTAGTTGAAGATTGCAATTGTTATGCGCTGCTCCTCTAAACTTTCCGCTAATGTGATCATGGTCTCTTACTGTTGGATTTAAACTTTTAGGTGTTAGCTCTAAACCACAAATCCAACAGTGAGTGGCTGAGTCATAGCGATCTTGATCTTCAGAGGTCATCTTAAGATCGGATAGGACTAGATTATTAGAACAGACATTACGAACTTCTTGCATGCGTTTTAAGAAATGTTTTGCTGCATGTGGTCCTCTGCGTGTGGACAACAATGAAGGCAAATGAACAAATCTGGTGATTATTCATTATAACTGTTTTTGGTAAATGTTTTGGAGCTGGTCCTTCATAAGGAACAATAAGCGACTCGAAGTCTGCGTAAACAACGTATGGAGACCTCTGGAGTTTTTTGTAATTCTTAAAACTAACCTTACTGCCTTCTCTTGGCATAATTAGTTCTGTATTGCAGTCTACTGGACTGAGACAATGTTTTACATGTTCGCTCGCAGCTTGAACGGACGGAATTCTTGTTAAACATTTTCTACAAAATTCTTGTTTGTGTCCATTTTTTGTAGTATGAACTAGTAATCTACTCATTGTGCGTATTAGAGTGTAGTGCAACCCATTAAGGCTTTGCATTAGGAGTAAGTCTACATGACTCCTGGCTGGTTCTCCTATTGATGGACTGTTTTTTGACACTCTAATTGGTAGAAGGCCTGATTTAACAGACCATGTGTAGACATTAACAGTTATTGGTGGATTTTGTTTTTCAAACTGATCAATCTTGTCTACAGCCATAGGAAATTCAAGGCCGTTAAAGTTAAGATCATTAGCCCACTGTAAATAGTTAGTAACTCTCTCTGCATCTTTTTTAACAAAGTGTAGCCTAGCAAGAACGCACCACATAAAACATTTGTTATCTGAATTCTTTATGTTCAAAACTGCTCTCTTTGCAACTATTTCTGGTGGTAGAGGAATAAAAGACTTTCCTACGATTGGTTCGTATTTAGCCTGTTTTAATCTGATCTCTAATACTTTACCCTCTGACCAACCAGAGCCTCTCATTTTTGCTGCTTCAGAGGCGTCGTTAAACTGAGTAAGAAGTTGTTCTGCCCAATCAGGCGTTAAATCATTATAAGAAAGAATAGCCTGCTGTTTAGTTGAGACCCAGACTTCTAGATTTTCTTCGCTTATTGTTATGTAATCAACTAAAACAACTAACCTTACTTTAACTGGAGGGTTTATTGCTAAATAATTGGGGATTTGAGAAATAGCATACTCAACGCTTTCTAACACATTTGTTGGATTAATAACTTCTATATTTGTATCCTTCAAAGCTTTTGACAAACTCTCTTCTGCATCAAACCAAGAATCAAAATCAGTGTATTCCATTTTGAGTTTCTTTTCTAACTCAAAATATTTATTTAAATAAAAAAAATAAAAGTTAATCAGAATCAATATCAACGGTCTTTTTGTGCTTAGACTCATAAACTAAAGTATAAACACTCTTTGGGGTTGTTAATGTGAGCTGTTTAGAACAGAGTTTAATGTCTCGTTTACTTTTTTTAAACATTCCTTTTTTATCTGGTCGGTGTCTGGTTGTTGAGAAAAAGTTGCCCTTGCCTTTCTTTGAAGATCAAACTTTTGTCTTTTGTAGTCCTCAAAATCAGCCTGTAGGCGACTAAATTCTTCATCCGTGATGTTTGAGTCGGCAAGTGCTTTATCAATTATCAGTTTGAAGGAACTAAGTTTAGCTGTTATTAGTTGAACCATAGCTGTGTGCTTTTGGAGTTTAGCTTTATATTTTTTTGCTGACAGCACTTACAGCCAATGAACACAGGCCAAGAGTTAAAGACAAACCGCCTAGAGGTAAAGCTGCCGGTGCACCTACGCCTGTTGCTAAGAGACCTACACTTGTTCCTGCTGATAAAGCACTAGTGATCGATGCTCCAGTATTAACATATGTAACAGCATTAAAGACAGCAGAATACCTTCGTTTGGTTTTACTGTATTTTGAAAGGTCCTGCTCTAGTTGGGTTTGCACTTGTGTTATGTTTGTTAATCTGAAAGTTTTTATGTCTACAGCAACAGAGTTGCCTACTATCTCTTCTTTGGGCACTTTTGGATAAACCTGAACAGACATGCTTTTTTTTAAAATAAAAATAATTTAGTATTGGATATCTTTTAATCTGTTATCTTGAATATTCAGCTGCGCATCATATATTAAAAACAAATGTACATTAAGTGGTTTATCACTCTCTTTTTCTTTATCAATTTGAATGTTTATTACGTCTTTAACTGTTCTCCCACTCCCATGCAACTGATTATCCTCTGTTGACCTTAGGTCAATCCATAAACCGTATTTCGTTGTTAAATATTCATCAAGTCTAATACTGTGAAGGTGTAGATCTTTAGACACAAGGTCTACTGTTGGACTTCTAGACCTCCCGCCTCCAAAGAATTTTCTTATTTCATCAAAATGATGATAAGGTTTAAGCCCGCTACCGTAGACTTGGTTAGGACTACCCTCAATTGAACATTGTACTTTCGTTATTTTAGGATTAATAAATTTTTCACTTTGTCTTTTGAATGGTTCTTCATCTTCACACAGCAATAAAATACCTTTAAGCGATCTTGCTGAGGCGCTAAAACTAAAATTCCATATTGTGTCTGCCCTGCTTTTAGGATATTTAGTATGATGAATCACTCTTTCGTAATATATTGCTAATTTTGACTGATATTGTTGCTCAATCAGCCTTGCTAAGTTAGGGTTGCTAACAATGTCAAACTCTAACGAGATGTCAAAAATGCTGTACTTTGCGTCAGTGTCTGTAGATTTAATGACACGTTTGTATTCATTAAAAGTTAGTTCATATGACAATCTGTCTTTTAATGCTCCTTGAAAGTATGGTGCATGCGCTTTTAACAACTCAAAATCTAAGGGTATGGAAAAGCGATTTCCATACGCATAACTTATAGCTTCAGCCTTGTTACTGTCTTTAGCATCATCAGCATCTATTCTGTGTTTTAGTGCTTCATCACTTTCGATTCCTTGAAACGCGAGGTCAGCCCTTTCATTCGCGGTTAGCCATAGATCAGAATAGATTAGAAATATGTCTGCATTGTGTAAAGAAAATATTTCTTGCCCCTCAAGTTTTATAGAAATTTTCTTAACGATTGCCCGTCCCAGATTCTGAACTACTGTCCTGTTAGAATCTGTTGCTGATTCAAGATCTATTTTGAAAGTAAGTCGGGCAGAGGCTGGTACAATCACTTCATCTGCTCCTAGGTCTGGAAATTTGACAGTAAGAATCTGATCTGAATCAATAGTAGATGGATTATTTGGGACAATAATATTTTGCTTATTTCCCTTCACGCCAAAGGGCTCTTTCAGTCTTCTATGCGGGTTAAGAATTGAGCCATATGCTTGTGACATTTTTTTTATAAAACAAAAATAAAAAGTTAATTATTTAAAAACATGGAAGATTATGATGTTTATGATCCTGGAGACGACATGAGTGAAATGACTCCTTTAACACATCCATTACAATCATTGCGGCGTGAATTAACAGAAAGTAAGGTCAAATCATTTTATCAAAGTTTAGGCCAAGAACCTCCCGAATTTATAGACCCTAATGATTTTGAAACAAAAGATGACCATTTGTTTGTGAGAAACGACGAAGGACAACTTGTTCAGCTTACAACTAAACCAGACTCATCAAAGTTTTTAAAAAAGAGTACAATTAGACAAAGGCTCAGTGTGAGCGAACAAAATCGCCTTGGCATTACTAAACCAAAATTAGATAGGGAAGCAGTTGCTAAACTTCAAAACACACTACAAGAACTCCCAACAGATAACCAAATACAAAACATGGAACTTAAAGATTTAAGCCCAACAGCAAACAAAATAATAGAAGCAGAAACCAGTTTTTCAGAAGAAACAGTATTAAAAACTATGCACGATCCGCCGCTACCTATGAGAGAAATAACGGCCCTTGATCATGCTTTGAGAAGCATCAGAGGCGAATTAACAAACAATTTAGCAAAACTGGGTGAACTAGATGAGCATATAAAAAGAGAAAAAGAAAAACTAGTTGAGGCTGATGACCACAACTTAGGACCTGGTGTTAAAGAAAGAATAACACAAAGACTAAAAGATCTTGAACAAGAGAGATCAGCAAGACTAGAAGTGTTGTCTACTAACCGAGAACAATTACGAACTCAAGTGAGCAGAATAAGAGAAACCATCAACAGAATTTTGTATGAAGACACAACGCTAGCAGAACGAATACGAACACTGTTTAGAGAGCAAGGTGTCACATTAGCAAGTGTTATAACAGCCTTAGGATTTGCAATAAGTACACTGGTGTTGGCTATTACAGGCGGTGGTGGGCAAGGGTTAGTGCCTCCGCCACCATCTCCTCCACCCGATAAATCATGGGTAAAAAAACAACTTGATCATCTTGCAAGTTTATTAAAAAAATTAGCCAGTAAGGCAATAGACTCTTTACCTGGCATATTAGGGGGGATCGTTAGCTGGCTTTTGTCTACTGCAAGCAAAGTAGTTGGCTTTATGGCTGAGCACTTATGGACATTAGTTGTCTTAATAGTTGGGTTACTTTATAGTAAGATAAAGACCAAGTAATCCTAGGGCAGTTAATCCAATAACAAGTGCCGTCTTTTCATATTCATGGTCATTATTTTTTGAGGCCACGGGGATTGGATGGGGTTTTGAGGGGTCTCGGGATTGGATGGGGTTTTGAGGGGGCCACGGGGATTGGGACTTCTTTTTTTATTGCTATTGCTGGCTTAGAATTTATGTCGTTTTTTCCGACCTTCTCTTCATTGCCAGCCACAAGGATTTCATTATTATAGTTTATTATTGTTCCTATCTGAAGTCTGAGGTCAGAAGGCAGCATGTATAAACCAGTGCCAACGGCGAAGTCTACTTTCGATCTTGCGTATTGCAAAACATTTTGGTACCTTTTAATACTTGAAGGCAAATCAATTGCAGAATTAATAGAATCCTCTAAATTTGCTAAATACTGTTTTTGGGCGTCAAAGCCAGTAGAAGGATCAATTATGTTTGATCTCGTTTGTGCTTGCGAACCTAGCAAACACCAAACATAAGTACGAATAGAGTCGTTTATTCGTTCTATTCCCGCTTTTGTTAGGCCCTTAGAAGTATCCAAAATAAATGTTGTCCATGCTGTTTTATGCTCTTGCTCTATGGACCCGAGGTGAACAGTTGTGCCTGAAGAGAAAGATGTGTAAGGAGGATTCCAATCATAGTTATACTTTCTGTGCACGCCCCAAAAATAAAGGGTGCCTAAACCATGATTAAGATCCAACTTTTGTCTAAAGTCTGTCTTTGGGTCAATATCAAATTCGTTACAGATCCTTTCAAAAGCCTTGTAATCTATTCTGTTGCTGAATGGATTAAACGTTTTGTCATTTGGTAATGGTGCTTGCAGTTCAGATAAAATACGTCTGAAGGTGTAATAAAAATGAAATCTATACACTGACCTCACCAAAGGATCAGGATGATTTAAATGATCAGCATACGATACTCCACACCCAGTTGATGCACAAAACACAGCAAAGTTTAACTGGTTCTGATAAAACTGCATCGGATGACTGAACCACACTTTCGGGATGTAGTCGTTTTTAATAGGAGGGTTAAGATATCTGTCCAATGGAGTACTAACCTTTACTTGAAAGGCGTCAGACTGAGTCACAGAAATGTCGAGAGTATCAGTTGTTATATTTTTAAGATTGTAGTGCAGCCCAACAGAATATTTTGCATTAGTATATTTGAATGCACTCATTTTTAAATTTGTTTTAAAAATGTTTGTAACAATAACAACTCAAGACAGTCCTTCGTTTTTAGAATATGCTATTGATAATAACTGCGGAACCCAAAGGGTCGCACTCCATGAAATTTTTTACAAAGTCGTATGGTTTAATATAACTGAATCCAAGGAGAATAATAAGATTAAAAAATTTGATAATAGAGGAAACTTAGTTAGCCAGTTAACCATACCTGATGGTTATTACGGGTTTTGCTCGCTAAAAGAAGCAATGAGTAACTTCAACATTACTCTCAAACTTAACAATGCAAATTTGAAAATAATGTTGACATTCAAACCTGAAGAAGAAGTAGACCATTACCTTTTTGATGTAGAGCTAGCTAAAATGTTAGGCTTTGCAACTGACAATCATAGTTTTATAGTTACATCAGACGAAACTACTTATGAGGGAGAATATCCGCTCGATCTTGCATTACATTCATTACTCTATGTTCATTTGGACGAGCTGAGCACTGATGAAAACTTATATGATGGAAGGCCCTCAACTGTTTTAAGAGCTCTTCCATCAGGGAAAGCTGCATATTGCGATTATGAAATTATACAATTCCCTAATTTACAGTTTAAAAGATTAGCTTGTGGGAGGGTCAGATCATTTAATATAAAAATCAAAGACCAAACAGGAAAAGTCGTGAAATGTGATAACCTGCACATTGTTTTAGAAATAAAATAATACTAAAAAATAATGTCTCGTGGGCCAGAAGAATCAGGAGTTACATTAGCGCCTGAGAGGTGTGTAACTTTAGAATTAAAAGACCTTGCAGACGTTGAGGACTTTGAACAAAACGGTGAGATAGGCACTTTGTATGGGTTTGAGTACACTAAAGATGGTTATTATAAGCGCAAAGAGGGTAGCGACAGCAAAAGGTTTCCTAAACTAGAACAACTACGCAATGTAGAAGCAAATAATGCGGGTCAGTATGAATATAAAATAGTTCGAAAAACTGACAACAAATGGCACTTAGAACCATATTTAGAATGGGACATAAAATTTGAATTCTTAAGCCCATTTACATTTTTTGACCGTCAAAAAAGTTTCAGAAAAGCATTGAACTCTGGCCCTTTACATGTAAGTCTTATGCCAGAGGACAACAGTCGGAAAGAGATCGAAATAAAGCCGTTGGGGGACAAACAGTACATCCTCCACAGAAGAGAATCGGTTTTAAAGAAAGCTTCTACAAAATTACAGTTCATTCCACGCACAAAATTAGGAGACACGTTCACAATGATATTTAAAATTTCTGTCTTAAAAGATGAGGCGAGAAATGGAGCTCTGGGCGTCAGTGACAATCTTATGAAAGGAATTCTTATTAGCTGGCAAAACTTAGACGTTGACAAACTTAAAGTTACTGTCGTTGTTCTTTACAATGGCGAGGATATTAAGGTCATGACAACAAGCAACAAAATTGATATTAGTCTAAATAGAAACGATCTTACAGAACTGAACTGGATTAATCTTACACATTTGGACCTTATAGGTTTTTATTATACTGAACAAGTTTTGACAGAGAGTATGATAAAAACAATAACTGGATTAGATTAAATTCTGTTTTAAAACTATGGAGCAGACGACTTTGGTGTCAATGCCGATGTTAAACTTTATGACAAAAACCCCTCATTGTTCATTGATTTGTGGACAGACTGGTTGTGGAAAAACAATATTTGTCCTCGACCTATTACAAACAGTTTATAGTTATAATTTTGATCATATTGTAATTTTCTGTCCAACACTCAAATGGAACAAAGCATATCACGACAGAAGGTTTATATGGACAGATGATGAAATCTATTTAGTTGATCCTAGCAATAAACTGAGTGAGTGTTTAGAACACTTTTATAGACAGTTTGAGGGAACGCAGACACTATTTATTATAGATGACTGTTCAGCAGAAAGAGACATAGTTAGAAAAAGAAATACTTTATCAAAACTGGCTTTCAGTGGAAGACATGCTGGGATAAGTGTGTGGATTTTATGTCAAAAATATAATTCAGTTTTAAAAGACTTTAGAGAGCAATTAAAGACCGTAGTTTTATTTCACATGAAAGACAGAGACGCATTTGATGAATGTATGCGTGAAAATGATGTTATTGAAAACGATCAAGAAAAACGAAGGATTAAGCAAAAACTGAAGTCTCAAAAGTTTTCTAAATTAGTATTAAAAACAGATAATCCTACACATTATGTTTGTTTGTAAATCTATTTAAGTACTTGTTAAGAACTTGATGATGACTTGTATAAGAATTTATTTAAGAATTTATTTTTACTTATAGAGAGAACTATAAAATGCCTATTCTGGATCGCCCGCCGGAGCAGCAGCTCCAACCGGCTTTAGTCGGTTGGAGCTGGCGGAGGTGGGTGAGCCAGAATCGGCATTTTATAGTTCTCTGGTCCACGGAGGCTGATCCGGAAACTTGGAAAAATCAGACACAACTCCTAGGTCTAGACCTGCATTCCGCGCGTGTGGCTGCATACGAACACCAAACGGCGGAATACAGTTAGGGTTGTTTTCGAATTTGTTTTGAAACTGGGGGTCAAAGACACAGTCATAGGCAGGATTCTGTGGTTCTGAGAACAGTCTGATGTAGCAATTTAGAGACATTTTCAGCCTGCGGTTGGACAGTGAGGGTTCACCTGCCTCTGCGTACAGGCTGTACACAGGGGTGGTGCGGAATGCTCCAAGACAGAGACGAAGCCCTTGATGGTGGATACGGTCCAAGAGTTTCAGATAAGAGGGTCTTGCAGAGCCGTACACAGCACAACCATAGTCCAGTTTGGAGCGGACCAGGGCTCTGTAGAGACGCAGCAAAGTTTTCTTATCAGCGCCCCAGTCAGTGTGTGCTACGACCCACAGAATATTCAGAGCTTTCTGGCAAGAGGTTTTGAGATTTTTAATGTGGCTGAGAAAGTTGAGTTTTTGATCAAAAATAACTCCAAGGAATTTGGCTTCTTTTACAGCTGGAATGGTGGACTTGTCCAGACGAATTTCAGGATCAGCAAAAAATTGACGAAAATTGTGAAAATGGATTGACTGAGTTTTGGTACGTGAGAAGGTAAACCCGTTTTCCTCGGCCCACTGCTGGATCTTGTTGACACAAAGTTGGAGTCGACGCTGTACGCTGGGGTAAGAAGCTCCAACTGCGTACAGCGCAAAGTTGTCAACGAACAGAGAGGACTCGGAGCCCTGGCTTACCGATTTCACAATGTCGTTGATTTTAATGCTGAAAAGAGCAGGAGAAAGGATGCTCCCTTGAGGGACACCCAACTCCTGCCCATGGATGTCAGAGAGTGTGGTGCCAACACGCACCTGGAACTGTCGATCAGCCAAAAAGTTCTGTATGAACAGAGACAGGTGACCACGGAAACCAAGTCTGTGCAAGTCCAGAAGAGTTCCTGATTTCCATGTGGTGTCATACGCTTTTTCGAGGTCGATAAGATAATGTTGCTTATAGCCCAGCCGACCGCAAGGGGCCACATCAGGGCTGTCACCACATTAAAATCAACTCACAAGTCATTAAAAAAAAAAAAAAAAAAAAACTTTCACACATCTCTTTAAATGACATCTTCTAGAAACGCACCAGAAACTTCATTAAAAATCTTTCTTCCGTAAAATCTTAAATCAGATGAAAAATGTTAATCTCTCTCAAAAAGTCAAGGATCACGTCAGGCGGGACATCCCTGAACAGGATCTTCATGGACTCCGCTGTAAAATGTTTGTGTCTCACATCGTGCAAGTCCCAACACTCTAAAAGAATATGTTTCATTGTGAGTGGCACATGACATGGAATGCACCACGGAGCTTCTTCACTCTTTAAAAGGTAGGAATGAGTAAAATACGAATGGCCGGTGTGCAGCCGGCACAGAACCGTTTCCTCTTTACGACCACCAGACGTAGATGGGAGGAACTCCTTAAGGTTTGGACGGATCCGAAAGAGTTTGTTATCCGTCTGGGTATTCCAATCCTCCTGCCAGAGGTCTTTCACATAATCATTAATTTTGGGTTTCAGATCTGAGCAGGGGATATATATGTTGGACAATTTCTCTCTTGTAGCATTCTTGGCTAAACGATCAACCATTTCGTTACCTCCGATGCCAACATGACCAGGAACCCAAGCCAGAATAATGTTGTAACCATCCACTTTCAACTTGCTAAAAAGTTCAAAGAAATGTAAAAGTTCTGGATGCTGAAGGTTGCGGCCAGCTATGGCCTCCAAAGCTGACAGCGAATCCGACAGAACCAGAAAGTCCCTCTTGGTAGATTGTGAAAGTATTTTCAATGCCAGAACCAGAGCAGTAAGTTCAGCAGAATAGACAGAGGCATCTGGAGGTATATGTTTTAACAGTATCTGAGAAGGAGCACCAGGGCAATAGGCTGCACAGGCCACTCCATCCTCAGACTTGGAACCGTCAGTGAAAATTTTCTGACAGGATGGAAATTTTGAACAGAGGTCAGCATACAATGCCTTGTATGCCTGAGAGCTGGTGGACTCTTTACGAAAAGCTGCGAGATCAAAACGAATCTCTGGTGTGAAAAAGGTCCACGGAGGCTGATCCGGAAACTTGGAAAAATCAGACACAACTCCTAGGTCTAGACCTGCATTCCGCGCGTGAGGCTGCATACGAACACCAAACGGCGGAATACAGTTAGGGTTGTTTTCGAATTTGTTTTGAAACTGGGGGTCAAAGACACAGTCATAGGCAGGATTCTGTGGTTCTGAGAACAGTCTGATATAGTAATTTAGGGACATTTTCAGCCTGCGGTTGGACAGTGAGGGTTCACCTGCCTCTGCGTACAGGCTGTACACAGGGGTGGTGCGGAATGCTCCAAGACAGAGACGAAGCCCTTGATGGTGGATAGGGTCCAAGAGTTTCAGATAAGAGGGTCTTGCAGAGCCGTACACAGCACAACCATAGTCCAGTTTGGAGCGGACCAGGGCTCTGTAGAGATGCAGCAAAGTTTTCTTATCAGCGCCCCAGTCAGTGTGTGCTACGACCCGCAGAATATTCAGAGCTTTCTGGCAAGAGGTTTTGAGATTTTTAATGTGGCTGAGAAAGTTGAGTTTTTGATCAAAAATAACTCCAAGGAATTTGGCTTCTTTTACAGCTGGAATGGTGGACTTGTCCAGACGAATTTCAGGATCAGCAAAAAATTGACGAAAATTGTGAAAATGGATTGACTGAGTTTTGGTACGTGAGAAGGTAAACCCGTTTTCCTCGGCCCACTGCTGGATCTTGTTGACACAAAGTTGGAGTCGACGCTGTACGCTGGGGTAAGAAGCTCCCACTGCGTACAGCGCAAAGTCGTCAACGAACAGAGAGGACTCAGAGCCCTGGCTTACCGATTTCACAATGTCGTTGATTTTAATGCTGAAAAGAGCAGGAGAAAGGATGCTCCCTTGAGGGACACCCAACTCCTGCCCATGGATGTCAGAGAGTGTGGTGCCAACACGCACCTGGAACTGTCGATCAGCCAAAAAGTTCTGTATGAACAGAGGCAGGTGACCACGAAAACCAAGTCTGTGCAGGTCCAGAAGAATTCCTGATTTCCATGTGGTATCATATGCTTTTTCGAGGTCGAAAAAGATAGCGACCACATGCTGTTTATTGACAAAGGCATTGCGGATGGTGGTTTCCAGACGGATTAGATGGTCAACTGTCGAGTGGTATTTCCGGAAACCGCACTGTTGACTGGCCAAAAGGCCATCGGTTTCCAGCTTCCACATCAGACGGGAGTTGACCATCTTTTCCATCAACTTACAGAGGCAGCTAGTCAGAGCTATCGGACGATAGTTGGAAGGGTTGGTAAGGTCCTTTGCAGGCTTTGGAATTGGAATGATCAGGGCTTTCCGCCAGGAGGGCGGAAAGTACCCTGTGGTCCAGATATGGTTGTATACTTTAAGAAGAGTCTGGAGACAGCTTTCTGGAAAATGCTTCAAAACCTGATAATGAATATCATCCAGACCAGGGGCAGAATCAGTGCAGGTTTGTAAAGCTGTTTTCAGTTCATTGATTGAAAAAGGGAGATTGTAGGCTTCAGAGTTGTCTGATGTGAAATTGTATAAAGATTTCTCTCTGAGCTGTTTGTTTTTTAAAAAGGCTGCAGATTTATTTGAAGATGAGGAGTTCTGTTGGATGGTGGAGGCCAACAGATTGGCAACAGCTTCTTTGTCAGTGATCAGAGCATCGGCAAGTTTCAAGTGATGAATGGAGGGGTTGGTGTTTTTCCCTTTGATTTTTCTGATGATGTTCCAGACTTTTTTCTTTGAAGTTTTTGATGTCAGCCCGGAGCAAAAGTTTCTCCAAGACTGACGTTTACTGATTTTGAAAGTGTGTCTCGATTTGGCGCGGAGTTTCTGATGGGCTCGAGCGTTGGAACCTGAAGGTCGTTGGTATACCCGACGCTGAGCCCGTTTGCGAACTTTTGAAATTTGTTGGCAGTCTAAATTAAACCAGGGTGTTTTGGGCATTTGGAGTTTATTGGAAGACATTGGAATACAGGTTTTAGCACACTTTATCACAGTGTTAGTCAGAGATTCAGCTGGGTCTGGACTCTGAAGAAAATCAGTGTCCTGGAATTCTTTCAAAATATTGGTGGCAAAAAGATTCCAGTTGGCCTTCTTATAATTAAGATGTTGTGAGACAGAGATGTTTTCAGTTAATAAGGGTTTTAAAAGAACAGGGAAATGGTCACTTCCGTGCAGATCGTCATGGACAGACCACTCATAGTCCAGGACCAGCGAGGGGTCACAAATCGACAAATCTAAGCACGAAAGTGAACCTGTGGAAGAGTGGAGGTAAGTTGGAGCTCCATCGTTCAGACAACACAAATCAAAGTCTGAAAGGACATCCTCAAGAAGCAGACCTCTGGATGACGAACTGACACTACCCCAAAGAGGATTGTGACCATTAAAGTCACCCAACAGCAAAAAAGGTCGAGGAAGTTCTTCGATCAGACTGACAAGGTCCTGACGACAAACCGGGACAGAAGGTGGCAGATACAGTGAGCAGATTGTAACAGTCTTGTGGAGAGTGACTCTCGCAGCTACAGCCTGAAGGGAGGTAGTCAGAGCGACAGGACTAAACAGCAAAGTTTTGTGTAAAAGAAGGGCAACACCGCCTGACAGTCCCAATGTGGATGGTTGTGCAGGTTTAGAAAGAATATTAAAGCCAGAAAGAGTGAAGGTCTTCTGGCTTTGAATTTTAGTTTCCTGAAGAGCCACGACGGAAGGTTTTACAGTTTGACACAGAAGTTGCAGCTCCTCAAAATTTGAATTTAGGCCACGGATATTCCAATGGATTAGTTTACTACTATCCATGGTGCAGAGGATGAACAGGAGAGAAGTCAGGTCATCTCCTCGTCATCGTCTGCGTTCAGTGGAGCAAATTTATTGCTTAGTTTCACTGGACTGTTTGGGTCTTCAGACCTGCTGGCAGACTTGCCCACAGGTGAAGAAGGTCTGGATTTTGGAGATGGTGGAGGTTTCTTCCTCATCTCCACCATCTCCACACTTGGTTGAACTCCCTTGCCCGCACGGGCACTGCTCGAGGAAGTTCGAGGCGGGAGGCCTGGCTTTTTCATCTGCCCAGCAGCAGATGGAGTAGACTGCTGGGCAGTCTGAGGGGTGGCGGATTT
Source organism: Conus canariensis (assembly GCA_033310375.1). Classification (NCBI taxonomy): domain Eukaryota; kingdom Metazoa; phylum Mollusca; class Gastropoda; order Neogastropoda; family Conidae; genus Conus; species Conus canariensis. The sequence goes on along the minus strand of CM065716.1, from coordinate 72,399,977 downwards.
TTTGCCTCCACCAGGGGCACCCACTTTGGGTTGGGAGGCGGTGGACTTGCTTCCACCAGAGCTTAACGGTCTTTCTTGCAATGTCTTGGTGAAAGTAAAATTGTCAGTCTGGCAGCAGACTGAACGGTGGAAACTTTCTTTGCAACGGAAGCATAAGAAGACACTGTTGACGTCTGACTGCCAACAACCTGTTTGCGGGCCTCAAAAAACGAAATTTTCTTTTCAGTCTTCACTCTTTGGATGGTGGACTCCTGAACCCAAACAGGGCAGTTGCGTGAAGAGGAGGGGTGGTCGCCACCGCAGTTCGCACAATGAGCCGGGTCTTTACACGGCCCATCATGGGTTGCCTTGCAACAAACACCACACACCTCCTGCCCAGAACAGCGGTCTCTGACATGTCCAAACTTCTGGCATTTGAAACACCTCAACGGGGATGGGACATACAGTTGGACACGTACATTTAAGTACCCGACTTTAATGACCGTAGGCAGCACAGGGTTGCAGAATGTCAGAAAGAGGGTGTTGGTGGGCACTCTTTCTGCACCTTTTTTGACTGTCACCCTATGCACCTCTGTCACACCTTGGGACGCAAGTTCTGTCTTGATCTCCGCTTCCGAGACACCTTTCAAATCCGGGCACCGGATAACCCCTTTGGTCGAATTTAACTGCTTATGGGGGGTCACCCGGATCTCTCTGTCCACGAGTTTTGTTGCCCTCAGCAGCTGCTCCGACTGCCTCTGTGATCTGCACTGGACGAGGAAAGTGCCATTCCGTAGCCTTTCACTGACTGAGGGTCACCTGCTAGACCCTGAAAGCCCTTCTGAATAGCAAAAGGACTCAGAGCAGAAATAGGCTTTTCCTGCTCTGTCCCTTCAACCACAAGCCAGGAAGCCCAAAAACCTGTCCTCTGTCTCGTCTCCATATCCGAGTCACTGTCGGAATCGTTATGACTAGAAATGGGGTCCACTGCCTTCCTCTTCTTTATAGGGGTGTGATTTTGGATAAAGCCATGATTTATGTTTAGAAATTTCATCTCTCCCTTACCCACCCACCATGGAGTCCAACTAAGGGCCAGGGCCAAGAACTCATTGTCTTGACCCCTTCCAGGCTTCAGGAGAGATATACGACAAACAGAAGCCTACTGACCCTATCCCCCCTGATCATGCCCAACTCCCGGGAACAGAGAGCTGAGCACTGCAGGGGTTACCTTGGCCAGTCGGAGAACTGCCTGTCTTGACCCAGCCCCACGAAGGGGAAGCCGATTGATACACCCGGGCCAGAGTGTACCTCCTGTCTAGGAGAGGTCCGAGCCAAAGTGATGTGTTGAGGGCGTTGGCCCTCTCAATCACCAGGATCTCATCCCCCTCCGTCACAGGTCGCACCGCACGGCAAACGCGGCGGATCTTAAGAAGACCACAGAGAGAAAAAGAGTGTGCAAAAGAAGGCTTGAATGGGAGATGAAGAAAGAAAAGAACCGTTAAGAAAGGCAGAAGACAGAATAGGAAAAAGGTGGGTTACTATTTGTCTGGGCCCTCACTCCTAACCTTTCTGACATGGGAGACCCTACCAGGGGCATCAATTCCTACCACGTAATGCTTGGCCAGTCAGCAGCTTGGCTATACAGGCCTAGAAGCATTGACAACAACTAACCATCTAGTCGAGTATTGATGCCCCCGTCAGCAAAGCCTAAAAGATCACTGGACCACGCAAGCCCTCCGACCACGGCAAGGTTGCAACCCCCGGAGGGGACTGAACGGGTGGAAACTTTCTTTGTAACAGAAGCATAAGAAGACACTGTTGACGTCTGACTGCCAACAACCTGTTTGCGGGCCTCAAAAAACGAAATTTTCTTTTCAGTCTTCACTCTTTGGATGGTGGACTCCTGAACCCAAACAGGGCAGTTGCGTGAAGAGGAGGGGTGGTCGCCACCGCAGTTCGCACAATGAGCCGGGTCTTTACACGGCCCATCATGGGTTGCCTTGCAACAAACACCACACACCTCCTGCCCAGAACAGCGGTCTCTGACATGTCCAAACTTCTGGCATTTGAAACACCTCAACGGGGATGGGACATACAGTTGGACACGTACATTTAAGTATCCGACTTTAATGACCGGAGGCAGCACAGGGTTGCAGAATGTCAGAAAGAGGGTGTTGGTGGGCACTCTTTCTGCACCTTTTTTGACTGTCACCCTATGCACCTCTGTCACACCTTGGGACGCAAGTTCTGTCTTGATCTCCGCTTCCGAGACACCTTTCAAATCCGGGCACCGAATAACCCCTTTGGTCGAATTTAACTGCTTATGGGGGGTCACCCGGATCTCTCTGTCCACGAGTTTTGTTGCCCTCAGCAGCTGCTCCGATTGCCTCTTTGATCTGCACTGGACGAGGAAAGTGCCATTCCGTAGCCTTTTCACTGACTGAGGGTCACCTGCTAGACCCTGAAAGCCCTTCTGAATAGCAAAAGGACTCAGAGCAGAAATAGGCTTTTCCTGCTCTGTCCCTTCAACCACAAGCCAGGAAGCCCAAAAACCTGTCCTCTGTCTCGTCTCCATATCCGAGTCACTGTCGGAATCGTTATGACCAGAAATGGGGTCCACTGCCTTCCTCTTTTTTATGGGGGTGTGATTTTGGATAAAGCCATGATTTATGTTTAGAAATTTCGTCTCTCCCTTACCCACCCACCATGGAGTCCAACTAAGGGGCCAGGGCCAAGAACTCATTGTCTTGACCCCTTCCAGGCTTCAGGAGAGATATACGACAAACAGAAGCCTACTGACCCTATCCCCCCTGATCATGCCCAACTCCCGGGAACAGAGAGCTGAGCACTGCAGGGGTTACCTTGGCCAGTCGGAGAACTGCCTGTCTTGACCCAGCCCCATGAAGGGGAAGCCGATTGATACACCCGGGCCAGAGTGTAACTCCTGTCTAGGAGAGGTCCGAGCCAAAGTGATGTGTTGAGGGCGTTGGCCCTCTCAATCACCAGGATCTCATCCCCCTCCGTCACAGGTCGCACCGCACGGCGAACGCGGCGGATCTTAAGAAGACCACAGAGAGAAAAAGAGTGTGCAAAAGAAGGCTTGAAAGGGAGACGAAGAAAGAAAAGAACCGTTAAGAAAGGCAGAAGACAGAATAGGAAAAAGGTGGGTTACTATTTGTCTGGGCCCTCACTCCTAACCTTTCTGACATGGGAGACCCTACCAGGGGCATCAATTCCTACCACGTAATGCTTGGCCAGTCAGCAGCTTGGCTATACAGGCCTAGAAGCATTGACAACAACTAACCATCTAGTCGAGTATTGATGCCCCCGTCAGCAAAGCCTAAAAGATCACTGGACCACGCAAGCCCTCCGACCACGGCAAGGTTGCAACCCCCGGAGGGCACGGCAAGGTTGCAACCCCCGGAGGGCCTGTGGTCCAGATATGGTTGTATACTTTAAGAAGAGTCTGGAGACAGCTTTCTGGAAAATGCTTCAAAACCTGATAATGAATATCATCCAGACCAGGGGCAGAATCAGTGCAGGTTTGTAAAGCTGTTTTCAATTCATTGATTGAAAAAGGGAGATTGTAGGCTTCAGAGTTGTCTGATGTGAAATTGTATAAAGATTTCTCTCTGAGTTGTTTGTTTTTTTAAAAAGGCTGCAGATTTATTTGAAGATGAGGAGTTCTGTTGGATGGTGGAGGCCAACAGATTGGCAACAGCTTCTTTGTCAGTGATCAGAGCATCGGCAAGTTTCAAGTGATGAATGGAGGGGTTGGTGTTTTTCCCTTTGATTTTTCTGATGATGTTCCAGACTTTTTTCTTTGAAGTTTTTGATGTTAGCCCGGAGCAAAAGTTTCTCCAAGACTGACGTTTACTGATTTTGAAAGTGTGTCTTGATTTGGCGCGGAGTTTCTGATGGGCTCGAGCGTTGGGACCTGAAGGTCGTTGGTATACCCGACGCTGAGCCCGTTTGCGAACTTTTGAAATTTGTTGGCAGTCTGAATTAAACCAGGGTGTTTTGGGCATTTGGAGTTTATTGGAAGACATTGGAATACAGGTTTTAGCACACTTTATCACAGTGTTAGTCAGAGATTCAGCTGGGTCTGGACTCTGAAGAAAATCAACTTCCTGGAATTCTTTCAAAATATTGGTGGCAAAAAGATTCCAGTTGGCCTTCTTATAATTAAGATGTTGTGAGACAGAGATGTTTTCAGTTAATAAGGGTTTTAAAAGAACAGGGAAATGGTCACTTCCGTGCAGATCGTCATGGACAGACCACTCATAGTCCAGGACCAGCGAGGGGTCACAAATCGACAAATCTAAACACGAAAGTGAACCTGTGGAAGAGTGGAGGTAAGTTGGAGCTCCATCGTTCAGACAACACAAATCAAAGTCTGAAAGGACATCCTCAAGAATCAGACCTCTGGATGACGAACTGACACTACCCCAAAGAGGATTGTGACCATTAAAGTCACCCAACAGCAAAAAAGGTCGAGGAAGTTCTCCGATCAGACTGACAAGGTCCTGACGACAAACCGGGACAGAAGGTGGCAGATACAGTGAGCAGATTGTAACAGTCTTGTGGAGAGTGACTCTTGCAGCTACAGCCTGAAGGGAGGTAGTCAGAGCGACAGGACTAAACAGCAAAGTTTTGTGTAAAAGAAGGGCAACACCGCCCGACAGTCCCAATGTGGATGGTTGTGCAGGTTTAGAAAGAATATTAAAGCCAGAAAGAGTGAAGGTCTTCTGGCTTTGAATTTTAGTTTCCTGAAGAGCCATGACGGAAGGTTTTACAGTTTGACACAGAAGTTGCAGCTCCTCAAAATTTGAATTTAGGCCACGGATATTCCAATGGATTAGTTTACTACTATCCATGGTGCAGAGGATGAACAGGAGAGAAGTCAGGTCATCTCCTCGTCATCGTCTGCGTTCAGTGGAGCAAATTTATTGCTTAGTTTCACTGGACTGTTTGGGTCATCAGACCTGCTGGCAGACTTGCCCACAGGTGAAGAAGGTCTGGATTTTGGAGATGGTGGAGGTTTCTTCCTCATCTCCACCATCTCCACACTTGGTTGAACTCCCTTGCCCGCACGGGCACTGCTCGAGGAAGTTCGAGGCGGGAAGGTTGGCTTTTTCATCTGCCCAGCAGCAGATGGAGTAGACTGCTGGGCAGTCTGAGGGGTGGCGGATTTTTTGCCTCCAACAGGGGCACCCACTTTGGGTTGGAAGGCGGTGGACTTGCTTCCACCAGAGCTTAACGGTCTTTCTTGCAATGTCTTGGTGAAAGTAAAATTGTGTCTGGCAGCAGACTGAACGGGTGGAAATTTTCTTTATAACGGAAGCATAAGAAGACACTGCTGACGTCTGACTGCCAACAACCTGTTTGCGGGCCTCAAAAAATGAAATTTTCTTTTCAGTCTTCACTCTTTGGATGGTGGACTCCTGAACCCAAACAGGGCAGTTGCGTGAAGAGGAGGGGTGGTCACCACCGCAGTTCGCACAATGAGCCGGGTCTTTACACGGCCCATCATGGGTTGCCTTGCAACAAACACCACACACCTCCTGCCCAGAACAGCGGTCTCTGACATGTCCAAACTTCTGGCATTTGAAACACCTCAACGGGGATGGGACATACAGTTGGACACGTACATTTAAGTACCCGACTTTAATGACCGGAGGCAGCACAGGGTTGCAGAATGTCAGAAAGAGGGTGTTGGTGGGCACTCTTTCTGCACCTTTTTTGACTGTCACCCTATGCACCTCTGTCACACCTTGGGACGCAAGTTCTGTCTTGATCTCCGCTTCCGAGACACCTTTCAAATCCGGGCACCGAATAACCCCTTTGGTCGAATTTAACTGCTTATGGGGGGTCACCCGGATCTCTCTGTCCACGAGTTTTGTTGCCCTCAGCAGCTGCTCCGATTGCCTCTTTGATCTGCACTGGACGAGGAAAGTGCCATTCCGTAGCCTTTTCACTGACTGAGGGTCACCTGCTAGACCCTGAAAGCCCTTCTGAATAGCAAAAGGACTCAGAGCAGAAATAGGCTTTTCCTGCTCTGTCCCTTCAACCACAAGCCAGGAAGCCCAAAAACCTGTCCTCTGTCTCGTCTCCATATCCGAGTCACTGTCGGAATCGTTATGACTAGAAATGGGGTCCACTGCCTTCCTCTTCTTTATGGGGGGTGTGATTTTGGATAAAGCCATGATTTATGTTTAGAAATTTCATCTCTCCCTTACCCACCCACCATGGAGTCCAACTAAGGGGCCAGGGCCAAGAACTCATTGTCTTGACCCCTTCCAGGCTTCAGGAGAGATATACGACAAACAGAAGCCTACTGACCCTATCCCCCCTGATCATGCCCAACTCCCGGGAACAGAGAGCTGAGCACTGCAGGGGTTACCTTGGCCAGTCGGAGAACTGCCTGTCTTGACCCAGCCCCACGAAGGGGAAGCCGATTGATACACCCGGGCCAGAGTGTACCTCCTGTCTAGGAGAGGTCCGAGCCAAAGTGATGTGTTGAGGACGTTGGCCCTCTCAATCACCAGGATCTCATCCCCCTCCGTCACAGGTCGCACCGCACGGCAAACACGGCGGATCTTAAGAAGACCACAGAGAGAAAAAGAGTGTGCAAAAGAAGGCTTGAAAGGGAGACGAAGAAAGAAAAGAACCGTTAAGAAAGGCCGAAGACAGAATAGGAAAAAGGTGGGTTACTATTTGTCTGGGCCCTCACTCCTAACCTTTCTGACATGGGAGACCCTACCAGGGGCATCAATTCCTACCACGTAATGCTTGGCCAGTCAGCAGCTTGGCTATACAGGCCTAGAAGCATTGACAACAACTAACCATCTAGTCGAGTATTGATGCCCCCGTCAGCAAAGCCTAAAAGATCACTGGACCACGCAAGCCCTCCGACCAAGGCAAGGTTGCAACCCCCGGAGGGGATTGACAAAGGGAGATTGTAGGCTTCAGAGTTGTCTGATGTGAAATTGTATAAAGATTTCTCTCTGAGTTGTTTGTTTTTTTAAAAAGGCTGCAGATTTATTTGAAGATGAGGAGTTCTGTTGGATGGTGGAGGCCAACAGATTGGCAACAGCTTCTTTGTCAGTGATCAGAGCATCGGCAAGTTTCAAGTGATGAATGGAGGGGTTGGTGTTTTTCCCTTTGATTTTTCTGATGATGTTCCAGACTTTTTTCTTTGAAGTTTTTGATGTCAGCCCGGAGCAAAAGTTTCTCCAAGACTGACGTTTACTGATTTTGAAAGTGTGTCTCGATTTGGCGCGGAGTTTCTGATGGGCTCGAGCGTTGGGACCTGAAGGTCGTTGGTATACCCGACGCTGAGCCCGTTTGCGAACTTTTGAAATTTCTTGGCAGTCTAAATTAAACCAGGGTGTTTTTGGCATTTGGAGTTTATTGGAAGACATTGGAATACAGGTTTTAGCACACTTTATCACAGTGTTAGTCAGAGATTCAGCTGGGTCTGGACTCTGAAGAAAATCAATTTCCTGGAATTCTTTCAAAATATTGGTGGCAAAAAGATCCCAGTTGGCCTTCTTATAATTAAGATGTTGTGAGACAGAGGTGGTTTCAGTTAATAAGGGCTGTAAAAGAACAGGAAAATGGTCACTTCCGTGCAGATCGTCATGGACAGACCACTCATAGTCCAGGACCAGCGAGGGATCACAAATCAACAAATCTAAACACGAAAGTGAACCTGTGGAAGAGTGGAGGTAAGTTGGAGCTCCATCGTTCAGACAACACAAATCAAAGTCTGAAAGGACATCCTCAAGAAGCAGACCTCTGGATGACGAACTGACACTACCCCAAAGAGGATTGTGACCATTAAAGTCACCCAACAGCAAAAAAGGTCGAGGAAGTTCTCCGATCAGACTGACAAGGTCCTGACGACAAACCGGGACAGAAGGTGGCAGATACAGTGAGCAGATTGTAACAGTCTTGTGGTGAGTGACTCTCGCAGCTACAGCCTGAAGGGAGGTAGTCAGAGCGACAGGACTAAACAGCAAAGTTTTGTGTAAAAGAAGGGCAACACCGCCTGACAGTCCCAATGTGGATGGTTGTACAGGTTTAGAAAGAATATTAAAGCCAGAAAGAGTGAAGGTCTTCTGGCTTTGAATTTTAGTTTCCTGAAGAGCCACGACGGAAGGTTTTACAGTTTGACACAGAAGCTGCAGCTCCTCAAAATTTGAATTTAGGCCACGGATATTCCAATGGATTAGTTTACTACTATCCATGGTGCAGAGGATGAATAGGAGAGAAATCAAGTCATCTCCTCATCATCGTCTGCGTTCAGTGGAGCAAATTTATTGCTTAGTTTCACTGGACTGTTTGGGTCTTCAGACCTGCTGGCAGACTTGCCAACAGGTGAAGAAGGTCTGGATTTTGGAGATGGCGGAGGTTTCTTCCTCATCTCCACCATCTCCACACTTGGTTGAACTCCCTTGCCCGCACGGGCACTGCTCGAGGAAGTTCGAGGCGGGAGGCCTGGCTTTTTCATCTGCCCAGCAGTAGATGGAGTAGACTGCTGGGCAGTCTGAGGGGTGGCGGATTTTTTGCCTCCACCAGGGGCACCCACTTTGGGTTGGGAGGTGGTGGACTTGCTTCCACCCGAGCTTAACGGTCTTCCTTGTAATGTCTTTGAGAAAATAAATTCATCAGTCTGGCAGCAGACTGAACGGGTCGTTATTTTCTTTATTGCTGAAGCATATGAAGACGCTGTTGACGTCTGACTGCCAACAACCTGCTTACATGCCTCAAAAAATGAGATCTTCTTTTCTGTTCTAACTTTCTGAATGTTGGACTCCTGGATCCAGACAGGGCAGTTGCGTGAAGAGGAGGGGTGGTCGCCACCACAGTTTGCGCAATGAGCCGGGTCTTTACATGGCCCATCATGGGTTGCCTTGCAACAAACACCACACACCTCCTCCCCAGAACAGCGATCTCTGACATGTCCAAATTTCTGGCATCTGAAACACCTCAACGGGGATGGGACATACAATTGCACACGGACATTTAGGTACCCTACTTTAATGACCTGAGGCAGCACAGGGTTGCAGAATGTCAGAAAGAGGGTGTTGGTGGGCACTCTTTCTGCACCTTTTTTGACTGTCACCCTATGCACCTCTGTCACACCTTGGGATGCAAGTTCTGTCTTGATCTCCACTTCTGAGACACCTTTCAAATCCGGGCACCGAATAACTCCCTTGGATGAATTCAATTGCTTATGGGGAGTCACCCGAATCTCTCTGTCCACGAGCTTTTTTGCCTTCAACAGCTGTTCCGATTGTTTTTTTGACCTGCACTGGACGAGGAATGATCCGTTCCGTAGCCTTTTCACGGACTGAGGGTCACCCGCTAGACCTTGGAAGCCCTTCTGGATCGTGAAAAGACTCAGAGCTGAAATGGGCTTTTCCTGCTCCGTCCCTTCTATCACGAGCCAGGAAGCCCAGAAACCTGTCCTCTCTCTTATCTCTATATCCGAGTCCGATTCGAAATCCCCTGAAATAGGGGCTGCTGCCTTCCTCTTCTTTTTTGGGGGGGATGATTTTTGAAAAAGCCATGTTTAGTTTAATTATATTTCGTCTCTCCCTTACCCACCCACCTTGGAGTCCAACTAAGGGGCCAGGGCCAAGAAATCGCTGTCTTGACCCCTTCCAGGCTTCAGGAGAGATATACGACAAACAGAACGCCACTACCCCTATCCCCCCTGATCATGCTCAACTCCCGGGAACAGAGAGCCGAGCACTGCAGGGGTTAACTTGGCCAGCGGGAGAACTGCCTGTCTTGACCCAGCCCCAAGAAGGGGGAGCCGATTAGTACACGCGGGCCAGAGTGTACCTCCTGTCTAGGAGAGGTCCGAGCCAAAGTGATGTGTTGAGGGCGTTGGCCCTCTCAATCACCAGGATCTCATCCCCCTCCGTCACAGGTTGCACTGCACGGCAAACGCGGCGGATCTTAAGAAGACCACAGAGAGAAAAGGAGTGTGGAAAAGAAGATTTGAAGGGGAGACGAAGATAGAAAAGAGCCAAATAAGAAAGGCAGAAAACAAGAAAAGGAGAAAGGCGGGTTACTATTAGTCAGGATCCTCACCCTTAGCCTATCTGACATGGGAAGCCCTACCAGGGGCATCAACTCCTTACCACATTATGCTTAGGCCAGACAGCATCTTGACTTCTCAGGCCTAGAAGCAGTTTTAAAAAAACCAGCCTATCTTCAAGTATTGATGCCCCCGCCAGCAAAGCCTAAGGGATCACAGGACCACGCAAGCCCTCCGACCACGGCAAGGTTGCAACCCCCGGAGGGACCAGCTGTACAAGAAATGTCCCAAGGTGCTGGAGTGGCTCCACAGGCTGCTGCGATCAGCTTGGAGAAACCAGAAGATCAGCGGCCAGTGGATGACGGCAGATGGTGTGTACATCCCCAAAGAGCAAAACTCAAGTGACATCAGCCAGTTCAGGCCAATATCACTACTGAACATCGAAGGGAAAATCTTCTTCTCTGTCATGGCAGCAAGGCTGACCAAGTACCTCATGGAAAACAAGTACTTGGATGTGTCAGTCCAGAAAGGTGGCATCCCAGGCGTAGCTGGCTGTGTAGAACACGCCACAATGATCTGGGACGCAATCCAAAGAGCAAAAACAGAAAAGAGAGACCTGGACGTAGTGTGGCTTGATCTGGCAAACGCATATGGATCTGTACCCCATGAGATGATACAGTTAGCTCTTGAGATGTACCATGTGCCAAAGAACATCTGCGACATGCTCAAGAAGTACTTCAATGGCTTCTCAATGCGGTTCTTTACCAAGGAGTACACAACAGATTGGATCAACTTGGAAGTGGGCATTGCAATGGGCTGTGCAATTTCCCCAATACTGTTCATGTTGGCAATGGAAGTCATCTTGAAAGCAGCAACAAGCAACGCAAGACAAACAGACCTTGGCGATGGATACAAGATGCCCCCTCTCAAGGCCTTCATGGATGACACTACAGTGATTTCATCCAGAGAATACGAGACACGTCATGTGCTGGAAAGGCTGGACAACATAGTTGCCTCATCCAGAATGAAGTTCAAGCCAAAGAAATCATGGAGTCTCTCACTGAGGAATGGAAAAGTGGCCGAATCTGTGGTCTTCATTGTTGCCAACCAGGCCATTCCAACAGTCACAGAAGAGCCAGTCAAGAGCTTTGGAAGATGGTATGATGATACACTGAAAGACACACAAAGAGCAAAAGAAACCAAACAGATGTCGGAAGAAGGCTTGGAGACCATTGACCAGTGTGGGCTCCCTGGCAAATACAAGGTCTGGTGTTTGCAGTTCATGCTGATACCAAAGCTCCTATGGCCTCTGATGATATACGACATCTGCACCAGCATAGTGGAGGCAATGGAAGCCAAAATCAACAAGTTCACAAGGAAATGGCTTGGTGTCCCACCCTGTCTGACTGACATAGCGCTGTACCGTCGCCAAGCAAAGCTGAAACTACCACTGAAATCCATCCTGGAAGAATACAAAGCAGGAAAGATCAGACTTCAAAGCATGCTGGAGGACTCAGGAGACAAGGTGGTAGAAGCAATCAAGCCCCAGCTGAAGACAGGCAGAAAATGGAAAGTTCAAGAGGCGATGGATTCTGCAAAAGAAAGTCTCAAGATCAGAGAAATAACAGGACACACACAGACCAACAGACAAGGACTGGGGGTGACCAAAACTAAATGGTGGTCAAAAGCCAAAGGAAAAGCCAAAACAGACTTGATGATTCAGGAGATGAGAAAAGAAGAAGACCAAAAAAGACTCCAAAAAGCAGTCCAGCAGAGCCAGCAAGGGCAATGGACAATGTGGGAGAATGCACTCCAAAGAAGTCTCACTTGGAATGACATTTGGCACATGGCCCCTCTCAGGATCAGCTTCATTCTCAGATCTGCATATGACCTTCTGCCCTCAAATGCAAACCTGGTGAAGTGGGGAAAAACAGACGATCCTGCATGCCCCTCTGCCATGAAAAACAAACAGTGGAGCATGACCTAAGCTCATGTAAAGTAGCCCTGGTTCAAGGAAGGTACACATGGAGGCACAACCAAGTGCTCAAAGAGATTGTACAAGTAGTCTGGGCTAGTACCAACACCACAAAAGGGAAAATCAGGACTCCAAAAGCACCCACAATATTCTTCACGGCAGGAGGCGGCAAATCATGGCCAAGAACAACACTGCCACTCGGAACATGCAGGCAGAGTCTGCTGGACGGGGCAGATGACTGGGAGTGCACTGCAGACCTCCCAGAATGGAAGAGTCACCCAGAGATCATCAGCAAGAGTGGCATGAGACCAGACACAGTAGTCCACTCTCAGTCAACCAAGCAGCTGATCATGATCGAGCTCACGGTGCCATATGAGAACAGAATGGAGGCAGCTCAAATCTACAAGACTGAAAAGTATGCTGAACTGGCAAACAGCCTGAGGAGAGAAGGCTATCAGGTCAAAGTCCTCACTGCAGAAATTGGAGCTAAGGGGTTTGTAGGAACGTCTGCATACAGCCTCATGAAACAGCTCTCAGTTGCAGGGAGGGAAAAAACCAGAGCCCTGAAAGCAATGGCAGAAGCGGCAGAGAGGTGTTCAAGCTGGATCTGGTCAAGGAGGAACAAAAGTGAACTTCATAAGGCTTAAATTTCCTACAAATATCAGGTGTCCCTGTGGCTCAGTGGTTAGAGTGCGAGTCATTAAGTGGAAAATGAGCATGTCAAGAGGGTCATGGGTTCGAATCCCTGCCATGGCTCGTCCCAAGATGGGGAAAAAAAAAAGGGGCAGCAGAGGGACATCCGGAGTCATGAACCGGGTGTGGCCCAACCCCCCTAGAGTGTCAGGAGATAAGGGCCGAAACACTTGCTTGAAGGGGGCTTCTCTTCTGAGGACTCTCTGCTGCCACGCTCTCCACGAGTTTCTTTCTACTATTGTTTGGACAGGTAAGTATGAAGAAAATTACTTAACTTGTAGACAATTTGTCTAATTTCACCCAAGAATCATTTATTCCCTGTACAGAACTTGGCTAATTTCACATTAAAATAATTCATAAATTGTAAGCAAAACAACTTCGCCGTTTTCAACCAAAATCACTGATCACTGAAATAGTGTAAGATTTGGCTGTTTCAGTAGAATCCTATCTGGAAGTCTTCAAAGAAAAGGATCCTGTTTCAAGCACAGGCAACCATGAAAACATTGTCAACGTGACATGGCAGCCCTGCAAGCTCTGTCACCATTCCTGTCACACATGATGGACCATGGATTTCCTTCAGCGTCTTCTTGTGTTGTATCTAGCACCTCATCACTTCCACCATAAGCAGATATGGAAACACAATAGTGAAAGGTCGATTACTGCCCTTGGCGCATGTTGTCCAATTTTCAGATACATAGATGAGGGTGTTTCTCTATTTTAAGATCGAATTCAAGCATGCTGGGATATCTTAATGTTTACTATGGTAGCAGCTCACTGTGAGACACAAGAAAGAAAGATGTCTGAACTTCACATTTAAAAACAAAAAACAAAAAAACCACACACACACACAAAAACATGAGCCTGAAAACTGATTGTGTTAACCCGGACATTGGTAATTTAACAACTTACTGTAAAGGATGAGGTCTGGTTAAGTAACAGAAGGAAAGTTTGAAAAAAATTATTATGTTTGTATAATATGCACAACTTTTCAACTGTTAGTATTTGAACATGACATGCGGAATAAAAATTGTTCGTGATTAAATCAACAATAATATAAAACAGAACTGGTGTGCTTGTGAGTGTTTGCTTAGGTGCTTACTTGTCTAGAATGTGAAAATAACAGGTGAAAACAGGTGGCACATCCTGTTTGTCACTCTCCAAGAGCTTGTTCACAAGTAATCCGGTCAATGATGTTCCAAAGTATCCAGAAATAAGTTACAGCCTTTTTCAAAGGAATGTCTGAGTAGATTATACCAGTCTTCTATGCAGGTAATCCAGGTAACAGTTGGGAGGCTTACTTCTAGAAAGTGAAACACCCTAAACGTTGCAGGTTAAAAGCAAACATCTTGTTTTAGCAGAATCTAGGATAGTATGCAAATGCAACCCACATGGATGGCCCTTCTGAAAATACCCAGTATGGCCGCCATAAGGATTTTCAAAATGGCCACCAAAACGCACAAAATATAGCGTATCTCAGGGCTAGAAATTCCCAAATAATTTCTAGTAGTCCTGGGGACAAGTAGATCAAAAATTCTACTTGTCCCCCCAAATTTCTACTTGTCCCCCATCCCCACCCCAGTAAAAAAAATGGACCAAAAGTCGTTTTAGAACAGTACAAAATAGTGCAATAACAAGTCAGGAAACAATATTCACGACATATGATGTAATGTGTATTTTACATTTACAGAAGAAGGTGTAATTGTTTCGAACTCACAGAAAGGTGTGTGGGACATGTTGCTGGCTACCTATGGCTAAGCACAGAGAGAACGCTTCATAATTGAAAAAGCGCGCATCTCAACGCTAGCGCTTTTTGACAAGTGCTTAGTAACTTTCAAGGGACGCACAGATAAAGCCTACAGTTAGTGCTAGTTCTTGACTTGATAAAATGGCCGCTTCCTCTGACGACAAATTTTTGTTGCTCAACACACACAGGGTACCCAGTAAATGGCACACAACAAGCGCCACATGCGTGAAAAAAATAAGAATTTAATTCTTTATGCTTTACAAACGACATGACAGATTTGGAGCGATAAAGTGTGTGTGTTTTGTGTGTGTGTAAAATGGCATAGTATAGATAATTTATAGCGCTAACTTTGAAGCATGCGCTTTTTCAATCGTGAATCGTTTTCTCTGTTCTTAGCCTAAAACGAGGTGTTAGCACAGACAAAAACCCTGGAAGACACCCTCTTTATTTACGCAAGTCTGCACCTGCACGTGTCGAAACTTTCAGTCTCTCTCACGCGGTCAAGTGCAATTAAAACTCGTCAACCTGGCCCATAGATGGCATGTGTGTGTGATGTTTGCCAGTCACAGCTGAGCCAAAGCAAGCCTCGGAACTGCTGACATGTTCCATTTATAGAACACACATTGTCTCACTGAGACTGCACAGCACTCTGGACAGGGTCAGAGACCATACGTTTACACCGGGGTTGGGGTGGTGGGGGAAGTGAAAAGGGGGATGGATAAAGTACGCTCAGCCTCGAAACTGAAGGCTCAAGTATCCCATCCATGAACGCGGCCAAACACTGATTGCCCGACGGACAAGTGGAGAGGGCATTTCTACTTGTCCACCAGAAAGTTTGGTTGGCTTGGGTCTTTGCCTGCCAGCAACAACCAGATGATCAACATGTACCGGGATGGAGTGGCTTCAACCAAGAGGTGTCTACATCCAATCCACCAGTGACAGAAATAGGTCCAATGCCAATCCTAAATGCCCCAGCCAATGAGTTTTCTACACTATGGACAGTGATGAACAAATGCCAGGCAATGACACAGTTAAGTCACAAATACACAGTCATCACCTTTGATGAACAACTGTACTGTAAAGCAAAAATGCTTCAGTGGGAAAAAAGGACCACTGCAAAGACTTTGTTCTCATGCTGGGTGGTTTCCACATTCAGCTGAATTTCTCCAAGGTGCTTGGTGAATACATGGAGTAATCTGGCCTGTGTACCATCGGGATTGAAAGCGGAGTCCTTGGGGAGAGAACAGCAGTAAGCGTCCTGAGAGGAAAGGGTTGGAACCACGTGCTTCGCACACACAAGCTCACTTTCGAAGCACTTTGGGCTTTTCTTTGGCTTCGCTTCAAAGAATGGGCAGAGGAGAATGCTAAGGTCTTCAGTGAAAGTCTTGAGGAAGCAGCAAAGATGGTAGCAGGCGGTTTCTCAGACAAAGATGAAGAACAGATCAGATCGTCTGTAGCACATCTGCTGACTGAGACTGAACAAGTGTTACCATTGTTCAATGAGTTTGAAGCCTCCTCTTCTGAGAGTGCAACCTTTCAGTACCGGAGGAATTACATGAAGCTGGTTTCCATTCTCCTGCACTTCACACGCTCACTCCGTGAAGGTGACTGGGAGTTGTACCTCTCATCCTTTGCAGAAATGCTTCCATGGTTTGGTGCCTTCGACCATGTTCATTACACTCGCTGGGGAACAGTTTTCTTGCCAGACATGAAAATGCTCTCCCAGACAGCCCCAGAGGTTTATCAAGGACTCTGGTGATTTTGTGACAAAAGAGTCCCAGCAGAAGTTCAACCAGATCCCAGATGATCAAGCCATCGAACATGTGAACAAAATTGACGAAGTGGCAGGGGGTCTTGTTGGGATAACAAGGACAGACACAGCCAGAGACAGATGGTGCCTGACATACAACCAAAGAGCAAAACTTGCAAAGGACACTACAAACATGTTCAGCTTGACTACTGACATCAAAGAGGAAAGTGACTTTGGACACAAGGACTTTGGAAAGAAGCGGATGAAGCAGGACCATGATGATGTGCGAAAACTCATTGGTATCTTCCGTGTCTTCAATCCCTTTGCCCAGCCATCTTCAGAGCTTGTTTCACTCACCACTGGGGATGTTGCCAATGAGGCTGTGAAGAATGACTTATTGATGGCAGAAGAATTAGGGAAGTCAGTCATCAAAGACTTTGTCCGTGAAAGATTCAAAGACAAAACAACAGGTTTTCCTGACAGAATCAAGACACAGAAGCTTCAAACATTTGATGGCATGTATACAGTACAGATTGATACTGGAAAACAGACAGCTGTAAATGTGAAAGCAGAGAGCTGTTCAGACGTGTGATAACAGAAATGGAAGCAGGAAGAAATTGATGTTGACAGGCTGTTACAGCAAGAACTCTGTCCAATTCCGCCTTCTCTTGCAACAGCTGACCGTAAACTGTGACTACTCAGAAACAAGGCTGAACTGGGTAAAATACTCAAGAAGGCTTTGCCTCAGAATGCTGTCCCAGAAAACACCAACTTGACCTGCACCATCGTAGATGGTATGGCTATGGTTCAAGCCCTTGGAAACCGGGTTGGAGCAAAGACCTTTGGAGAACAGAGCAACAACTTTGCACAACACGTGGAAAGCCTCTTTTCCAACAATTGTACCCCTGTTGACATCGTCTTTGACAGATACAATCCACAGACAATCAAATCAACAGCCCATGCAACAAGAGTGGAAAGGAAACAAACTATCAGAAGGAGTCTGCAGTCACGAAACCAGATTATTGGCCAGTGGGACAGATTCATCTCACTGAATGAAAACAAAGCCAGTCTGAGACTTTTTATGTGCTCAACTATCCAGCAGATTCCAAAATGAGATAGGCAGAGAACTGGTACTCAGTGGTGGATTCAAAGAGCCTGCAAAAGTCTGGACGTCAACAGGAAGAGACGTATCACACCTTTCCTCAGCTGATCATGAAGAAGCAGATACCTGCATGCTGCTCCATGCAAGAGAAGCAAGTGAACAAGGATTCCCTCAGACTGTTGTTGTCAGTTGTGACACCGATGTCCTCGTTCTCCTCCTTGCCCACCACCACAGCTTAGCCTGTTCCTTTGGATGCAGTCTGGGATGCCACGAAAGGAACATTATGTTCCTGTCCACCACATCAACATCACTGATGCAGAAAGAGAATCTCTATTAGCATTTCATGCTATCACAGGGTCGGACAGCACAAGCCAATTTGCTGGCATTGGCAAGCTATAAGCTTGGTCCATTTTTGTCAACAACCCAGAGCTTCTTCAAAATCTAGGAAAAGAAGACTTTCCTGATGAGGCTGTTTTTGCTGATGCTGAGTCTTTTGTCTGTAGATTGTACAACCCAGACAGGCATCAGCAATGAGTTCACCAGGTTCGATGTGATCTCTTTCACAGTGCAAAGAGAAGTACTGAAAACCTTCCTCCCACCTGTGATGCTCTGTTACTGCACATCAGACGATCACATTATCAGACTTTGATCTGGAAGCGAGCACTGGAGGCAAATCAGCACTTGCCTCCAGCAGTGGACAGTGGCTGGAAGCTAGTTGAAAAGGATGACAGCCATGCAGTACTTGAGTCTAAACTTCTCACAGAGGAGCCTTCGACAGCCATGTGCCTGGAGCTCACATCCTGTGATTGTGGAAGAGGAGCAGGTGGCGAGGAAGCGGCATGCTGTGTAACACGGCGGTGCAGATGCACACGGCTGGCTCTTGCTCGCACAAAGGCATGCTACTGTTACAGAGGAAACTGTAGAAATCCTGTGTCTCCTGAGCAGCAGGATAACTGATGAAAGTACAGTTGGTTTGACCTGCCCCAAACATATCCAAAAAGTGCACTCCAGAGAGACCGACACCACAGGATATTATTTTCTGTACATGTTGACAGTGTACTCCAGAGAGACCGACACCATGGATGGAAATAATATTTATCACTTTATGTGTGTCTTGAAATCTCTAAAGTAGCCTAGTAGTCACTTTTGTAAGACATTTTATAGGTCAACCCTCATTTTTATTTTATAGGTCAACCCTCATTTTTACACAGAAGAGAGTGTAAAATTTGATTTCTCTATACTAAAAAATGGTACATTTGACATTAATTATGTGTACTTATGTTCACTGCAACTAGAAATATGCAGAAAAGTGTCGTTTTCTGCGGCCATTTTAAAAAGTGTCATGGCGGCCAAGGTGGGCAAATTTGGAAGGGCCATCCACCCAGCTTGTCTTCGAATACATCACCAGATCTCAGAAACACTGGATGTTTGCTTCTAACCCGAAACGTTTAGGGTATTAGTTTTTTTGCAAGATACAGATTTCAGCCACCTGACTATAAGAATAAATAAAGTACAGTTCAGTTTCCACACTGAAATCACTTGCTGATAGCACGAAAACACCCCAAAATGGTCACGATCTACAATATTTGTACTTCTTATCATACAAAATGTTTTGCCTTTATTCATGATTACACGTGTGCACAGGTAAGTACAGGTGAATTAATGTTCAAACGAATTATTGGTCATGGCTTCATCAGGTAGACTGAAGTACACGTTTATAGTCCACATGAGAGTGGTAGATGTCAAAACAGTGAGGGTGGCACACAACAACCCGACAGTTGTTATACAAATATGATGATGCTTGCATTTGCAGCCATCAAGATCACTCTTCTTCTTGTTGCATACGACACAGTCACGAACTGGTCTCTTCCTCTTGGCTTCTTCCTTTGCAGGAATGTAAACAGTCATATGTACCTATCAGTCTTTGAAGAGGGTTTGGGCACAATGAACAACGAAAAAAGATCGAAAGATCATTTGGATGCGCTACACACAGTTTTTCTTCCCCACTGAATGACATGTTGACAATCCCCTTCCCCTTCTCACTCACCCAGTCATTGTCTATGTCGATCTCAAAATCATGATTACATGGTGCTTGATCTAAATAAAAAATATCACCCACCACACCCAGTTGATTCAAAACGTCCATAACTTGTTCTTCAGCTGCTTGTTCCACAACAGCAAAAAAATCTTCAAACAAGTTTGTAATTCTATCACATTCTCCAGTGGGCATCGCCATAGTTGTTTACCAGACGATTCGAGTCACTTTATGCATTACAAGCTGTTACTAACTACAAACTAAGCTTGTTTTAGCTATAAATGCTGAAAACTGATGTTCAAGGGCTTGCTCAGTCATTTATGCAAATTAGTTTGTGAATGAGCCATAGTTTCGTTTAAGTGTGTGTAAGTGAAACTAGGTTAGCAAGGCTAACCCAACAGCGCAACTTATGTCGTGACAACCAGCAGAAGGGTATGACATGTAGAGCACGACATATATCACAACTACCAGCATAAGGGTTAACTCATTGCCACCTTGTTGATCACCTGGCGGGCGACGGGTTGGGTGCTTGGCACTGACACATCGCCTGCCAGGTGATCGACGGTTTTACTCGCATTTTCACATGTTGCTGTGCGGTCTAAGGGAAACAATCTTGGTATCTACAGAAAGCTGAGGATTTCCTCTATTAGGTGGTACTCTCCCTTAGTGTTTATCTCGCGTTTAATTCTACTTTTTCGCTCATATTATGGGATAGCTGGAGATAACTCTAGCCGCCCGTGTTCATCATGGTGTCGGCACCGAACCATCAGCGAGTGGTAGCGAACAGAAACATCTTATTTCAAGAAGTGATTGAAAGAATAATGGAAGAAGGATCAGATGAAGAACTGGAACTGTTTTCCGAACTTGCCAAACTTTTCCAAACTGTTTTCCGAACTTGCCGAATCAGACAGAGAGGATATGAGTGACGATGGTGAGTTGTACATACCAAATGATGATGAAGTTTTTGCATTTTTTCTTCAAATATGTGACAGCAGCACTCTGTTTGAAGTTTGGACCATGCACACAGAAAGGTTTTTTTTTTTGTTTTTTTTAAAAATGACTTGAGTTGATTTTAACGTGGTGACAGCCCTGATGTGGCCCCTTGCGGTCGGCTGGGCTATAAGCAACATTATCTTATCTTATCCATGCACACAGCTGTGTGTGTGAAAGATACACTGCTTTTATGTTTACCATAAAGTTCGGACTATAAGCCGCAACTTTTTTCCCCAGCTTTAAACCCTGCAGCTTAAACAACGATGCGGCTTATTTGCAGATTTTTTCGATTTCAGGAGCATCACACCCTCGTCTATTCTTAGCTTCTCTGTAACTTACCATATCGTGTTTACTGTTCATGAATTTTTATGATGCTTTTAACCACGATTTTCTCTGTAATCGTGTAATGGAATCGGTAACCCATTCAGAAATACAGGAATCGACATAAGTAAAGCCCATTACTGATGTCTTTTTTCATCAGTTTGTCTTCTACAAAAATACGATCGCTTCGAACGGCGCAATGTGTGGGCCGTTTCCGACCTGTTTAATCTTGACTAACACTAGCTGAATTACGAACAAAATAACTAAGCATTGGCACGGTATTAAGCGAAATAAAACAATCGAATTGTTTCATTAATGTTCTGGTTTGTTATTATATGCGTTATCTTACCAAGTGCGTCTTGCAATTCAAAAACGATTAGCGCATTCGACTCGGTCATTGTCAGACCTTGGCTTCGTTCCGCCATTGTTGAAATCGTGGACAGGGAGTGAAGGTTTGCATTTTATACCTTCGCTTTGATTGGCTTGCGCTTTCGAGTACTCAACCAATCGCTTAGCTTGATACACCAATGAATGCAGGAGAGAACTGCCTTTCTAGCGCATCGTTAATGTGTTGGGTTTTTTCAGTATTTTTTTTAAGCAATGATGTTGGAAAGACAACACTTGTAAGAAGCCTCATAAAAACCTTGATTCTAATTGATTTTAAACACATCGTACTAAAAAAAAAAAAAAAAGACTGAAGTAAAGCTGGAAACATGCTCTTGTATTCTGACCTATTTAAACGCCAATGAATGCTATGAACACATTGTATGTGTTGATTTTCGACATTATGTTAACTCAACGCTCGGCCAGCTGCCGCCTGCGGCACATCGGACTATTGTATATATCTGCGGCTTATAAACCAGTGCGGCTTATTTGTGAAAAAAGTTCAGATTTTTTTAAAAATTTAGTGGGTGCGGCTTATATACAGGTGCGCTCAATAGACCGAACTTTACGGCACTACACATTGTGTTTACTACAGTTGTGATCATATTGATTTTTCATCCATACCTACATGGAAAAAAAATTTTTGCTGATAGCTGTTTCCTACACTTTTCAAACCAGTGGTGAGTAAAGTGTGTACTGCGCACAGGATTGTAGTATTTTTTTTCTAAAAGAACATGATTTGAAGTTTTCAAAAACATATAATTATTGTTGTATTCCGTTCGGTTCTGTCTGTACATTTTTTGTAAAAATACCCAAAATAGTGCGTCTCAGCGTGTCGCGGTTGTTCAGAAAGCTGCGTCCGCATTGGGTTAAAAGGTGTCTTTGATACATGAAAATATTGACATATCAGTGGGTATACGAGGCTGCCAAGAAGCTTGGTCAAGCTAGTTCGAGTCCCGCTGAGAACTGACTGTGGTTCCACTTCCAGCTTTCTCGAAAAGAAACTGTACTAATTCTCTGAACCATAGTCCATTCAGCATGCAAAGGGTTGCAACTTTCCAACAGCAAATAAACATGATGGCTTGCTTGTTTGTCTCTCTATATGCTTGTGCTTCTGCACACTAACCCAACAAACGACCCTGTGAAAAAGAGATCAAAAATACCTCCCCATGTCATAGATTATCTTGTGGACAGAGCAAGACAGACAGACAGAAAGGTATGACAAATACAAAACCTGTATATAAAGATCACAAGCTCAGCTACTAACCTCCAGGGCGCTCAGAAGAATCTAATATATTTTCAGCATTTTCTTTAGGATCCACTTTGTTAGCTACGGAAATGGTGTCAGTTTCCACTGTCACTATTTGGTCTTCTTCTTTGATGCCTTCTCCTTCTCTCTGGACACGAACATCAGTTACTATGTCCCAATTTTTTTCTGTGTTCTTGTTGGCCTTGCTGCTGTCAGATACGGAGTTGTCTACCAACTTTCTGGGCCGTCCTTTTCTCCTGTGTCTTGGTGCTTTGACCTCATAGTCAGAATCGTCAGAGTCAAAGGCATCATTATCATTCATGACTGCCGGTAAGTGACTCGGAAGCTTGACACGCCGACCTTTTGAGGATACAAAGGGCAGCAGCAGTCTGCATGACACACCCCTCTCATCCACTTTTTTAGGCAGGGGTCCTGGAGGATTGGAGGTCAGTGTGAGATGGGTTGGGGAAGGAAGGTTGAGGAGATCCTTGAGGCGGTTGTGAACACGGCTGATGGTGGCCAGGGAGGCCTCCACAGTGAAGTGCTGCTGGTCATCAATACCCAGCTGAGCATTCTCTTCCTGGGTCAGCTGCTCCACAAGGGCTTCCCTGCTGCCTGGCACGCTATTCATGATGTCTGCGTTCAGCGTTGTACACACCCGCGTGAATATCTGGTGATCAACAACACACAGACAGCAAATTACTTTGATATCGAACAGCAAACCCTCAAAACTCAAATTACATGGTATGATAGAACATGACAACATAGACTGAGCTGACTATACTGCTTTGTAATGTATAATTCTATTCACTAAACAGACATTTTTGAAAATCTAGGTTACTCTCCCCTGTGACAATGTGTAGCTATTGTATAATGGCACCATTTCTTTTCTGTATGCTTATGTTTTCCTTTACCCACTAACTAGCTTCTGCAGATATCAGCCAGGGTCAGCTCTCTAATAATCATAAGTCCTTTTGTTTGCAAAGAGCAAGCTGCACACATAGCATCTTGGTTTATTGTGTCACCCACAAGACCATCACAAGAGTTCACTCACATTTTGTTTGACGAGAATTATAAGCTCACCAACAGGAAGTTAGTTTGGATTCTGAGTAACAGAACTCCTATTCATTCACATTCTGTGCTCACGCTGATGTATTTCAAAGACAAAACACACATACAAAGAGTAAAACTAAAATACAACTGCACTTTTATTCAGTCCTGTTCACAGGAAATGTTTATTTCATGACACAAGGAAAATCAACAGTTAGTGATTATTTGGGTGATCAAGCAAAAGGAGAAATAAAAAATGAAAATAGGAAACACAGATACTATGTAAGAAGACAGCTAAGCGGATAGTTAGAAAGACAGAAGAAAAGAAAGCCAGAAAAACAGAAGTGTAAATGAAAGAAAACAGGTACAATGTAAGTAGGTAATCATGAAAACAGGTAGAAAACAGGAAAACACAGCACAGATAAGGAAGTAAACAGATCACAAGATGAGCAGATCTCTAACATGAAGAAAAAAATGCACACCATACTACCCTAATTCCATCTTGCTAAACCAAGTAGTGCCCACATAGCTCATCTCACCGGGGTTTCATCTGTGAAGACCACTTGGGCAGAAACCTCTGGTACAGAAGAAGCTATTACCACAGGTGCCATGTCCGACGTCCCCAGTTTACTGCCAGTCATGTCTGCTGATGTCAGCTGTGGTGAAACAGCCGTCAATTCCTGTCCAACCAGCTCCCCTGTCACTGTCGCTGAGGACAAGTTGATCAGTTGGCTTGCATCCACTGAGTTGGACTTGTCCGAATCTTCAGGCTTGAACACAACAACAGTACTTCTCAGTATATCATGTGTCATGAAAAAAAAAGAAGCAGTAACAGACTCTGCCCATCCCCTTCCCTCCCCTGTCAACCTACTCCCTCCCACTTCAACCCTCACCTTCACGCTGATGCCCTGAGCAATCAGCGACTGAACAAGGCTGGCGTGCTCAGTGGAGCTCAAATCTACGTTGACTGGAACACAGGTCTCTGTGATAGCTATCTCCTGCCCTCCTTCCACAAACGGCACAGTGTGAAAGGTGATGATAGCATTCTGGGAGCTCAAGCCACCCCACTGCTGTATTGTGCTGCCCCCTGTGAGGGTCAGGCCAGTTGTTGTGGGGAGAGAACTCATCAGTTCTGCACACACACAAAAAATGTAAATAATCTGTCATCCTACTTCTAGCCCAAGCCAGCTGACAATTTGAATTTCGTTTTCAAAGTAATAACTCTTTCAAGATGGGGAGTGCATCAGTCACACTTTACTGTAAACACAAAGTACACATGATACACTAACAAACACATTCTATAGCATAACAAAAAGATTTGAGTCACACACACACACACACACAAAACACACACACACACACACACACACACACACACACACACACACACACACACAACACACACACACACACACACACACCTTTATCATCAGCAGTTTTGCATGTTACGACAATTTCTTACAGTGTTAATAAATGTTTGTAATAGCTAATGCACACAGTATCATGATGGTAGTCTAAGAATGTACAGTTTCAGTTTCAGAACAAAGAACCATCAATGTGAGTGTGAAAAACTATTTCAATAAAATCGATAGATTAAAGCAAAACTTTTTTTTAATGAAACAATTGTTGCAATAAATCAAATCATTTCCTACCAGTCACAGAAACAGCTGGAGCAGACTGCAACACCGACAAATTCTGACTGGTCCCTACATGCAAGGTTGATGCCTCCTCCTCCACAGACATCCCGCTAGAGTTGCAGAGTGCTGACAGTGAGAAACCAGGTGCCACTCCCAGATCCACAGCTCCTGTGCTGATGTCTACACCACCTCCATCACTCTGTCTCAGCAGGCTATGATCACTGTCACACAGAATGAAAAAAGCCAGCTTGAACCTGGTGAAGACAATTCATTAACTTTTTTCCTCCAAATATACGAAGGTGTTGCGTTTTTAATGTACATATTTTTTTTACACACACACACACACACAAAGCAAGTAAAGAAGAGCAAGATTTCTCTCCTACCAGCCGCCGTGGCGAAGTGGTTAGCGTCGCGGACTCCTGGCTAGGAGGTCGTGGGTTCATATCCCATCAGAAGTTATGTGGGTTTTTCTGCCCCGACCGGCTCCTACCCAGAGTTGAGTTGCTGCAGACTCAGTTGGGAAGACTGGGACCACACAGTCGAGTTTCATCCACTTAATGGATGCGTTTCTGAGAGTGTTGCTCAAATTTCCTGACCAACACTGCAGGTGCCTGTATCTCTCGGCCTGGTTGACGCCGGGATATATTATGAAAGGAAGCGTAGAGTACAGCCCTGTCATGTAGTCTCAGACCGAAATGGAAATCCGTAGCATCATCTTAATCATCCTCATTCTCATCGATCAGCATTAAAAAAATGTCTCAAATTCTGTGGCCCTTCATGCCCTGCTCTCATGGTGACCTCAATTTCGATGTCCTCTCCACGTCTGTGGCTTTGGTTTGGTTCTGTCGGGGTCACTGGTATCGGCGAGTCCATGGGGGCTGTCGTTCCGGGGGGAGAGCTCACTCACGCCGGCTCCGCAACTAAGCAATTATTGTCGTCAGTAGGGGGCTTAGTAAGTGGTGTCCTGCATATGTTAGATCAGAACAGGCGCCACTGAACACCACCGAAGTGACTCGGCAGCAGTGCAGTGTCTCCTCCGGTGGGTTGCCTCTTGACGACTTGACATTGACTGCCCCTTGTGGACTGCCGGTGCCGGGGCTGTGGCGGGGCTGACCGGGCTGTGGCTGTGGACGGGGTGTCGGAATGAGCGGCGTGGGTGCACTGCCTCTGAGGTGGCGTAGAGATTGGGACAGCAAAAAAAAAAAAAAAAAAAAAAATTTCTCTCCTGATTTATACTACAAACTGCTGCCTCAGTAAAATGCTTGGAATGACTCTGATTACAAACCTGGAAGGACACTAACGTTCAAACAAAATCAGGTGTGTAGCCCTGTTATCATATAAAAATTGCAAACCTACGACATTCAATTCTACAAAGTGCTGCAAGTCCTCCCAGTATAGCAGTGCCTCTTGCCAGTCTTGTATCATGTGGTTAAGCAGTTAGTACTTGCCTGCCATCAGCCACTATGGCAAGTGGTTAGCAACACAGACTCCTGGCTGGGAGGTCATGGATTCGATTTCCATCAGAGCTATTTATTTGCAGTATTTTTCTACCACGACCAGCTCTTACCCAGAGTTCAGTTTGCCATGTGCTCTAGTGGGGAAACTGGGACAACACAGTATAGTTTCATTCACTCAGTGGATGCATCTCTATGAGTGTTGCTCGAATCTCCTGACCAGCACTGCAGGTATCTCTATCTCTTGGCCCAGTTGATGCAGGGATCTTTATCATCCTCATCAATCAGCATAAAAACATGTCTCAAATTCTGTGGCCTTTCCAACCCTGTTCTCATGATGACCCCAGTTTTGATGTCCTCTCCAAATCTCTGCCCTTGGTGAGATTCTTCGGATGATCTGTATTGGCAGATTCATGGGGACTGTCCTTGGTCAGGTGTGGTGACGCCCTCATCAGGAGAACTCGCTCTCGATCCATGACTAAGCAACTGTTGCTGTCACTAGTGTCAGCAGATGGCCTAGTATGTGGTGTTCTGCATATGCTGGGTAAGAACAGGCACTACCGTACACCACCAACGTGACTTGCAGCATTGCAGTCTCTCCTTTGATGGACTGCTTCACAATGACTTACACTGACTGATCCCAGTGGATTGACAGTACTGAGGATAAGGATAAGGAGCCGGAATAAGTGGCATGGGTGCAATGCCACTGAGGTAGCATGGAAAATGAGTCAGAAAAAAAATAATGATAATAACATTACAAATAAATTTACACTTTAACGAGCGTTTTTCATGCTCAGGTGTAACTATTTGCCAAGGGGTTACTGGTCGTGGAGGATAATAATTTTAAAAAATTCTAGCTTCCAAACTACTAAAAAAATGTACATATAAGGCATACTTTTCTGAAAGGAAAATGAACACACTATCCAACTGTGACATTTTCACATGACTTCGATGTATCTGGAATGAAACTGAATGCAAATATTTTTACAAAAATATTCTTTAAGTATGTCATGGAAAACATGTACGAACATAAAAACAATTCACACACAAGATTTTTTAAAAACTTATGAACTAAAAGGAAAAATGAAATGCGTCCATAAAAATTCACACACAAGGTTTTGAAAAAACTTATGAACTTAAAGGAAAAATGAAATGCGTCCATAAGCATATGAAGATTTCTACAAACTTTTGATGCTGATCAGGTAACTGGTTACATTTTTACACAGGTTTTGGTCCTCTTTGACACAGAATCTTGTCTTCACACAGTTTTTTCTTGGTCTCCTTTTTTCAAAGTTCTGGGTTGTCTGTAAACACACCACACTAGAAATACACACTAAATATAAGCAGGCAGCTGTCATTATCTAATAGTGTTTTTTGTGTAGTACACCTGGAAACAAGCTGTTGTAAACAGAGCTGGCTTTAAGGGACACTGTCCACACAGTAGACTGCTCTCATTTCTTTTGCCCTGCTTGGAACACACTTTGCACCTCCTGCCTAAGGACTGCTTTTCTACAGCCTCTGAGATGCTGACAGGGTGAGACACAACTAGGACCTGCTCTGCATAATGAGCTTCAGTTATGAAGTGGTCAATCAGTTCATCAGTCAAGAAAAGCCGATTATAAGCTATATGCTATTCCCCTTCAATTGGCGTCGTGAGGCCAGGTTCTGTGAAGGTTGGTATGATTCAGCACACCTTTCCCTCGTCCCCACAGAACTCCTCTTCCTCTGCTCACACCAACTGAGATAACTGTTGTAAGATATTTGCCTCTTTTACCACACACACACACACACACACACACACACACACACACACACACACGCACACACACACACTGTTCACACACACATTGTTCACACACACTCAATCATGCACTCTCTCTCAGACACACAAGCTAATACACTGTTCACTCTCTCTCTCTCTCTCTCTCTCTCTCTCTCACACACACACACACACATACATACACACACACACATGCACATACACACACCGACACACTGCTACACACCATCTATCTTCAATCCACTCTCTTCTGGGCCCCTGCAAAAGTATTAGCATAAACACAGTTCAAGTAACACAGTAACAATGACAGTCAGTCTCTCATCTCGACCAGTTCCTCTCCCTCCACTTGGCCACGTGCTAGGTCTGCCACACAGAACACACTCACACGTTGGCCAGTCAGTGTGCTTAGCAGACAACGAAGGTTGTGGCATGTCTCCTTCACTTCTCCCTCTGTGGTCGAACCACTCAACTGGTCAGCACCTCACTCAAAATCTGGGTCAGCAACACTTTGATATTTTGCCTCCAGCTACGCTCTCTCCTCTCTGCTAACATCAAGACGACTAACATGGACAGCGTCCAGGTGTATATCACCTCAGTTCTCAGCAAATCAGTTTCATCATGTTCTTCTTCATCAAACGAATCATCTGACAAGTTAGTGTCAACAAAAAGCACTAAAATCTTCATCCTCAATCAGTTGTAGAACTTCATCCACGTTCTTGGTCACGAAATTATTAAACTTCTTCGATTTATGCTGTCTTTTTACTCCATTGGGGCTAGGTTCAGGTTTGTCATCAGCTATGTTGAATTTGACTTCTCACAAACCTTGTCAAACAAGAAGGGGGTGATGGTACAAACTTGATGAGCAGACAATTACACGACATGATTGGAGCTCACAGTTTATGAATAATTCAAGCAGACATATCAAGCTTTCTGATTAGTGTATGTTGGGACTCCCTATGATGCAGACGGAGATATTTGCCCCTGGGCAATTTTTTGCACACAGAAACATGACGGAAATCTCCTTCATGAGGCACTCATACGGTTAATTGGATAAAATTGAATAAATGTGCTTGCTTTGCCACCTACATGATCTCTTTTCAAGCCCCATAGACTGGACAAGCTTTTTAACAGAGAGCTCTACACACAACTCTGCCCACATTTTCAAATACTGGGGAAAAAATCCAAGATGAAAGTTGATGCAAGAAATCAATTCTTCTACAAAACTGAAAGACCATATGCAGGTAAATATCCACCAGAGTTCACTCTCAAAATAGATCTGCTGCCTGACCCACAATTATATTCGACAGTTGGTGAATCCCACCCCACCACCTCTTCCTTGTACAAACAGCCTTCTTAGGTTTTTGTGTTATAAACTTACAAAAGATGACCATTTGCTTTGCATCCTGACCTGCCACAGGACCGATCAGGTTTAGCAGACGGATGAAACCTTTGCAATGTAAATCGAAAATGAAATGAGGCAGGGAACAGTAAACGATAAACAGTAAACAAGTTGGGTATTTTTTGCTCCCATAAGAAAACCTAACACAGAGTAACTTGTATTCAAGACCGGCAGATAAGATAAGATAATGTTGCTTATAGCCCAGCCGACCGCAAGGGGCCACATCAGGGCTGTCACCACGTTAAAATCAACTCACAAGTCATTAAAAAAAAAAAAAAAAAAAAAAAAAAAACCTTTCACACATCTCTTTAAATGACATCTTCTAGAAACGCACCAGAAACTTCATTAAAAATCTTTCTTCCGTAAAATCTTAAATCAGATGAAAAATGTTAATCTCTCTCAAAAAGTCAAGGATCACGGCAGGCGGGACATCCCTGAACAGGATCTTCATGGACTCCGCTGTAAAATGTTTGTGTCTCACATCGTGCAAGTCCCAACACTCTAAAAGAATATGTTTCATTGTGAGTGGCACATGACATGGAATGCACCACGGAGCTTCTTCACTCTTTAAAAGGTAGGAATGAGTAAAATACGAATGGCCGGTGTGCAGCCGGCACAGAACCGTTTCCTCTTTACGACCACCAGACGTAGATGGGAGGAACTCCTTAAGGTTTGGACGGATCCGAAAGAGTTTGTTATCCGTCTGGGTATTCCAATCCTCCTGCCAGAGGTCTTTCACATAATCATTAATTTTGGGTTTCAGATCTGAGCAGGGGATATATATGTTGGACAATTTCTCTCTTGTAGCATTCTTGGCTAAACGATCAACCATTTCGTTACCTCCGATGCCAACATGACCAGGAACCCAAGCGAGAATAATGTTGTAACCATCCACTTTCAACTTGCTAAAAAATTCAAAGAAATGTAAAAGTTCTGGATGCTGAAGGTTGCGGCCAGCTATGGCCTCCAAAGCTGACAGCGAATCCGACAGAACCAGAAAGTCCCTCTTGGTAGATTGTGAAATTATTTTCAATGCCAGAACCAGAGCAGTAAGTTCAGCAGAATAGACAGAGGCATCTGGAGGTATATGTTTTAACAGTATCTGAGAAGGAGCACCAGGGCAATAGGCTGCACAGGCCACTCCATCCTCAGACTTGGAACCGTCAGTGAAAATTTTCTGACAGGATGGAAATTTTGAACAGAGGTCAGCATACAATGCCTTGTATGCCTGAGAGCTGGTGGACTCTTTACGAAAAGCTGCGAGATCAAAACGAATCTCTGGTGTGAAAAAGGTCCACGGAGGCTGATCCGGAAACTTGGAAAAATCAGACACAACTCCTAGGTCTAGACCTGCATTCCGCGCGTGAGGCTGCATACGAACACCAAACGGCGGAATACAGTTAGGGTTGTTTTCGAATTTGTTTTGAAACTGGGGGTCAAAGACACAGTCATAGGCAGGATTCTGAGGTTCTGAGAACAGTCTGATATAGTAATTTAGGGACATTTTCAGCCTGCGGTTGGACAGTGAGGGTTCACCTGCCTCTGCGTACAGGCTGTACACAGGGGTGGTGCGGAATGCTCCAAGACAGAGACGAAGCCCTTGATGGTGGATAGGGTCCAAGAGTTTCAGATAAGAGGGTCTTGCAGACCCGTACACAGCACAACCATAGTCCAGTTTGGAGCGGACCAGGGCTCTGTAGAGATGCAGCAAAGTTTTCTTATCAGCGCCCCAGTCAGTGTGTGCTACGACCCGCAGAATATTCAGAGCTTTCTGGCAAGAGGTTTTGAGATTTTTAATGTGGCTGAGAAAGTTGAGTTTTTGATCAAAAATAACTCCAAGGAATTTGGCTTCTTTTACAGCTGGAATGGTGGACTTGTCCAGACGAATTTCAGGATCAGCAAAAAATTGACGAAAATTGTGAAAATGGATTGACCGAGTTTTGGTACGTGAGAAGGTAAACCCGTTTTCCTCGGCCCACTGCTGGATCTTGTTGACACAAAGTTGGAGTCGACGCTGTACGCTGGGGTAAGAAGCTCCCACTGCGTACAGCGCAAAGTCGTCAACGAACAGAGAGGACTCAGAGCCCTGGCTTACCGATTTCACAATGTCGTTGATTTTAATGCTGAAAAGAGCAGGAGAAAGGATGCTCCCTTGAGGGACACCCAACTCCTGCCCATGGATGTCAGAGAGTGTGGTGCCAACACGCACCTGGAACTGTCGATCAGCCAAAAAGTTCTGTATGAACAGAGGCAGGTGACCACGGAAACCAAGTCTGTGCAGGTCCAGAAGAATTCCTGATTTCCATGTGGTGTCATACGCTTTTTCGAGGTCGAAAAAGATAGCGACCACATGCTGTTTATTGACAAAGGCATTGCGGATGGTGGTTTCCAGACGGATTAGATGGTCGACTGTCGAGTGGTATTTCCGGAAACCGCACTGTTGACTGGCCAAAAGGCCATCGGTTTCCAGCTTCCACATCAGACGGGAGTTGACCATCTTTTCCATCAACTTACAGAGGCAGCTAGTCAGAGCTATCGGACGATAGTTGGAAGGGTTGGTAAGGTCCTTTGCAGGCTTTGGAATTGGAATGATCAGGGCTTTCCGCCAGGAGGGCGGAAAGTACCCTGTGGTCCAGATATGGTTGTATACTTTAAGAAGAGTCTGGAGACAGCTTTCTGGAAAATGCTTCAAAACCTGATAATGAATATCATCCAGACCAGGGGCAGAATCAGTGCAGGTTTGTAAAGCCGTTTTCAGTTCATTGATTGAAAAAGGGAGATTGTAGGCTTCAGAGTTGTCTGATGAGAAATTGTATAAAGATTTCTCTCTGAGCTGTTTGTTTTTTAAAAAGGCTGCAGATTTATTTGAAGATGAGGAGTTCTGTTGGATGGTGGAAGCCAACAGATTGGCAACAGCTTGTTTGTCAGTGACCAGAGCATCGGCAAGTTTCAGGTGATGAATGGAGGGGTTGGTGTTTTTCCCTTTGATTTTTCTGATGATGTTCCAGACTTTTTTCTTTGAAGTTTTTGATGTCAGCCCGGAGCAAAAGTTTCTCCAAGACTGACGTTTACTGATTTTGAAAGTGTGTCTCGATTTGGCGCGGAGTTTCTGATGGGCTCGAGCGTTGGGACCTGAAGGTCGTTGGTATACCCGACGCTGAGCCCGTTTGCGAACTTTTGAAATTTGTTGGCAGTCTAAATTAAACCAGGGTGTTTTGGGCATTTGGAGTTTATTGGAAGACATTGGAATACAGGTTTTAGCACAGTTTATCACAGTATTGGTCAGAGATTCTGCTGGGTCTGGACTCTGAAGAAAATCAACTTCCTGGAATTCTTTTGAAATATTGGTGGCAAAAAGATTCCAGTTGGCCTTCTTATAATTAAGATGTTGTGAGACAGAGATGTTTTCAGTTAATAAGGGTTTTAAAAGAACAGGGAAATGGTCACTTCCGTGCAGATCGTCATGGACAGACCACTCATAGTCCAGGACCAGCGAGGGGTCACAAATCGACAAATCTAAACACGAAAGTGAACCTGTGGAAGAGTGGAGGTAAGTTGGAGCTCCATTGTTCAGACAACACAAATCAAAGTCTGAAAGGACATCCTCAAGAAGCAGACCTCTGGATGACGAACTGACACTACCCCAAAGAGGATTGTGACCATTAAAGTCACCCAACAGCAAAAAAGGTCGAGGAAGTTCTTCGATCAGACTGACAAGGTCCTGACGACAAACCGGGACAGAAGGTGGCAGATACAGTGAGCAGATTGTAACAGTCTTGTGGAGAGTGACTCTCGCAGCTACAGCCTGAAGGGAGGTAGTCAGAGCGACAGGACTAAACAGCAAAGTTTTGTGTAAAAGAAGGGCAACACCACCTGACAGTCCCAATGTGGATGGTTGTGCAGGTTTAGAAAGAATATTAAAGCCAGAAAGAGTGAAGGTCTTCTGGCTTTGAATTTTAGTTTCCTGAAGAGCCACGACGGAAGGTTTTACAGTTTGACACAGAAGTTGCAGCTCCTCAAAATTTGAATTTAGGCCACGGATATTCCAATGGATTAGTTTACTACTATCCATGGTGCAGAGGATGAACAGGAGAGAAGTCAGGTCATCTCCTCGTCATCGTCTGCGTTCAGTGGAGCAAATTTATTGCTTAGTTTCACTGGACTGTTTGGGTCTTCAGACCTGCTGGCAGACTTGCCCACAGGTGAAGAAGGTCTGGATTTTGGAGATGGTGGAGGTTTCTTCCTCATCTCCACCATCTCCACACTTGGTTGAACTCCCTTGCCCGCACGGGCACTGCTCGAGGAAGTTCGAGGCGGGAGGCCTGGCTTTTTCATCTGCCCAGCAGCAGATGTAGTAGACTGCTGGGCAGTCTGAGGGGTGGCGGATTTTTTGCCTCCACCAGGGGCACCCACTTTGGGTTGGGAGGCGGTGGACTTGCTTCCACCAAAGCTTAACGGTCTTTCTTGCAATGTCTTGGTGAAAGTAAAATTGTCAGTCTGGCAGCAGACTGAACGGGTGGAAACTTTCTTTGTAACGGAAGCATAAGAAGACACTGTTGACGTCTGACTGCCAACAACCTGTTTGCGGGCCTCAAAAAACGAAATTTTCTTTTCAGTCTTCACTCTTTGGATGGTGGACTCCTGAACCCAAACAGGGCAGTTGCGTGAAGAGGAGGGGTGGTCGCCACCGCAGTTCGCACAATGAGCCGGGTCTTTACACGGCCCATCATGGGTTGCCTTGCAACAAACACCACACACCTCCTGCCCAGAACAGCGGTCTCTGACATGTCCAAACTTCTGGCATTTGAAACACCTCAACGGGGATGGGACATACAGTTGGACACGTACATTTAAGTATCCGACTTTAATGACCGGAGGCAGCACAGGGTTGCAGAATGTCAGAAAGAGGGTGTTGGTGGGCACTCTTTCTGCACCTTTTTTGACTGTCACCCTATGTACCTCTGTCACACCTTGGGACGCAAGTTCTGTCTTGATCTCCGCTTCCGAGACACCTTTCAAATCCGGGCACCGAATAACCCCTTTGGTCGAATTTAACTGCTTATGGGGGGTCACCCGGATCTCTCTGTCCACAAGTTTTGTTGCCCTCAGCAGCTGCTCCGATTGCCTCTTTGATCTGCACTGGACGAGGAAAGTGCCATTCCGTAGCCTTTTCACTGACTGAGGGTCACCTGCTAGACCCTGAAAGCCCTTCTGAATAGCAAAAGGACTCAGAGCAGAAATAGGCTTTTCCTGCTCTGTCCCTTCAACCACAAGCCAGGAAGCCCAAAAACCTGTCCTCTGTCTCGTCTCCATATCCGAGTCACTGTCGGAATCGTTATGACCAGAAATGGGGTCCACTGCCTTCCTCTTTTTTATGGGGGGTGTGATTTTGGATAAAGCCATGATTTATGTTTAGAAATTTCGTCTCTCCCTTACCCACCCACCATGGAGTCCAACTAAGGGGCCAGGGCCAAGAACTCATTGTCTTGACCCCTTCCAGGCTTCAGGAGAGATATACGACAAACAGAAGCCTACTGACCCTATCCCCCCTGATCATGCCCAACTCCCGGGAACAGAGAGCTGAGCACTGCAGGGGTTACCTTGGCCAGTCGGAGAACTGCCTGTCTTGACCCAGCCCCATGAAGGGGAAGCCGATTGATACACCCGGGCCAGAGTGTACCTCCTGTCTAGGAGAGGTCCGAGCCAAAGTGATGTGTTGAGGGCGTTGGCCCTCTCAATCACCAGGATCTCATCCCCCTCCGTCACAGGTCGCACCGCACGGCAAACGCGGCGGATCTTAAGAAGACCACAGAGAGAAAAAGAGTGTGCAAAAGAAGGCTTGAAAGGGAGACGAAGAAAGAAAAGAACCGTTAAGAAAGGCAGAAGACAGAATAGGAAAAAGGTGGGTTACTATTTGTCTGGGCCCTCACTCCTAACCTTTCTGACATGGGAGACCCTACCAGGGGCATCAATTCCTACCACGTAATGCTTGGCCAGTCAGCAGCTTGGCTATACAGGCCTAGAAGCATTGACAACAACTAACATCTAGTCGAGTATTGATGCCCCCGTCAGCAAAGCCTAAAAGATCACTGGACCACGCAAGCCCTCCGACCACGGCAAGGTTGCAACCCCCGGAGGGTCAAGACCGGCACAGCCTTTTAAACTTGAATAAAGTCAGACAAATACACAGACGAACAATCTAATAGTGGGGGAAAAAACAAGCGCAGGCCAACAACTGAACTATCTTCATAGTAATGACTTGGCAAAGATTTGGACTTAAGGAGGGGGGGTGCGGGGGGGGGGGGGGGGGGGGGGGGGGGGGGGAGGGGCGGAATTTGAAGATGGAGAAACTGGGAACATGAAATTAAGAAAATATGTTACAGATATGAAAACTCTTCACTAGCTGCATAAGGGAACCATCGCAATCCCTTTTGAAGGCAGATATATTTGTATTGCAACTCTTCACTAGCTGCATAAGGGAACCATCGCAATCCCTTTTGAAGGCAGATATATTTGTATTGCAGGCAATACAAATATATCTGCCTTCAAAAGGGATTGCGATGGTTCCCTTATGCAGCTAGTGAAATGTTTTCATATCTGTAACATATTTTCTTAATTTCATGTTCCCAGTTTCTCCATCTTCAAATTCCCCCCCCCCCCCCCCCCCCCCCCCCCCCCTCTCCTTAAGTCCAAATCTTTGCCAAGTCATTACTATGAAGATAGTTCAGTTGTTGGCCTGCGCTTGTTTTTTCCCCCACTATTAGATTGGAACACAAACTAGCCACATATGGGGACATTGTGTATGCCACATGTAGAGACGCCTATGGAGCAAAACTACCCAAAGAGAAAACACCTCCAAAGAAATCCAGACGCCAAGAAAAGATGGACAAGATCAGGGTCCAAAAGAAAAACCTCAAGATGCAAATGAAAACCGCACTGCCAGCTGAAAAACAAGGCTTGGAAAAACTGTGGAAAGACCTGAAAGAAAAACACAGTGCCCTCAGCAAAGCGGAATCTGCGAGGAAGAGGAAGAGCAAAAAGAAGAAGACACAAGAGCGCTTCTTCAGAGACCCCTTCCAGTTTGCCAGAACACTGTTTGAGCAGCCAAAATCTGGGACCCTAAGTGTGGACAAAGGAGTTCTTGAGCAGCATCTGAGGAAAACATACTCTGACCCACAGAGCAAAGCACCACTCGACATTCAAGGTCTGGTGTGGCCAACCAACCCTGAGGAACAGTTCAATGGCAAGCCTCCAACGTTGGCGGAAATCAAGAAGGTGGTCGACAAAGCCAGAGCCAAATCATCACCAGGGCCAAACGGAATACCTTACCAGCTTTACAAGAAATGTCCCAAGGTGCTGGAGTGGCTCCACAGGCTGCTGCGATCGGCTTGGAGAAACCAGAAGATCAGCGGCCAGTGGATGACGGCAGATGGTGTGTACATCCCCAAAGAGCAAAACTCAAGTGACATTAGCCAGTTCAGGCCAATATCACTACTGAACGTCGAAGGGAAAATCTTCTTCTCTGTCATGGCAGCAAGGCTGACCAAGTACCTGATGGAAAACAAGTACTTGGATGTGTCAGTCCAGAAAGGTGGCATCCCAGGCGTGGCGGGCTGTGTAGAACACGCCACAATGATCTGGGACGCAATCCAAAAAGCAAAAACAGAAAAGAGAGACCTGGACGTAGTGTGGCTTGATCTGGCAAACGCATATGGATCTGTGCCCCATGAGATGATACAGTTGGCTCTTGAGATGTACCATGTGCCAAAGAACATCCGCGACATGCTCAAGAAGTACTTCAATGGCTTCTCAATGCGGTTCTCTACCAAGGAGTACACAACAGACTGGATCAACTTGGAAGTGGGTATTGCAATGGGCTGTGCAATTTCCCCAATACTGTTCGTGCTGGCAATGGAACTCATCTTGAAAGCAGCAACAAACAACGCGAGACAAACAGACCTTGGCGATGGATACAAGATGCCTCCTCTCAAGGCCTTCATGGATGACACTACAGTGATTTCATCCAGAGAAGACGAGACACGTCATGTGCTGGAGAGGCTGGACGACATAGTTGCCTCATCC
The DNA here is from genome assembly GCA_033310375.1 of Conus canariensis. Taxonomy (NCBI): domain Eukaryota; kingdom Metazoa; phylum Mollusca; class Gastropoda; order Neogastropoda; family Conidae; genus Conus; species Conus canariensis. The sequence goes on along the minus strand of CM065716.1, from coordinate 72,362,296 downwards.
AGAATGAAGTTCAAGCCAAAGAAATCACGGAGTCTCTCACTGAGGAAAGGAAAAGTGGCCGGATCTGTGGTCTTCAGTGTTGCCAACCAGGCCATTCCAACAGTCACAGAAGAACCAGTCAAGAGCCTTGGAAGATGGTATGATGATACGCTGAAAGACACACAAAGAGCAAAAGAAACCAAGCAGATGGCGGAGGAAGGCTTGGAGACCATTGACCAGTGTGGGCTCCCTGGCAAATACAAGGTCTGGTGTCTGCAGTTCATGCTGATACCAAAGCTGCTATGGCCTCTGATGATATACGACATCTGCACCAGCATAGTGGAGGCAATGGAAGCCAAAATCAACAAGTTCACAAGGAAATGGCTTGGTGTCCCACCCTGTCTGACTGACATAGCGCTGTACTGTCGCCAAGCAAAGCTGAAACTACCCCTGAAATCCATCCTGGAGGAATACAAAGCAGGGAAGATCAGACTTCAAAGCATGCTGGAGGACTCAGGAGACAAGGTGGTAGAAGCAATTAAGCCCCAGCTGAAGACAGGCAGAAAATGGAAAGTTCAAGAGGCGATGGATTCTGCAAAAGAAAGTCTCAAGATCAGAGAAATAACAGGACACACACAGACCAACAGACAGGGACTGGGGGTGACCAAAACTGAATGGTGGTCAAAGGCCAAAGGAAAAGCCAAAAGAGACATGATGATTCAGGAGATGAGAAAAGAAGAAGACCAAAAAAGACTCCAAAAAGCAGTCCAGCAGAGCCAGCAAGGGCAATGGACAACGTGGGAGAATGCACTCCAAAGAAGTCTCACTTGGAATGACATTTGGCACATGGCCCCTCTCAGGATCAGCTTCATTCTCAGATCTGCATATGACCTTCTGCCCTCAAATGCAAACCTGGTGAAGTGGGGGAAAACAGACGATCCTGCATGCCCCCTCTGCCATGAAAAACAAACAGTGGAGCATGTCCTAAGCTCATGTAAAGTAGCCCTGGCTCAAGGAAGGTACACATGGAGGCACAACCAAGTGCTCAAAGAAATTGTACAAGTAGTCTGGGCTAGTACCAACACCACAAAAGGGAAAATCAGGACTCCAAAAGCACCCCAACATTCTTCACGGCAGGAGGCAGCAAATCATGGCCAAGAACAACAGTGCCACTCGAAACATGCAGGCAGAGTGTGCTGGACGGGGCAGATGACTGGGAGTGCACTGCAGACCTCCCAGAATGGAAGAGTCACCCAGAGATCATCAGCAAGAGTGGCATGAGACCAGACATAGTAGTCCACTCTAAGTCAACCAAGCAGCTGATCATGATCGAGCTCACGGTGCCATATGAGAACAGAATGGAGGCAGCTCAAATCTACAAGACTGAAAAATATGCTGATCTGGCAAACAGCCTGAGGAGAGAAGGCTATCAGGTCAAAGTCCTCACTGCAGAAATTGGAGCTAGGGGGTTTGTAGGAACGTCTGCATACAGCCTCATGAAACAGCTCTCAGTTGCAGGGAAGGAAAAAACCAGAGCCCTGAAAGCAATGGCAGAAGCGGCAGAGAGGTGTTCAAGCTGGATCTGGTCAAGGAGGAACAAAAGTGAACTTCATAAGGCTTAATTTCCCTACAAATATCAGGTGTCCCTGTGGCTCAGTGGTTAAAGCGCGAGTCATTAAGTGGAAAATGAGCATGTCCAGAGGGTCATGGGTTCGAATCCCAGCCATGGCTCGTCCCAAGATGGGAAAAAAAGGGGCAGCAGAGGGACATCCGGAGTCATGAACCGGGTGTGGCCCAACCCCCCTAGAGTGTCAGGAGATAAGGGCCGAAACACTTGCTTGAAGGGGGCTTCTCTTCTGAGGACTCTCTGCTGCCACGCTCTCCACGAGTTTCTTTCTACTGTTCGTCTGTGTATTTGTCTGACTTTATTCAAGTTTAAAAGGCTGTGCCGGTCTTGAATACAAGTTACTCTGTGTTAGGTTTTCTTATGGGTGCAAAAAATACCCAACTTGTTTACTGTTTATCTTTGCAATGTAGTACTAATTATGTGACATACTTCTTCACATACTGTAAAGTCATGCAGTTCTTTCTGACACCATAACACCTGATTGATTTTAACTGGTATGGCATTTGGCACCGAGCTCACAATCTGAGACTTGATTCTTATTTGACTGATTTTATCTTCAGATTAACATCTGTCCAGAATCCAGTCCCTTCCTAGTCCCTCAGATGAGACTTTACATCATGGCCTGTTCTGTGCGTCAACGTTGTTTGTTTTCAATCTTGTTCGGAGTTGCACACACATAAAATCCCATTCCATCTTTTGGAAGAGCAGGCCATCGTGTACCGAAGGGGAAAGGTGACAAAATTATGCATGCACACTGGTGCGGCTTAATCTTGAAAGCTATAAAGTAGGCTGCCTCTAACAAGTAGAAGTCTCACCGTCAAGCCAAAACCATCAGCATTTCAAATTTAGTGTCAAGGCCAAGGATATTCACTATTTTTAAAAATTAAACAATGATCTCAAAGGTCTAATAACACACACACACAAAAAAATCATATCAAGCTACAATATGAAGTGTAGTAGACAGGGGCAGAGACAGTTTTCGACTTTGTGTTGACTGGTGTTCAAGCAGAATGCAAGTGAATGACGAATCTTGTGAAATCAAAACGAGGCTTTTGTAGCAAACTTAAACTGTGTGTAATCACCAGCGTGTTGTATGTGTGAGTTCATCATAAGATTTACTGAAATATGTGTTATTTATACACAATGTACACTTCCTGACTGTGAATCCATCTCTGAGAAACGAAGTGGAACCAACAGGCTACTGGCATGAATACAAACTGAAGAGACTGCAGCAGGCAAGAAAACCGTCTTTTTACTAATGGTATGAGTTAAAGCTACCACAAAAGAAAAATGTCGGCTATACACACATAAGCTTGCAGCAAGGAGCGTGAGTTTGAAGTCATGCGTATATATTTTGCTATGGGGACAAACATTACCTTGTTTAAAATTAATTTTTTCAAGTTGATCGGGCCAAAGTCAGTCAGTAGTTATGCATATCTCGAAAACCGTGGAGCGGCACGCAAACTTTTCTTTCTTTTCTTTTATTCAGTAATATTCAATTTCTGCAACTACTACCACTACTTTCACATTTCCTTTTCTTTTTTTCTTTTTCTTTTTTTTTTTTTTTCTAGGGCTCCATTGTGCGATTTTCTACACTTGGGAATGAGATTGACAGGCGTACGATAGGCATTTGCAACGAATTTGACTGATCAACAGCCAGTCAAATTGGTTGCAGCTGAAAATCATGACTACTACTACTACTACTACTTACTACTACTACTAGATTTTTGTTGGTCATTGTGCCGGCTCAGTATTTGCATTGAATTTGCCCAAGCAATGAATTTGACTGAAGCTGCAGTCAAATTCGTTGCTTCAGTCAAATTCGTTGCAGCAGAATATCATGACCACTGCTACGTCGACTACATTGCTGCAACTACTACTACTACTACTTTCACATTTTGTTTTCTTTCTTTTTTTTTTTCTTATTCTAGGGCTCCATTGTGCATTTTCTTCACTTAGGAATAAGATTGACAGGCGTACGATAGTCATTTGCAACGAATTTGACTGATCAACAGCCAGTCAAATTGGTTGCAGCTGAAAATCATGATTCCTACTACTACTACTACTACTACTACTACTACTACTAGGATTTTTGATGGTCATTTTGCCGGCTCAGTATTTGCATTGAATTTGCCCAAGCAATGAATTTGACTGAAGCTGCAGTCAAATTCGTTGCAGCGGAATATCATCACCACTACCACGTCGACTACAATGCTACCACTACTACTACTACTTTAACATTTTGTTTTCTTTTATTTCTCATTCTAATGCTCCATTGTGCGATTTTCTAAGCCAGGAAATAAGAATGACAGGCGTACGATAGTCATTTGCAACGAATTTGACTGATCAACAGCCAGTCAAATTGGTTGCAGCTGAAAATCATTACTACTACTACTACAACCACCACCACCACCACTACTACTACTACTACTACTACTACTACTACTACTACTACTACTACTAGATTTTTGTTGGTCATTGTGCCAACTCAGTGTTTGCACTGAATTTGCCCAAGCAAAGAATTTGACTGAAGCTGCAGTCAAATTCGTTGCAGCTGAATATCATGACCACTACCACGTCGACTAACTACTACTACTACTACTACTACTACTACTACTACTACTACTACGAAAACGAAATGTTAGAGAAGTAGTAGTAGTTGTAGTACATTTCTTTTATTTCTCATTCTATGGCTCCATTGTGCGATTTTCTAAGCCAGGGAATGAGATTGACAGGCGCATTTGACTGATCAACAGCCAGTCAAATTGGTTGCAGCTGAAAATCATGACTACTACTAATACAACCACCACCACCACCACTACTACTACTACTACTACTACTACTACTACTATTTCTACTACCACACTAGATTTTTGTTGGTCATTGTGCCGGCTCAGTATTTGCATTGAATTTACCAAAGGAATGAATTTGACTGAAGCTGCAGTCAAATTCTTTGCAACTGAATATCATGACCACTACCACGTCGACTACAATGCTACCACTACTACTACTACTTTCACATTTCGTTTTCTTTTATTTCTCATTCTAATGCTCCATTGTGCGATTGTCTACACTTGGGAATGAGACTGACAGGCGTTCGATAGTCATTTGCAACGAATTTGGCTGATCAACAGCCAGTCAAACTGGTTTCAGCTGAAAATCATGACTACTACTATTACAACAACAACAACAACAACAACACATACTAACTACTACTACTACTACTACTACTACTACTACTACTACTACTACCACCACACTAGATTTTTGTTGGTCATTGTGCCGGCTCAGGATTTGCATTGAATTTGCCCAAGCAATGAATTTCACTGAAGCTGCAGTCAAATTCGTTGCAGCTGAATATCATCACCACTACCACGTCGACTACAATGCTACAACCACTGCTACTACTTTCACATTTTGTTTTCTTTTATTTCTCATTCTAGGGCTCCATTGTGCGATTTTCTAAGCCAAGAAATGAGATTGACAGGCAAACAATAGTCAGTTACAACGCATTTGACTGATCAACAGCCAGTCAAATTGGTTTCAGCTGAAAAT